>JAJGOT010000687.1:100000-360721 GCA_022457155.1 Cladopsammia gracilis
GGACGAAAGCTAAAAATGGAAACAAGGAAACCTTACCGAAACCTTGACTCATGCCGCTATGCGCATGAGTAATTTTTTTTTTTTTTTTATGCGAGCGCTTTGTAACTAACGTGCGCTGTACATATCATGTCAACTTCGTTTCCAGTGCTTAACGCGTGGCTACACATCGATTTTGATGGAGTAAATATCCTTATTAATACTAGCGAGTTTGTGGTTTCCAATGGGCCTTCTTACTTGGGCTCTGAGGCTTTTGTTTTATACTCTTCAGCTGCAGAGTCAAGTTAGAACTGTGATACATCGAAATTGGCCAATTGTGTTGCACGGTTTGAATTGCGACAATGTGTCTAAACACCCAACATGAAAACGAGACTAACATATTTTATTACATGGCGAACAAATCCTCTTAAAAAGACGTTTGCGTTTGCGTTTGCGTTTGCGTTTGTGAAATTCAGCCTGGTCTGATTTTTCCAGCCTCGGCACAGCATCCCAACTTTAAACGGCTGAGCTCTGAGCTCGGTCAGGCAAGCTACTTCTAACATATACCAGAGATAGAATAAATGTTCCAAAAGCATAGGTTTGATTGACATCGGTGTTACCATAGCAATGGCCTGATGATATTTGCATATTAGCAATTTTCTCGGCATCTAGACTTAAGCTATTTAAACGACCTCATGCCTCTTATGGTCCAGATGTAGATCTTTAAGAATGCAAAGTTTGAAAAAAAAAAAATCAGTGATAGCGTTTTCGAAAAAATTGGGTTGAATTTTTTTCAGCAAAAGAAATTAAAGACTCACCTTACCTTCCGGTTAATAAGTCGATGTCATTGTTTTCCTGACACGGATTGAAACAATATTTTCACCATATACTATACCTGTTGCGTAAAACTACTTTCCTTGAAGGTTTCATCCAGTTTGCTTCAAGAGTTTTCAGTTGATGTGAACAAAAGCAATGAGACTTTTACATTCGTCTTCGAAATTTTCATTGCCATAGTATTTGTTGACATCAGGTTTATTTCAGGACTTTCTCTTTAGTCTATATTCTGCATATTTGTGTACTTTTGGATCATCAAGTTTATCATGCTTGCTTGCTGCGCTTCACAGCTGCTATCGGAGCGATCGTGAAAATTTTGTCTTAATGCAATGACAATTAACAATAAGGCTTATTCTGACCAAGAGAACAACAACTCGATTACTGATTCTGCAAAAATTCTTATGACAGCGTTACATGCAGTACAACTAGGATTGACCATAATATTTAAGCGAAAATTAGATTTGTACGTGTTTTATCTGCATGGCCGCAGCCCTATGTTAAAGGAACTGTCAACCCTTTTTGGTCGAATTTTGCATAAATTTAGTTTTTAATTTCTGTAAAGATATAGCAGGTTGAAAGTGCGATAATCCGATAATCTCATTCCGGTGTGCAGCGCCATCTTGTTATTTTCCCGCTAAACTTCATTTTGCTTGAACCATGAGGGCATTACGCATTGTCCACGTTCAGTAGTGTAATAAAATAGCCCCGGCGAATCACATCGAACGAAATCGAACAAACTTCCAATCGAACTCCACCGAACTCCATCGAACGGTCATGGTTCGATTTAGTTCGATTGAGTTCGGAAATCGAACTTTGAGCTAAAATACAAAATTAAAGAGTCTGAAGTCGATCCAGTGAACGCGTAAAACTTTAATCTATTTTCGCAGAAACAGCATATCATTACGATGTATTATTATTGCACATAACGGAGTAGATGCCCGCCGTTTTGATAAACGTAACTTCATGGTTACTTGTGTTCTTCTCAGAGTTGCGCAGCAACACCTTTCGAACCAGAAGCAAATGCCGACTGCACCAAATCAAATTTCGCACCGCGACACAAGCAGTGGCGTATAAAATTTCGATGATTAGGTGGCCGGGGAAAAGTAGAAAATAGTACAATCATTACATTTTTTTTTCGTATTCCTCGAGAGCACTCAGCAGCGATGTGGAGAGCAGAATCAGGATATTCAGACACTCGGCTTGCATTCATCATTGACAACAGAAAGATCACATGAATTAGCAGAATGATTTTTTTTATTCAGGTCAAAATCACAGAAAACCGCATGGGGATCTTGAAAACAGTGTCTTGAGTCTAAATGGTGAACTGATCATAACCACGACTAAAACCGTGACCATAATACGAGGCCGAAACTGTTGATTCATGCTTGGTACTAAGAATGTTGGAGATGGGCCTTGGATTGTCCTGCGTCAAACCTTCCCTGCATGTGGTTGTGAATAAGATTCAAAATTGATCTTGCCTCGATAACTTGAATGATGAAATTTCAGTGTAAGTTTCATTAGTGTTTTATTTCCCGGGTTTATTTTTATCTGTTGGTAATTCAGTTCTTGAGATATTTGTATGTTAATTGATTAATTTTCCTCCCGGGTTTCACAACTGAGCACGGTGACAGGAAATGCAAAAGGGCAGATGGAGAGCTGGCAGCAGAGTGAATGTTCCTGTGAAAATCGAGTCAAGTTTGGAGAAGCGACAAGCCAGGGAAATCCGACGTGCGATTCAGGACAATTTTGCCGCGATGGATAAAGATGATCGAGACGACGATTGCCGAGATGATTAAGATTTGCAGCCGTTCTGTGGACAAAAAAGCCTTGTTCCTTGGTAAACAATCAACACAGTGACATTTTCACAGGGAATAAAATAAGAATTAACTCAGAATATGGAAATAAAAAAAAAAGACTTCATATCGCCTTGATTGTTTCAACACTGGATCAATTTACATACTTGTCATGAAGAGTTCGAAAATCGAACTTTCGATTTTGTTCGATTCGCGTTTTTGTTTTTGTGAGTTCCACTTCGTTCGATGACCGAACTTAATCGAACTCTTTCGTTCGATTAAGTTCGATTGAGTTCGAAAATCGAACGTTCGATTTTGTTCGATTCGAATTTTTTTTGTGAGTTCGATGGAGTTCGGCCATCGAACGACATCGAACAAAAGAGTTCGATTGAGTTCGATTGAGTTCGAAAATCGAACGTTCGATGTGATACGCCGGGAATAGCGTATTTCCATGTTTAACACAATCCAATTTATGAGAATTTCCAATTTGGCCATCAAAGCCAAAGTGGGAATTTTTGGTTAGCAGAATTGTAGCCGGGACGAGTGAAATGAACCACGGCGAAGAGACCATTTTGCAGTTGTGTGTTTGGTGACCTGGTCTTTGAATGAAAGCGAGGCTGGAGGTGACGTTGTTATGATACAGAACTTAGTGCTTTTCATATGTAAATTTAACTAGTTAACATGAGAAAAACATTATTCTGCGGCACTTCTGTCTATTCTCCGGCCTTTTTCACTCGTTTGTTTCCCCGAAAATTTTCGTTCTTTGCCATGTTTTTACCCTGTCAATAATTCCACTAATCGGCAATTAACTTTTCTCACGTATTTCACATACACGGCCAGTATGTTAGTTGGATATTAATGCACCAAAGCGTGTGGGGCTCACTTACGAAATTCTTTTCTGGTGGCGTCCCAGAGTGTGTCGCGCATAGAAAGGAATTGTATTGTCCAACTTCAAAGTGGATTCACTCAGGAACCAATGAAAATATCGAAAATGCCTCAAACTCTTTGTTAGCCCATTAACTTCAGAGTGATATAGACCAGTTTGATTGATGTTCGCTTTAACACGTAGGCTGGTAATTCAGTGAAACAAACACCGTAAGGTTTGCGTTTGAAGGCTTGCGCGCGCTTACCTAAACAATTGCGTTTTTCGGAATCTACAATTTATTAGCTTTACAGTGATATATAGTTTTCTGGGATTTCTTTGAAAACTGCGTGCCAGTAGCCATAATATTGCCATTGTTGTAAGAACATAATTGTCACGATCGTTCCAAAAGCAGTTGAGGTCTAGATGTCTAGAAAATTACTGACATGCAGAAATTATGACTTCATTGGTTCGTTGCTATGGAAACGCCGACGTCAATCAAACCTGCTTTTTGGAATAATCGGTGTAAAGCAATCCAGAATCTCATGCTGTGTTCATATCAGCACCGAAACATGTTTAGACACGTTTCCCGTAAACACGTTTGCAATTTCATTGTTCACATTAGCGGTTAATTTTAAAACACATTTTACACCTCAGTGTTTTGTAAAACAGCATAAATTCTAGAACCAGGCACAAGCTCGCATGAAATTTAGAGCTCGAACTTGCTGTTGCATGATTTTGTGGTTAAATCTCTCACTTCTAAGTTCTTTGGGAAGAAAGAACAATGGAATGTTTAACAAGGATCACGATATTCGCGCCAAACGTTTTTCGTCTGGCTGAGATCGAAACTACCTCGTAAGGTAGTTTCCTGGCTTCATGCTCAGAATCATGTTTCGATTATGATTCGCGCAATGTGCCGCCTGATGTGAACACTTACATATACACTTCCTACTCAAATGAGCGTATGCCGTAATTAATGGCATATCGGAAAGTGATGTTTGTCCTTTTTGTCAACAACGGAACTAGAAGCGAACTTTTAACCACTTGTTAATCCTTTGCATCAAATAGTTATCTTTCTGGAATACGTTTCAAGATTGATGGTTCCAAAAAACGCACGAAAGACTTCTTAAATAAAAGTAAAATAAGTAAGGGTTATGCGCCCTCGGGCGGAACCAGAGGTGAATAAATCTGATATCCCCGAGTGAAAGGCCGATAAAATGCTTATTTTACACATTGGTGAGGTTTTTTAAAACAAAGAAACTATTAATTTTTCGGAGAATAACATTCCGTTCAATTCAAATGCAAAAAAGCATGATTACGCAAGGCCGCATTGGGATCACGGCACATTTCGAAGCGAGGCGGTAAACATGTTTTGGTAAGGTAAAGTCGCACTCGGGCCACGATGGCCCAGGGTTCGGCTATATCAAAGGCGTAGAGTGAGGGTCGGACACCTTTTTCAGACTTATATAACGTAATGTCGACACTTAGAATTTTATTTTCAATAGATTTTTAAGTGTAAAAAAGAAAATCTAAAATCCCCACTGAGGATTGAACCTGTGACCTCAGCTAGGCTTAGGCTTACATAGCCTACCGTACCACTGTACCACGTAGCTTCTCGGGTTGCTTAGTTCTAAATTAAACTATATAAACTGCCACCCCTAACATCAACTGAAAGCTAACCGGTTACTCGGTTATATAAGTCTCAATACGGTGTCCGACCCTCACTCTACGCCTTTGATATAGCCAAGCCGGATGGCCCACACGGCCGGAGCTTAACCCGGTTTCGTAAACATGTTTTGCTTTTGCCAAATTTGCATTGAGCACGTTGCTTCGTTATGAGTAGAAGGAGAGAGAGAGAGAAGAAAATGTATGAACAGTACTCGTGGTCTCGCCATGGCCCAACTGCCCGCCTTCATCTTTCGAAGTACAATGGAGTGGTTGCGGTGTGTTTTCCAAAGGAAACCGGCGGAAACATAAGCGTAAAACGAGGCGTCATACATTACTGAATACCCGAAACCTGAATCGAGGTACGATACCATCGAATGATGTTATTGACATTTCGCTTTTTGGTCGCGACCGGCAAGTTAATTACGTAGGAATAAGATTGATGAAGTTGTCTTTTTATGTAAACAAAAAATATTGCCCGATGCTAGAGTGTTTTCTTTGTTATGCCCTATTTTGTCATCCCGTTTATGTTATTCTATTAGTGATATATTCTCACAGGCGCTACCAACTAACAATGCCTCAGGATGTAATATTAAGAGATGGGATAGGCCAGTCCGAGGCGGTAGCGAGTAGGTAGCTCCGTGGAGCGTGCGCTATCATCGCTGTGGGGAGGAGGGAGGGGCGTACTTAACTAATCCTCCCCGAGCGCCATGGAAAGGACTTTTGAGGTTATGAAGGACTGATCGCACCAGAATAAGATTATATAGCCAACAACGTGCCGGAGGTTGCGCAACCCATTCCCACGCTACTGTTCTTGGGGTTTAAAATTACGTAATATGTTGAACTTCGCCATTGTTTGAAGGAATCCCCGGTGAGAATAGTAACCGCGCTGTAAGCCACATTTGAGTACTAACGGCTACCACCGCTACAGGGGCACAGGAAGTAAAGAGAACTGTAACTGTAACTGTAACGCAACCCGGGAAAGGCAACAGCCCTAGTTAGGATAACGTTGTAGAATCTTTTTCCCACCCCTGGACGTCGTAAGTCTGACTGTGAATGTCTCACTACCTCCAAAAACAAAAGAAACAACAAAAAGGTTTCGGTTTCCAAAAAGTACCGTGTTAGCCAAGACCGTAACCAATAACATGGAAACTTGATGTAATGGGGGCACCGGGGCCGCCGCGCTTTGGGGTAACCCTACATAATACCAGCAAGCAGACAAAACGTAGGCGCACAGCCTAATTCCGAGCATTGAGGAAAAAACATAAAAAGAAACACCGCTAAGAGATGGGTATAACCCCAAAGCGAAGCAACCCCGAAATACCCCGTCCAGGGACAGAGCAATGAAGGATATTAGACAATCCCTTCGAGGAAGCTTCGCAAAAAAGGTCACCCACGGAAACAGACGGAATGCAAACTATAGACAGACACTAAAAGATAACACGGCGTTAGAAAACAGACTAGAATTGAAGTCCACTAAGGTAGGGCCTGGAAGAGCTCCCCAGGCAAACGCGTTGCTGGCGGAAAATTCCATATAGCAGCGCAAAACACATGCTCTTGTGGAAATTCCAATTAACAGCTAAAACAAAGCAGCCGTGAAAAATTGCGAAAGGCCGCGCAAATAAAAAATACCTTGCCAAATTATGTAGTGAAAGGGTCCATTCCACAGCGCAAACATATGTGCTAGCGACAAATTCCATGACCAGCGCAAACAAATCCGTTAGTGAAAATGTCCCTTTAACAGCATAAACACACTAGTTCGCGAGAGCTCCATAGACCCGCGAGACAAATTTGCTAATAAAAAAAATCCGTTAAACAGCGCAAACATATTCGCTCGTGGACAATCCAATTAGCAAGGAAATCATTAAGGAAATTCGCTTGACCAGCGCAAATAAATTTTTTTAGTGTAAAAGTCCGTAAAACGGCGCAGAACATATTCGCCAAGGGAAAACTTGATACAACCGTGTAAACACATTCGCTTGTGTGAAAAGGTCCATTTACCAGCGCAAACAATGTTGCCAGAGAAAAAAGTCCATATGACAGCGTAAACAAGAGAAACACATACGCTCGTGTAAACTCCATACGATAGCGGAAACACATACGCTTGTAAAATTTTCGTTAAACAGCGCGAACATATTCGCTCATGAAAAGTACCATATAACAGCGCGAGCGTATTCGCTAGTGAAAATTCCGTTAAACATCGTAAACATATTAGCTCATGAAAGACCATCTAACAGCGCAAACATATTCGCTCGTGAAAATTCCATTAAACAGCGTAAACGGATTCACCAGCCAGTGAAAATTCCATCTAACAACGCAAACATATTCACTCGTGAAAGTTCCATATAACAGCGCAAGCATATTCGCTCGGGGAGGTTCGGTATAACAGCGTAAACATATTCGCTCGCGAAAGTTCCATTAAACAGCGTAAACATATTCGCTCGTGATAGTTCCATCTAACAGCGCACTAACATTCGCACGTGAAAGTTCCATATAACAGCATAAACATACTCGCTCGTGAAAGTTCCGTATAACAGCGTAAACATATTCGCTCGCGAAAATGCCATTAAACAGCGCAAACATATTCGCTTGAAAAAATGTTATGATGAAAAGCACCATATAACAGCGCGAACGTATTCGCTAGTGAAAATTCCGTTAAACAGCGTAAACATATTGGCTCATGAAAAGAACCGTATAACAGCGTAAACATATTCGCTCGTGGAGGTTCCATTAAACAGCGTAAACATATTCGCTCGTGAAAGTTCCATCCAACAGCGAAAACATATTCGCTCGTGGAAGTTCCGTATAACAGCGTAAACATATTCGCTCGTGAAAATTCCATCTAACAGCGTAAACATATTCGCTCGTGAAAATTTTATTTAGCAGCGTAAACGTATTCGCTCGAGAAAGTTCCATACAACAGCGTAAACATATTCGCTCGTGGAAGTTCCGTCTAACAGCGTAAATATATTCGCTTGCGAAAGTTCTAATTAAACAGCCCAAACAAATTCGCTCGTGAAAATTCCATCCAACAGCGTAAACATATTCGCTCGTGGAAATTTTATTTCGCAGCGCAAACGTATTCGCTCGAGAAAGTTCCATACAACAGCGTAAACATATTCGCTCGTGGAAGTTCCGTCTAACAGCGGAAGCATATTCGCTCGTGAAAGTTCCATCCAACAGCGCAAAAATAACCCGGTTAAAATAACTCGGTAAAAAAGTGTAATAACCGAGTTTATTTTTTGAGCGGCCGCACTTCAGAAGGTTGAACTTAAAACGTGAGAGACAATGTTATCATTTGCTAGCGACAGCTACACAAAAACAATACGATTAATGAGCGAAAACGATACCTCTGCACGTGCATTTTTATATTGTTATTGCTAGTAAAAATTCCATAACAGCGCAAACACATTCGCTCAGTGAAAAAATTCCATTACACAGCGTTAACATGAGCTAATGAAAAAATTGTACGGCCAAAAGTAGGAAGCTACAGGAATGCGAGCGAAAAACTCCTAGCTAGTAACAAACTTAAAGGCTTGCGGACCACAAGGGAAGGTACAATTCCCGACCTAACATAGAGAAAAGCGAACGGCACACTTACCGAGAATGACTGGGACATGTGCCATGGTGAAAACAGAACAAAAACCGCGGCGCAGCGATGATACAGGACTGAGGGCTTGAAAGTACTAAGCTAATCCTCCCCGAGCGCCATGGAAAGGACTTTTGAGGTTATGAAGGACTGATCGCACCAGAATAAGATTATATAGCCAACAACGTGCCGGAGGTTGCGCAACCCATTCCCACACTACTATTCTTGGGGTTTAAAGTTACGTAATAGCGGAGCTCTCGCCGGGCCGAAGGCCCGGCTGCGCAGCTCCATACTCATAGAACCAGAGAACCATAGAACCATAGAACCCATGGCCGTCATTTTTCATGGTCATGGCTAGCGGAATGTTTCGCGGGCGCGTTGTGTGTCCGCCGCTGTCGTCCGTCGTCCGCCGCCGTCGCTTAGGGCTATTAACTCGCGGGCGCGTAGACCGTCGCAAAACATGCGCGTATGACGCCACACCGGGATCTTTGCAATTTTCACGTCACCTGGGAAAACACTGCTGTGTTTTAGCGGAGAAAACCGTTTAAATTAAAGTCGTTATTCTCCTGAATTTTTTCGCGGTTTGCTACTCAAGACAGGGATACTAATTATGGGATACTCAGAAGCCGCTATAGTGGAAATAGAAGAGCTTTCAGAGATAAAATCTTGCTTCGAGGATGGGAGCAATGCGGGAAGATGTTTGTCACTTCGGGTTTCAGAACTGAAGAAGCGGAGATTTAAACAATTTCCAAGCAGTGGATGGACTTAAAGGTAAAACAAAATACATTTTTCGATAGGAATTTATGTTGATATCAATCTGTGATTGACTTTTTTGTGTTCTCGCTAGTTTTCGGGAGAATTGTTTATAACACTCGCTCAATTAAATTCAGTTGTTTTGATTTCTTTCACCGGAGACATCTCGGCCTCTTAATGGTTCGCGTTTTGCTTTTAAACACAAACTTATGGAGATTTGAATTAATTTTTTCGAAAGAAGATTGTGTTGTCCATTTTTATGTGTTTGTTCATTCATTACATAGGTTGAAAAGGGATTTTATGTAAACAAAACAAAACAAGACTTGGATACTTCACACGCGTGGTCTTATGCAAATATGTTTGTGTATTTTTTGCAATTTTGATTTCCAAATCAGTTTCTCGGACAATTTTTATAAGCAGCAGGTGTATTTTATTTGGAAATTAGTCGTACTAATTATTCTAGACGGAGAAAAAGTTGTTTTTGTGAACTTTTGTACGGTCTAAATGTACTGTGCAAACGGTCGCGTAAGTCTGTTTTTGAGAATTTCTAAAATTAAAAGATAGGCCCGGTCGTCAATTTTATTCTTGTGCTTCCGACCTTTCACCTCAGTTAAGTTTATCATCGGCTTACTGTTCAAAGAGCGACGCTGTTAGGCTCAGGCTATCTATATATATTATGTTGAACTTCGCCATTGTTTGAAGGAATCCCCGGTGAGAATATGAGGGGAATAAGTCGTGGGGAATAACTGCAGGGGAATAACTGCAGGGGAATAACTGGAGGGGAATAACTAGAGGGGAATAACCCGAGGGGAATAACTACAGGGGAATAATAACTTTTTTTTTTTATTTTTTTTTTATTGAAGTTTATTGATAAGTACAATACAATATACAATATTAACACACAATGAACAACGTTACAGAACTAAAATAAAAGGAACAGACAAAATACAACTGCTATATCAACAGGGGAATAACTGCAGGGGAATAACTCAGCCCCGCACTCCCCTGTTACAATAAAAAGCCGCCACCAGCTTTTCAGACAGTTTATTATTGGCGGAGAATATTCGATATAATCCCCTGCGAGAACAAAGGAAACCGAGCCATGTGGAAAATAATCTTCGGCTATTTTCATAAACTACATACCGGCAGGTACTTAGTTCTTTTAGATCCGATATGCTGTGTTCTTTAAGCATGGTTTTGTCCATGCGTTTTAAATGTTCAGATCGCCTTTGTCCATCTACATTTCTCTTTGCGAGACATCTTTGCGACACTATGGGCTCTTTGTTCCTCGGAACACGTGATGTGGCAGCGCGTGATTCGAGTGACAAGAGAGGACATAGTACGGAACCTGATATGGTGAACGGGTCATTGTGAAATCTATTTGCGCTGGCTTTCTTGCTGGCGACATTTAGTTCGCTACACCGTGCTGATGAGTTGCAATAACAACGAAACGGCTGTCCACGGTTGCGATCCTACTTTATCGGTTTCTGTCGTGAAGGTGCCTCGCAAAGTCTATTTTTTTACCTAGTCAGATCAGCCCTGCAGTTTATTGTACTAAAGTAGTCAATTTTAATAGCGACATACCACATCTTTTGCACAAAGTGAATTATGAATTATGCTTCTAGAGCTTCTTACTGCGAGTTCAAGAAATAATAGAAATAACGAAAGAAATTGCAACTGCAAAAAAATGTTTAAAGAATTGTTACCATAAGTGGGCAGTTATTCTATAATGATTTCCTTTCTTTAGTGTCCTCAATGTGTTTGATATACCGTGAATCCTCTATTTAAGCCCCTCCCCTACCTCTCAAATACGTGCCCTCTCTCTAGTAATCCCCCTTTTGGAGCAAGACATTTATTAAGCCTTATAAAATTCATTAATAATTCATAAGGAAAATACAAAAGATATTAATGTTTAATGAAGGTTTGTAAACCCCAATACAGATCAACTGAGTTGATGAATTATTAAACAGTAGCATTAACTTTTGATACAGATGTCTGCTAAGCTAATTAGTATGCATTAACTTTTGATACAGATCTCCCCCCCCCCCACCCCCCCAACTGTCTGTTAAACCCCCTCCCCATTAGACGTGCCCCGGGGGACTTGGCTTAGTTGGTTAGAGCGTCGATCATACATTGGTCATGGATTTGATCCCCCGCCGAGGGAAACAGATTGTTACTTTGTAGTCCCACGCTTATGCTGAACACAGGTTACTTATCTGTTTTATTAGTTTCGCCTAAGGTGGTGATACCAGCCCCTACTGTGCGACAAACTCCAGGATACAGACTGTCGTGTTCAGCCACGGGGACCCCTCCCATATATATCGCGGTGATAAGCAACTTAACAACACTGGCAAATACAACAAATTCTGCAAGCATTCGAGTATATGAGGAAGGAAAATCCATGTACACATGCCGGGCCACCAGCAAGTATGGAACTGACGAAAGACAGATCAAAGTTATTTTAGAAGGTAAGGATAACAATTAATTTCTTGTAACATCTGTTATTGTATGATGATAGAAAAATACATCCTTCAAACTTATTAATATCATGCCTTCAATGATCATTTTAAAACTGCTGTAGTTGGTCTTTTTCGGTTAATGTTTTTGTATCAAACTCGAACGTTGATTCAGTCATTGTGGTTCTCACTTTGCAAAATCGCTGACTGTGACAACACAAAATAACAACAATTTCAACGATTTCATGATAATCTCGGAGACGAAACTTTGACGGACTGAAGTCTGTCTACAAATACGATCAAAAACGATTTTATTAATTAAGAGCAGCTACATATGCTTTGACGACATTTATTTCATAAAAAAAGGTTTCAACACCAATTTGGAGTAACTTCTGTCAAAAGTTGGCAAAAGGGTATGGGCGATGGTACAATTTTCCGATGTTAGTAACTATAAAAGCTGCTGTCACTTCAGTCTCCTTAAGGGGTATCGAGTTACAACTAAATGTTAAAATTTCAAGCAATCCAAAAACGCCATCACAGGATTGTAGATGAATTGTGTGCAGTGTTTTGTCTTTTGTTGGTAATTTTGATGCGTGTATGATAGGAAAGAGATTGGGCTTGGAGGAGGTGGGGGGTGGGGGGGGGGGGGGGGGGGAATTTATAGTGCGACACGCCTTATCGTGAGCACCCAGCAAACTTTTTTACAAGTTAGCCAATCAGAGAGCGCGATTTCAATTGACGGGAATGCCTCCTCGCAAAGTCGAGCGCGATGACATGGAATGTCATTTTGTGGCTTTGTTTGTCAGAAGAGAATAAAATTATGAAAATTAATTCTCCTTGGCCATCGTAGCTTAATAAGAAATAGCACACAAACTGCAGTGACAAACAAACGTGTGACAATAAAACGCATGTTGGAAAACAAAATATTAACTTGACGTTTCGTGTGTTACAACATACATCCTCAGAAGTGACCGTTTAGTGTAAAATTAGTTACAAAACACGAATCAGTGTCACCTATTAGTGCGTAAAATGCTAGAACGAATGACACTTAAATAAAGTTTACTACTACTACTACTACTACTACTACTACTACTACTACTACTACTACTACTACTACAACAACTACAAATAATCTATTCACTTAAATGGTTCACAGGTATCCGCAGTTTCGAAAATGATTATAACAATTAGCTGGTGATATCGTGCAGACTTTGAAAGAAGTTTGTTGGGTGCTCACAGTAAGCTGCGTCGCAATGTCGAAAACAGCTGGTGATATCGTGCAGACTTTAATAGAAGTTTGTTTTGTGCTCACAGTAAGCTGCGTCGCGATGTCGAAAACAGCTGGTGATATCGTGCAGACTTTGATAGAAGTTTGTTTTGTGCTCACAGTAAGCTGCGTCGCAATGTCGAAAACAGCTGCATGTTAACCGCATTTTCGCTATTTCTGTCAGAAAAAAAAAATCAATCGAAATTATTGAAAACTCTAAATACCGTAAATCCTCTATTAAGCCTCCCTCTCAAAAAAGCACCCAGACAATCAGACAATCAAAAATATAACGGCTGACTGTATAACCTGTACATTTGTACCGTTCCAATCCCAACACGAATTCATATACACAGTACTCGCCAGCTTTGGGGAAAATATAACCGGTAGTTGTACTAAAAATGATCATTATTACGGTAATCAATGAGTGGTGAACTGCTTGTGTTTTGCTAAATTGTATTAAGCCCCCCCCCCCCCCCCCCCCCCCCCCCCACCCCCCCCCCCCCCCCCCCCCCCCCCCCCTCAAAACACTTGAAATCAAGAAGCCCCCCTCCCCCCTTAATAATTAATAGAGGATTTACGGTAATAAAATAGTATACGAGTTTTGCCTTGTTGGTCAACTAACCATCAGGTTATTTCAATTTATGAGGGGTAATATTGAGCTGTTTAATAATCCACTTTCACTCTTGTGGAATGTAGCATAACCATAGTAGCATGGATTATGGATCTTTGTATATCTTTCTGACTTCTGTTGGCCATACCGTGAAATGCATTTATTTAAGCCATTTTTCACTTTAATTTCAAGCTCCCTCGCCAGATTGTGTGACTCACACATACAATGGAATGCCCCCATTCTCAGCCCGCCCCTTTCCAACAAAGCCTACACGGTTCAACATTTGTTGAGCAACAGATGTTGCAACGGCTGCTCAACAAATGTTGAACCAAGTGTAACATGCCATGTTGAATGCTGAAATTGTTGAACGTTGTTTAACGAATTCAAAGTAGAGATAGGCTCTATTCCATTCAACAATTTCCAACTTATTGAACGACCTCAGACAATCGTTTTAAAATTTTGAATGTGTTTTCTACTCTTTTAACAAGTTGCAACATTGTTCAACATTTGTTAAACAAGAAATGTTGAACGATATTGAATCGTGTATCCTTCGCTTAAGACTTGGAGCAATATCGGCAAAAATAGCCTGTCTCAAGCATGTTAAGGCATGACCCAGAGCCTAATTTGCATAAAATTCGTCAACAGTCATAACTTTAAAAAGATATACATAAACATCCTCAAACTTGGTAATAACATAAAATGTGACGTCCTTAAATTAGTGTTTACTTTATGTGTGGAATGTTTGCATCACGTGACCTGTTATAACAGTTTTCTTACGCGAAGAGAAAAGTGAAAATGGGCCGCCGAAATGACATATAATAGGTATATATTGAAATAGCAATGTAATTCTGTGATTTCCCCCTTTAAGAATCTGTCCTGAATGGCTGACTGCGATTTATCGTTAAAGAGTAATTTTCAAAAATAGGTCACGTGACCCTTTTATTCCTTTAATAACTTCTTAATGAAAGAAGATATTTCTCCATTCAGGACACGGATTGTATCTATGCACCAAGTCAATAAATACCGCATGGTTTATTGGCCGCCACAATAAACCATCCTTGGCCCGTTGCAGATTGCTCTTTTTTCCTTAATTATGACGTCATCAGTCACGTGACCACAGTTGTTAAACCTCAAAAGGTTTAAGGACGTTGAAATATTTCTGCTTTGCACTTTTGATGGTCGTTAAGACCAAAAGAGCATTACTTCTACTAGAACACATAGTTTTCTTCGCGGGGGGTCTAAGATCAAAGGACAGTCCATGCCTTAACATGCTTGAGGTGAACAGCTGCTCCCTCCTCTAAAAAAAATCGAAGAAAGGGCGTATGTTATTTACCGTCAATAATCGTGTTCAAGACCACGTAATTTTTCCGAAATCCGTGGAAAGTTATGTGATTGGTTCTGAGCCTTGTCAAACTTTATCATGTGAAATATCGATTTTCCATTGTTTTTTTTTTTTTGTGCGGATTTTCCCTCCGAAATGAAAAAATTTCCCTTACAGTGCTTATTTTCATGTTATATCACCAAATGCCACCAAATATACAACTTAATTAAACTAAAAAATTATATTAGAACAAAACAGACGCAAACGGTTTGGAGTTTAAGTGCAGGATTGCAAGGATGTAAGGGGATTACAGTTCATCAAATTTGATTTCTTGACCGCCTGTCAAGAAATCAAAATTGTCATTCTTGTGGAATTTTGACCTTTTTAGTCGCTATTTTGTCTCTTTGGTAAATATTTATTTGCTTTCATATCTTTTACTTTTGGCAATTTTTCCTTCCTATATCAAGATAATAAATCAAGCTTAAAGCAAACTCCGGGCGTCTTAAACCCACTGAAGTATTGATTCCCGAGTATTTCATGGCATGGAGTGCTTTTACGAGAAACATGAGCTTAAAGTTATGTGTTAAAAGTAAGACGACACTACATTCACTACATTCAGTAGCCGACACTTGAATCTCGATCGCTAAAAGGTCCTGTCATACTATTACGTATTAAAGAAACGTATGAGTTGCGTATGAAAATTCATAAAATAATTTTCATACGCACAAAATTCTCTTGAAAATACAGCGTATGACCAGCGTACTTGACCTTTGAGTAACGTACCTCTAGCGTAACTCTCGCGTATTCAGCGTATGCCTAGCGTATAAACCATGCATACGTCCGAATACGCACAAAGTTTTTAAGCATGCTTAAAAAAAATTGTCTGCCTCGCCGTAGGCCAGCGTATGCCACCGTATGCGACCGTTCTTGAAACGTATACAACCTATACCTAACGTACCCCTAGCGTATGTCGGCGTATACCAGCGTATGAGTGACATTTTTCATTCGCTGGCATACGCTAGTACGATACGCAATAGTATGACAGGGCCATAAGCAAATTGCAAGTTACATAAAACACACTGAAACTTGCCGGAACAAAAATCCCACAGCAATATATAAGCGCCGAACACACTATCAAACGGTTCTATCCATCCATAAACGCCTAGCATTGTCTTAAAGTTACAGTGTACCTTCGGGGGTGTCTCCAGCATAACAGCTCTAGCGTCTTAAGATTACATTCAATGTACCTAAACCCAGATATCAAATTAAAGCTTATAGAGCTGGCTATCTAAATATGGAAATCATTTGGTAATAAAATGAATTGTCGAATTTTTTACGACGTCTAAATTCGAACGTCCGAATCAGCTTTAAAACGCTATAACTCAAAGCGATTATTATATTTTGCTAATTTGATTTGTTCTCGGGTTGTCGGACACGAAGCGCTAAAAAAAAAAGTGTCGGCGATTTTCCATATTCAATTGCAATGAAAAGTTACAGAATATTTTCGAAAAGGGGAGAAAAAAAAATTGGAATGATCGCACGGAAATGCCTCTTGACGAAAACATTTTCGGAATTAAGAAATTCGCCGACAAGTTTTTGTTGATTATATGTTAGCCTAGCTTCTGTCCAAATTTAAGGAAAATCGAACAAATTCCCTTTGAGTTGCAGCTCTTTAAAGTGTCCCCAACAAGCGAAAAATTAACTTTGAGAAAACGGCGCTTAAAAAAACATATCGCTTAATAAACAAACTCCGCCCACAAAAGTTATACAGTCATTTCTCCGTGAATTTTCACTATTTTTCGATATTTTTTTTTTTGGATGAAAGTTCATTCTGTAAACTTTATTTTAACGCCAAAAAAAAATTTTCAATAAATTTTCGATCTGAAGGTACACTGTAACCTTAATACAATTTTATATAGGAAATTAATCTAGTTAGATAATTTAAATTAGTTAAGTACTTAATCTATTGTTGTTAAAAACACGGCTCGATGGAACAGCATGTATGTGAATTGATACCGTGTCTAAATAAAGTTTACCTACCCTACCACCCATTTTGCGGTATGTACTTCATGGCCGAAAGACATATAGTCGTTGGCATAAACAAAAATATGCGTGAATCAATTTACATGCACTAATGTGACACACACACACACACACACACACACACACACACACACACCACACACACACACACACACGCACACCACACACACACAAAAGAAAACCCATAGCCGAAAACGTAACTCGTCGGCTACGCCACGAACAAAGACTTCAAATCGACGGAAAATTACGGTATGACGTTTTGACCGGAAGTTTGTTTATGACGCGCGATATTTTTTTAAGCGCTGTTTTCTCAAAGTGAATTTTTGATTTGCAAAAGACACTTCAAAGAATACAACTCAAAGTAAATTCGTGCGATTTTGCTCAAATTTGGACAGTAGCTGGGTTAACCTATAATAATAATAAAAAAAATATCGAGGAATTTTTAATTTTTTGAAAACATTTTTCGTTGTGCCATTTCCGCGCGATTACTCCAGTCTTTATTTTTCGCCCTTTTTCGAAAATGTTCTTTAACTCTTCATTGAAGTTGAATACGGGAAAAGGCAGACACGTTTTATTTTTAGCGCTTCTGGTCCGGAAAACCGAGAACAAATCAAATTAGCAAAATTATAATAATCGCTTTGACTTGTACCTTTCAAAAGCTGATTCAGACGCTCGCATTTAGACTTCGTAAAAAATTAGACAATTCATTCTATTAGAAAATAAAAGATCTATTTAAATAACCATCTCTATAAGCTTTAATTTGATATAGGGGTTGAGGTATCTTAAGAGAGAGACGCTGGAGCTGTTACAGTGGAGACACGCCCGAAGGTGTACTGCAACTTTAATGCTTAATCTATCTCAGCTTCCGTTTCACTCGCGTGTCGTGCTTCCACTACAATGATCGGATGAAGATTTTATGATTTCGTTTTCAAGTGTGTATTGAGTGGAATCAACATTATTGCAAAGTTGGATAAAAATCTCGTGTTGATGGACACAGGAGTACGGTATTCAACATCCGAAAAGAAATGGTATATATTTTTTTTTTATATAAAATATACGCTCGAACTGTTAAATTTTTCTAAAGTTCCATAGAATTATGGTAAATGTCATTCAACCAATCAGAGCCCTCGTAGTAACTCTCGCATTTTGTAAAACAGCCTGGTCTTTTCTTAACTAAATTTCAATATTATCTTAAGTAAATTTCAATATTATTGGTCTTTTCAGACTGCGTACGAAAAGCCATGACCATCCAAAACGACTCACATAGATATATGCCCATTCTACAATGAACACAGACGTGACAATATTTTTTTAATATACTTTATATTGAACAAAAACACAGCGCTACATTTACAATAATTCAGCAAACAGTGGTATAGCCTAAATAATGAACAAAAAACACTATTTACAAATAAATTACATTTTCTTTTACATCATCTTCTTTTAGGATAAGAGTTATTGTTCCTCTTCGCTGTGAGTTTGACTATTTACCTTTTCATACGCCGTAGGTACGTTCGAAGCCAAGTCGCTAAACCATGACCATCCAAAACGACTCGCATAGACATATAACCATTCTACGATGAGCACAAACTTGACTATAATGACGGTCTGGAAAGCCAAACTTTACTTTGATTAGCTATGTAGACATACATAACTAACATATTTCACGAGTGAAGGAACTTTTTGTAATATCTCCAGTCCTTTTCGTATCTTTTTTATTATGGAAACGTTTTGTTTTGGCAATCCTGGTTTAATGAAAAACATATTTTATCTAACTGTACACGTTTCGCTGATATTTCTATAACAATTCAGCAATTCAGTATTTTTTAATTCGCTTCACTTCGTTTTAAAAAGAACAAGAATAACTTAACTCTGGCGCAAGTGTTCTATACGATTAGGGTTTTCCGATTTAGCGGAAACGGAAAGACTTTTTCCGCCTTGCTAGCTAATTGACGATAAAAATGTGGTGTTGGGTCATTTTGCACAATACATTTTCAGTTATTCATTGTCTATTTTCTGTTGAGATTTTTGGCAAGTGAAAAGACTTTCTAATGCAAATACAATAGGTTGTCGCAATTTCAAAACAATTAAAGCCCACAATAATACGTCACGTGCACTGACTTTATATCTGATGAAAACATTCATATAAACTAGCAGTAATCACAGCTTATGGAGACGCGTTCGAAGGAATTTTCGGCGGAAACGAGCCCCTGAAAAAAACGATAGGGGCGGTTATTTGGAAGACCGTCTACCAAAAAATCTCAGATTTTACTGCATATAAACCACAGGACAACCAACACGATCTTCGAACGCGATTAGTATGTGGTGTTTTATTAGATAGAAAGTCACTGCACCTGACTTATTAATATTAATTATCAAAATATCAACTGACACAACAAATGGTGACTGAATCTTTAATATTATTTCAACAAACTTTGAACTTCACATGTGCCGCATCTAATGCAAATAAGAAAACTCCGTTGTTCTTGCTCATTTACATTAGATTCGGCACATGTGAAGTTCAATGTTTGAACCGGGCCTAATTCGATTGCATTACACAGTGGATTTACTTTTGCGTAAAATTAACGTTAATGTCCCTTTTCGGTAGTCATTGAACGGCAAATATCAGCAAGGAACGTAACTAAACAAAAGTGAAGCGACTATAATGTAACCAGTATCCAAGTGTTGAATTTTTGCGTTCAGCTGAAACCACGTGAGTTCATCGCAGGAATTCTCTGTCGCCAAACAGCAAAAATCATACACCACTTACTAAGCGAGTTGTCTTAAGAATAGCTCTGTTTCGCAGGTTCCCCTTTTCATCTTCAGAATTTTTGGCTCTAAAAACGTACGACAACAACAAGCAATGTTGACTCCTTGAGCCAGAGCTCGTATGAGACAAAAGCTGTTTTTTTCGTATGCTAATTTCTTTCTTACGCAACGGATTTTTTCAATTTCTTTTGTTTTCAGCACGAACTGCACGTGCTATGCTTCAACTTCCTGGCAATTTGCATACGGTACACTTTTGTATACGAACACACAATGCTACTTCCTAGCGTTCCTACATGTACTCTGAATTCCATTGTGCCATTCTAACAAAGGAGACTTGAATAATCACATCCCGGTGAGGCTGAGCCTGCACGTAAAAGATTATTATCATGGTATTTTTCTTTGTTTCTGGAGTGGGCGATTTTTTTTTTTTTTTTTTCATGCGACTGTCCTTTCGACTCCGACGGATTTGATTTAACCTGCCCCGTGAGAACATTGTCAAGTACCAGACCAGTTAGATAAAACCTTAGTAGCGCTCTCTCGAGAAAACAAGGCATCAGTTCCTAAACCGACAACTTATCCAGATTAAAATTATTATTTCCACAGTCAAAAAACTTTCAAAATGCCGACCGAGTACTAGTATATGATAGAAATCTGCATCCCTGCAAAGCTCTGACTGCAACGACTTTTTCAGTATCTTCAGAGGTATTGAGATATCTACGCCGCGAAACCGGGAACGGAAACAATACTACAAATTCATGATACAATTTAAAATTGCCTGCAGCCTAAATGTCTAAAATGAAGTCAACATACAGCTATGCAAACTGTCAAGCAAAACAAAAACGGTACGTTTTTGAAATTAAGAATACCAGTTCATTTAGCAGTGCCCGGTCAATCCTCGTGTGTTTGGCCTTGTTTACAAAAAGGTAACTCCAGCTGTCGAGAAAAAGCTACGCCGGGCTTACAGGTCTTTACAGGCAAATTCACCGCCAAAAATAACTTCAAGCATCACACTTTAGTGAATGTGCCGACACCTATAGAACGAATTGAATTTCATTGTAATAATATAATCATGGTTAATTGTATCACTTATATATCCGGAAAAAATCCTTCCGTTTCCGCGTTATTTCCGCTAAATCGGAAAACCCTATTTAAAGTGTGAAATCATTTCTCTTTATTCTCCTTGTTTATGACACTCTTTTGAATAGCAATTAATATTTTATTTTTTCAGCATCCATCGTCACTTCTTCTCTGATACTGTTTCACTTCTATCAAACAAAAGTAAGGGCCAATTCACACTGTGACATAAGCATAAGCATAAGCCAACATACGCAGACTCAGTCTGAACACGTTGATCATTAGTGCCTATTGTTCTGTTTTGCTCGAACAATTGGAACTAATGAATAACACGTTACTGAGTCTGCTTATGTTGGCTTATGCTTATGCTTATGTCACAGTGTGAATCGGCCCTAAAGCACTGCTGGAGGAATCTTACCACATAGAAGTGAAATTGTCCGGGAAACGCTACATTCCTTCGGACATCTAAATTTCTCCGACTCAAGTTTTAAACAAGGAGTTCGCAACATCCAGGATGCCAATGCTCTATACTTTCTAGCTGTGCATCTATAAGAAATAGAGCTCGGATCAAACTGCGTGTATGGAGCAGCTAAATTCTTACGATTTTTAATGAACTTGATCTGACCAGCCATTAAGCGCGTGCATTTCTCTGAGAGTTGGAATTTTTGACATTCTACTTAATTCACGAGTACCCACTTATGACGAACTGCTCTCGAACTAGTGTGATTTCCTATACTATAAAACATAAATTTGACACCTTTTTATCTCGTTAATGCGCTTGCGCATTAAGCGAGATTTCGAAGTCGAGTACTAAAAAGGGACAAAAGTTGTTAACAAAATTTTGTGGACTTTTGTCCGGGGGGGTTTCTTGTTCCTTCTTTATAGAAGCTATATTAGGGCATTGAGGATATGGTTGGTTAAAGCGGTTAGGATTTCAAGAAGGGCGTCACATACTGCCACTAAAATGTTTGGGGAGCACCCCCGGACCTATTGTTAATTTCCCTAGGGTATTGGGATGTCAGAACTTGTGATGAACTTGTCATATCTCACATTACGTTACCGCAAAGGTATTAGTCCTTCTTAAATTTCGATATCTCACGTTACCTATCAGTTTCAATCATTTGTCGTAAAGCCATTATAGCTACTTTAAAAGGGTAAAAATAGGTTAAATGCGTTTTCTTGGGAAACGTAGTTTGAGAATTTCACGGTGTATTTTACTAATGGAGAGGTTATAAGAAAGTTAAATGGGACAGGAAAGTTTGTGTGTTAATATGAGCGGTATGGCAGAGCAAAATAGCATGAACTTTGCGTTTTTTTCTATTGAGTTGTGGTTACACACACCTTGGGTTTGGGGCCTTCCCAAGGGTTAATGGCTTGGGTTCGGTTTATCTCAGGTTTCATCTTACCCTTGGGGATGCGGTTACACAGTAAAAGACTCCCCAGGGTAAAATATAATAAGATATGAGTTCACTGACACTGCAGTTTACGCGCGAAAACGTACAGATCGACATGGATGACACGAATCGAGATCTTGTAAGTTTAATTTCAGTCATTCTCCTGCTTATCATTTGATAAATATAACAATCCGGCATTTTTTTTTTTGCGAGAAGACACCGAAGAAGACGCCTTCAACTACGCTATCTTCAAGGTTTGTCGGCGTTTTATTTACATTTAGGAGCTCGCCACACGAACTTGCTCGTCGCCAAGGAGGGCTTGGGTATTTCCACGACCACAGAATTGGTTTCAGCAACTTCTAAATAACAATGCACTCGATCACTGGTGGAAAGAAAATTTTAGAGTTACAAGTAAGCGTGCAATTAACCAAGCGTATCAGAGGTCAACTCAGCAGCAGGCGATTTCCTGTATTAGTATATAGTATGGTAAACATGTCATAGTTGTGTTGATGTTTTGGCTTATAATGATGACGGTTGAATGGAATTGCGGCAAGCCTTCAATGGCTTAAATTTTTGCGTCTTTTGCGTACTGTTACATAATGAAACTGTAATAGCAATTATTAATTGTTTTAAAATAGCACAAATTAAAAGCGAAAGTACACGGGTCAGCCAATACTACAACACGTATGCTACCGGTGCCAAGTGCAGGTTCAATCAAATTAGTTGCAACCTGTAGGTAAACGAACTTAAAATATTCACCTTTATACGGACTTCTATTTTATGAAAGGGGTCAATCCGGCAATTTTTTTTAGTCATATGGGAAGTTTAACTTAGTCAGAGGCTGTCCTATTCAGTACATTTGATAGCTGCGTGGAGCTAATTAACACCACTCTTATTACTAATCACGTTAAAAGTGACATCAAATATTCTAGATATGACTTGTTCTCAAAAGAACATGCTATTTTGCTCTGCCTTTTAAGTCGCTTAGCGAGTGACAACCGGAAATATCGTGAAAAGAAAAATTGGTAAGAATATTCTGCTCCCGGAGGGGGGGGGGGGGGGGGGGGGGGGGGACTCCTATAAGTCGTCAAGCGGAGGTGCTCGTCAGGAAAAAAAGTGAAACCCTGAAAGATATCAAAGTGGCCGTTATCAACCAGAATTTTACTTCTAAAAGATACCATTTTTTTTACCAAATATGCGATGGAACAATGCGATGCGGCTAGAGTGCTGGAAATAAATAGATATGACTATACATGGGTCGAATTCCAGCTACCATCAGAAGGAACACCGGAAGGCAATAGCGACTCGTCTTTCGCTATCAACACACTAAAAGATACCATTTTCTGGGAAAATGAGTTTTTTTTAATCATATATTCTAAAAGATACCTAGATCCCCTAATTTTAACCCCTAAAAGATACGACGAGCACCTCCACCCAACCACATATGCGAGTCCTCCTCCGGGGTTCTGCTATACGTTGTCTACCCGGTATGATGAACAGCGAGGAGCGATTTTTTATGTCGCTTAACGAATGTCAAAGTGAAATCTCGTGAAAAGAGTTAATTTTACGATTCGTTTAAAGTCAACTCGCTTAAAGTTAAACGAGTCAACTTTTCGCGCTCGACGAAGCTGAGAAATCTCACGCTGTATTTTTGTTCGCTTTTTGAGTTGTAATCTTTGTCTGCTTTTCCAATAGTTATTAAATATTTAGGTGTCATGATTATGCAATAGTATGCAAGAGAGGGTAGATTTTGCTTATTCAGCTAACTAAAAATGTTTCGGTTTGATTATGCAAGAGTATGGATTTCGGTTTTGTGCTATTTTAAAACAATTAATCATTGCTATTATAGTTTGATTATGCAACAGTACGCAAAAGACGTAAAAATGTTCCTGATTTTGTTTATAAAAGTTATCAAGGAAGCATTTTAAGAAGCATTTTATAAGCGATTTCAGCGTGTTTATTTTTTTAAGAGAGATTTTGTCTCTATTTGACAAAAAGACAATGTATTGTTTGAGTGGCAAGTAAGAGAGAGAAAACGTTCTTGGCGTATAAAGTCTATAAAAAGAAAAAAAAAAAACAATGTCTCTGAAATAGACATACAGTATTCTCACGAATAACCAGCATCGCAGCTACCCTTGGCTACAAGTATAAACGCAATAAAACTTCATCATACTTCGAACATAAATTTGCCTTTGGCGCTCCGTCATAGTCCATCATTTCATGTGAAAGCCGACGAGAGACAGCGGCGACCACAGGACCATACTGCCGACACTTAAAGATAACGTCTATTGACAGTAGAAAACCACATTTTTGAAACTCCTTTTAACTCCTATTTCAGTCGCACACTACAATTGTAGAATTTCTAACCATCACAAAACCAAAATTACCAAAAATAATACCCTATTTAACGACTGACCATGACCTCAAAAACCTTAACATATCGATCCGAACATCACTATATACTGTACAAAACGAACTCCGCTCTCCCAAAGGAATGTAACTGCAACGCTCCGGTGACCAAAACTTACGACATTCTATTCTAAATCACGTAAACCATTCTACATAAGACATTGTAAGAACGCGTTTCGATTTTTCAACAATTTCAAGTAAAATTGGATCGCTTGAAATCCATTTTGTTGCTAGACCTCTTGAGAAATTCGTAGCGAACAGCACATATAGAACACTGTACAACATTCCGCCATCACCAAAAACAATTAGGGATCGCGGCACATTGTTTCCATGTAAATATAATTACTTGATAACTACGGTAAGGCAAATTGCTAGTTGTAATAGAATAAACTGTGCGTTTGTTGTAAAGTCAAATGGCTAGCCTGCACAACAGACTTTATTTTTTAATGCGTTTCGGAGCAGCGCTAAACGAGTGGCCACCGCAAAGCGGAAGAGCATCTAAGGAAAGTGGTTTTAATGATAAGATTTGACAGTGATTTGCGTTTAAAAACACAGGTGCTGTAGTGATATGATGAGTAATAATATGCGATGAATTTGACTTTCCACTGTTCGTCCTTTCGTGTGAATAAAATTATTAGTTGTTAGATCGGTAGATGATTTTTGTCGTAATGATAAGTCTTCAATTCTCTTTAAACTCTATATAATATTGGTTAGTTAGATACTTAAGGATAAGAAAACAGGTGTCGTGTGCGTCGTGCCTTCCACGAGCCATTTAGTCCAAGTGTATCTGCTGCCTACTGTGTAGGGAGCGGGGGGGGGGGGGGGGGGGGGGGGGGAGGGGGGAGAGAGAGTAGTGAGTGATGTAAGAAAGATCTGATTTTTAGAACACAATCAATAGCCTGTTACAGAGATGTTCGTTTAGACTACGAGCAGTTTGTTTTCTTTCAATGGTAAACTACATAGAGTGTAAAAGTGGCAATTTATTTGATTTAATTTTGTGCTCATATTATTGGAGGGAGACATTACGGCGCTCTGAATCGCCGCAACACCGGCAAAATAAATTACGGAACACCGCATCGCCCCAAGAAAAGTCGACGAAACACCGTCACCGCAATATATCTTTTTGTCAAGTTACCATGAAAAAGGCTTAGGATTGGCGACCAGCAGAGTATTGAAGATTAACTAGACAGTATTGTACTGTTTTTTGTTACAAATTTAACATAATGGTACCTGCTTTTCAAAATTAAGTGCGAAGTAAATAACATATAGAGGCTAAATTTAGAGTCAAACAGGAAACGGCGACACCGCAGATAATTTTGTTGCACCGAACACCGCAGACTGTAAAGTGTAAACATCGCACACCGTAAAGTTTGAGATCACCGCAACACCGCAAGCTGGGATTTTATTCACCGCAACACCGCATAAAAAAATGAGCAACACCGTAACACCGCAAATCTCCAATGCCCACATCTTATTGATTTAAAAAAAAAGAAGAAAATAACGTGCAGATAGTCAGACTCTGGCGGCGTTGTGTAAGTGACGTTATTAAGAGCAGTGTAACGATATTGTTTGCATAAAGAAAAACCGCCAGTTCTGTAAGATTTATTTAGCACTTGGAAATTGTAACGATATTCTATGGTGATTTGATAAATAATAAATCGGGTATTTGTGTTTAAATGAAGATGAATTGGTATTTAAAGAGATTACTGGACGTTCCGTGTGTGTTTATTGATTTAAAATAGTTACATCTTATCAACTTAGAGGCGGTCCGTCTTTATTCAAAAGCTGTTAATTCGATTTCTAGAGTTGTTACTTTAGAGAGTAATATTTGGAAAACGCGTTTAGTATTTTGTATTGTGTAAGATATGTCGAGTATAGAAAAATTGTATTTTCATTTCATAAGTTTTTGGCGAGTTTAATACAGTGGCTCTTTTGTGGTTAGTAATCGGAGATAGGAAGTGTTTATGGCGTGCTAATTAGAGTTAAAAGCATGTAATGCATATTTGCGATTTTACACTTTGATGACTTGTCAACAATTTTCTGTCAAAATTGTTCGGCAAAGTGATGTCGGTTGACGTCGCTTTGCGTCGTTTTATACGACTCTATACCCATCACAGCAAGAAAACAACCAAGGGACACTGACAAATGAAATGCGCGAAAAAGGAGTCCATATAGTGAACCAGTTAAACAACAAACCTGGAAGACATCACCCGGAACCATTCTGATCTAAGAAACGCAAAAACCACACTCCCCTCGAAAACACTCCCCCCCCCCCCCCCCCCCCCCCCCCTCTCCCCCACCGCCCAGAACGCAATAAACGATCTCAGTTTCACTTTTCACAGCATTAAACTAAATCGCAGCGCCACGTGCATTTTTAAAACAATGTAAGCTGTCAAATTTTATCGTTAAAAACGCTCCGCAACGGCTCAGGTGACATATCTGATCCACAACTCAAATGAAATAGCTGTTCTATATTTCAGTGAAAATATACTTTTATACAAAAATAACGGCTTCTCATACCTTTTGGTGTCTCTATTGAAATCAAGGTACTCTCGACTCTCGAATCTTCACAATAGTCCATTTTACAGTTGTGTGCTTGGTGACCGTACCTTTGAGTGGAAGTGAGGCTGGAGGTGACCTTGCTTTGATACAAACCTTTCTGCCTTTCATATGTTAATAATGCTTTTCTCATGCTAACTAGGTAAATTTACATCTGAAAAGCTCCATGGTCTGTATCATAACAAGGTCAACTTCAACCTCGCTTCCACTCAAAGGCCAGGACACTAAGAAGACAACTGTAAAATGGACTATTAACCAAACTCAACTTCACAAAACATATACAAACATATACATATACATGACATGACAACAAATGAAAACCACAAAACCACACGACGGAATCTCTACAAGCCGAAAACTTAATCGCCCGCGAAGCGTATTAAATTTGGATATTCTTAGCACCAAAATATGGGTATGACATAATCGTACAAGCATCGGACTACTAACAGTTCTCAAATGACTAAATACAGCCGTTTACTAAATTTCCCAAATTTCATAACACCCGTGCGAAACGCAAGGACACAAAAAACAATAAACACCTTTTACCATCGCATGCTCACTGGAGTCCGCACCATTTATTAAGGTAAAAACAAACTAAATCGTTACACGGGAAGTGACAACAAACGGAACTTTGGAGAGAACGAACGAGCATCCATAGCATGAAAAAATCCCCATACCGCTCGCTACGAAAAGACAGAAGAAAAATCCCCCACTTATAAACAATTGTCTCCAACTTGCCGAGCTCAATCGAAACAGAACTTTACAAGAATTTGAAATCCTAAATGACTGAGAAACTGACAGCTGTGATAGATATTGTCTTTAGCATAGCCATCTTTAGCATTTTAACTCGCCCATCGACCGCGACCCTTAAAAAATCTATCTTGAATGCCAGCGTTCGCTGCAGCAGTGGACCCTCCGGCTCAAATTCTATGAACACTGGTAATCAAAACGTCTATAAACTCTCTAAAACCGTCCATAAGAAACTCCATCGTTCTTATGTAGTTAATCCCCTGGCAATCGCTCTGAACAGCGGTAAATCTCCAGAGAGATCAATATACGCAGCTGCGATGTATTGCTCCAAGGCCTTCACAGGACAAATAGGAATGGCTATCGTTACAATCGCAATCCACGCCCCATCACGAAACTGGTCAGTCTTTGACGATTCTAAAAATATGGAAACATAAGAGCAAAAACTTAGTATCACAAGGTCTTACAACGCATAACTCAGTGAAACGGAAAAAACCCGCCAAAACCCTGTAGCGGACATTAAGCACCGAAGAACAAGAACTGACTTCATTAAGCAGTCACTGCAACTAAACTGCAAATTGAAAAGGGTTGACACGCAGGCAACAAATGTGATTACACCAACCCCACTGTTTCCATCTATTCAAACCTCCTAGGTAAGAACACATGCTAGTCCGCTCTAAAAGCGAGGGAAAGCGGAGAAGACCCTGGGAACCTGGTAGGCCTGTGCAGCTCTACTAGCCAATCGTTTCTGAAGATTTATTTTATCAGTGGATATTCGGATCAATATGCTTGCCAATTACTTCTTTAAGTTCAACCAACCTACTGGTTTGCCTCCGCAAAGGCACTTAACATTCATGTTCTACTCACTAATGAAACCTAGTAAGGCCGAAACAACTTTTCATCGCTGCCTCTCCAATGGCATAAATTTAGCTGTACAACATGCGTATCGCGAAGGTAAAGTTCAAAATGGCGGCTCCGAACCGCCTGGATAATACTGTTCAACTACTCTAAGAATCAAGGAGTATGTTCTCTTCTAGCCTGCGCACAGACGTGTAATATTTCCTTTGTGAGCGAGGAAATCGGAGACGGCTGCACACAGGCTAGTTCTCTTCACGCTAGTTTCTATTTATTATAAGCTTTATTTCATTCGCAGAACCCACGTTTATCTTATTCAGCAGAACGGAAATGTATCCCTGTGGACACCTGGTGCACTTGCAGTCGACACTCCGCGCTCATTTCTACTGCGCATTTTGTTACGCATGTCACGCAAATGTACTTTAACACATACGTCATGCATTGTAGAGCACGGAAGTTAACAACCTCGTTCCCAGGGTCTCTCATCTTCCCGCCCCCTGGAGCGAGAGAAGAGAGACCCTGGTCAACTCTGGTCACGTGCCTCTTGGACAATTATATTCCTAAGGAGGGGTCGACGGTGTTTGTAACTTTGTCTCGTTTTCTTCACAATGGCTCGTGCTTTGCGCGAGTCCGTTGATGTCCGGAAACGGTTCAATCAAACGATTCAAACAAAAGCGAATGAATTATGCGCAAGGATTAAAATGGTTATCGTTCAATAATTTTACAAGCGTATAATGAAACAATGAAATGTAAAGATCTTGTATAGACATTCAAACGACTGGAACTGGTGAATGTTGAACAAAACAACATGCCTCACCTACGAAGAATAAAAGCTATCATTATCTTCTCTACTTCGTTTCCTGTTATAAAAGTATAGAGTCGATCTGCATGTGAAAATATTTTTCCACTTCGCCATCGTCTGAGAACAGACGGCGACAATTTAATGTGCCTGTCGAATGAAGCTTGAAGATCGCCTGCTAGCGATAATTCATCTCAGTTCGGAACAATGCCATATAAAATGGAAAGCATTTTCTGCCGAGACCGAGCTTAGCAGCGGCGTCCAGTAATAAAATTGGACTGTAATTGTGTAGCGAGTCCAAAATTAGCTTTTAATACTGCCGACAAATCTTCAAGCGCCGTGACAATTCCCCAACTGTTAATTTACAGATCCTAAAGCAACTTGCACTCTCAAAACCAGTCGATGTGGATATGTTTTGAAGTCTGCGGATGACCGCCGCTTCACATTTATCGGAAGCCGCCAAACGCTTTTCGGATTTGTTTTGATTTGCAATGCTCTGCTAGAGCGAACAAATTTCACACTTTGCCGCCCCTCCCTCAAATCTTTTATTTGTTACATCCCAGATTTTGGGACGCACGTGACCAGAGTTTACCAGGGTTCTCTCTTCTCTCGCTCCAGGGGGCGGGAAGATGAGAGACCCTGGGAACGAGGTTGGGAAGTTAACAAACATGGCAAATACATGGTCGCTTTGAGAACTTCGCAGCAATTTTACTCTCTTGGATGCTCGATGACCCCCATTATAGGCTGCTAAGAAAAACTATTTTACCTCTCAATTCAATTTAAATAAAAACTGTTTAAAGGAAACTTGGAACTTAATAGGCACGATAATAAATAGGAAAAAGAAAACCTCACCCCCTATAACCAACCTTTTTCGTAACAATAAATGTTATACAAATAAGAAAGACATCTGTGAACAACTAAATTCATATTTCGTTAATATTGGCCCAAAACTTGCTGCGCAAATACCAACGCCTGATGCACAATTGGCCTCTCTCTGCGTCGACACAAAACAAATTCTAAATTAAAATAAAGTAAATAAAATAAATATAAATAAATAAACAACTAAATAAATAAATAAATAAAAGTCAACCGCCTCCAGCGGAGAGCACCAATAGAAGGAATTAACATACGACAACTCCTTAAATACACTTACCAAATACCTTGATACTACATAACAACAAGACCATATTTTTCAGCTAATTAATTAAAAAACGCAGAAAAATCTTATCCTCTAGTCTCAATTCCACAATGAATTGACAGCTTTTTTTTTTAAAAAAAAATATAACACGCGTTCTCTAAATCTTCTCCTTTCTTGCACCTTAAAAAAATCTAGCTGTAATCTAACGCATTAACGAGATGGCTTTAAGAGCCCTTTGATTAAACATATTTGTGAATGTAAATACTGGTATCACCTCTTGCATGGGAAGAGGTTATTCGACAGAACTTTGGGTGCGGCAGTGTGAAATATATCATTCTAATATCACGTGTGAAATATAACACGCAAATAAAGGAAACGTCAGAGTAACACGAACTCCTCCCACGCACTAGTTAGGGGACATTAATGACCTTTTTTCCATAAACGAACTAAAACCTCAACTTACGTCACGAAACCAAAGTTGGAGTTTCGGTGTCCTCTTGTGGGGTTTTCGACAATATAAACCACTTTGTTATTTCATACCACTTTATTGGGAGGATGGGGCTTGATAAGTAGAAGAAAGGTCGTTACTACAAAATTTGAGATCTAAGGGTGTGGCCTATTTAAGGGGGCAGCAGCATACGTATATATCACTGTTCCATATTGTGTGTTAAACGATGACTGACATATTTTCATTTGTCCTCTTTATTCAGCATGTCCCAGGCCATGTGACTGTGCACACATTTGGTATGATCGATCCTTGGTAGACATCAAATGTTCAGGGAAGCAGCTGTCATCTGTGCCAGGACCATTCCCGGCAAATACTAGACTACTGTAAGTACTCTTTCTCTCCATTAGAAAATGGTCACACCCACTCAGCCAATCAGTGCCCAGTATTTGTGTGCTCTATATCCCATAAACTGTCTTAAATTATGTAAAGAGGTGGGGGCTTTGAAGCCCAGGGAAATTGTGGGGTAAAATAACTACTCATTAGTATGCTCTATATAGAACATACTAATTAATTATTTTGTTTTCCTTTGTCTAAAAGCCTAATAAGTATGCTCTATATAGAGCATACTAAGGAAGGGTTAGACAATGAACGCGAGTGTTCTATGGGATATAGTGCCTCGAGCATAGATAGAAGTCCACGAGGGCGTAGCCCGAGTGGCACTTTTATCTAATGCGAGAGGCGATATATCCCATAGGACACGAGCGTTCATTGTCTAACCGTCTTAGAAAATGGTCATATCCGCGAAGAAAACATATGTTATGTAGATTGCATTTATGAGCGTATTTTAATAGACTTTTTTGCTAATGTTGTGTTCCCAGTGCATTTTGGGTAGTTCCAGTCCTTTGTGGGGGCAAACGACCAGTTTGGCAGGTAATTTGAAATTTTAATTTTGGCCGTTTGCCCCCACAAAGGACTAGAACTACCCAAGATGCACTGGGAACACAACATTAGCAAAATAGTATATTGTGTCATTCACACTTGGGAATCATGTTGTTATTTTGTTTTGGATGTCACCGAAATGTTGGTAGAATTTTACGAATAACAATGCTTTTCTTTCTTTGGAGCTTTGTTTATTCTTTGTTGTTTTGATGGCTCATTTGCTCCGGCTATGAGCCAGTATACAGAGCTCGAGGAACTTGAGGCCGTCCTTGCTACTCAAGAGTTACTTGCTTTTGAGAGCGTAGACATATCCGAGTGCTTGGGGGATGATATGAATTTGACAAAAGTGCACGTTTCCAAAAGCCTACGACAGTGAACGAAATTGAGCAAAGGGAAAGAGACAGAATTCCAAAGCACGGTGAGACCAGTCTTTCGGTTGTTTCGGTGTGTACCGGAGGACAGATGACGTAAAACAAAAGGAACAAAGAACGACAATAATACAAAATAATGCAAAACAAGACCAAAAATACAAACCTCACAAACAATAGAAGACAATGAGTACCGGTACACGCAGAAAGACCCAGTCTTTCGTTTAATTTTTCCTAAAAATTGTTAAGTCGAATTTCGTTTTGTTATTTTGGTGATTAATCTCTTGCTTAAGTTATGTAAAGCGAAAACTTCAAATAAAATTGTCATTGTTATAACTGCAAGTTGTTTTTGTTTAAATTAGCAGCCTGTTTAAATTAGCAGCCTGTAACCAGGATCGATTGCGACGACGACATCGCCGAGATCTCTCCGGAGATTCGAACACTGTCCGAAAAACTCTCCGAATATTCCATTGTTGACGTATAATTCCACACGAATATTCCATTGTTACATTACGGACTTACACAGCTTCTGGAATAGTGCCTACGGTTGCTACGCAACCAGTAGACACAAAAATTCCAGGTTATTTTAAATTTTCAACCTGAAATGATACTCGCAAATGCTTAAATATGGTATTTAAAGGTTCGAAGAGCAAACCGTATAAAAATCATAGTATGACCGTAAAAGATTTCCAATGAGTTTAATTCGGAGTTTAAAACTTTAAATAGGAAACGTTTGCCAAAGTATCAGTTATATTTAGCTAAAATAGTTACCCAACTCGATGAGTCGATTAATCCCATAAGCACTCTTTTGTTGTGCCATGCGTTTATGCTGTTCGTTTTCTGAAAACAAAGAAATGTATGCACCAAATATGTTAGCTGCAGACTTAAGACGTGTGGAATATTTGCTTTTATTCGTCTGAAAGTCGGGAGCTAGGTGCCTCGTTGCGCAATGCCTGGACAAAGTTATCAGCGGCTGCTTTTATTAGAGACGGTGGTTGTTTTTCCAGTGTATAGAGCGTATGCACTCACGTGGCAAGCAGCTATGCAAATTTATTGGAACAAAAGAAAGTGTTAACATAAGAAAAGCGTTCAAATCCCACAGGATTGTTTTGGTACACCAACATGGCCGCCGTTCTATTGTTTTGGTACACCAATATGGCCGCCGTGACGTCATGTACATACGCTCTATCCATGGAATCCATGATTGTTGTACTGACAAACTTATGCTTTACGAGTTTCCGCTTACGGTTACTTAGTCCCCCGAATACAGCGGAAAAAAATATGCGCAGAACGAACCCATCCAGACCGAGCGCTTAGATTATATTGTTGAGTGGCTGGATCTGGGGACCAGACTTTGGAAATTTGACATTGTCAATGCTGTTATTACCTTTTAGCTTTTAAGAGCCAGTGACCATAAATATCGAGAATCACTGGACAGGCTCCCAAAATCGAAAATCCTGATAATTTGCCAAAAACCTACTTTTGGGGAGCTATGTTAAAAAATATTATTGTAACTTTCTAGAAATTTATAATTTTCGAGAAAAAGAGGAAAAACGAAAATAGAGGATTTTGCCTAATTAATTATGCAAAAATCACAGTTAAATTGACCAACTTCTGTACGCTTGTGCTGAAACAAGGTGCAACGCTAGAAAACGGGGATACATTTTTTCTTTAGTATAAATCATCTACTTTCTAGGCATTGTCCTTTTCAAAGTTTTGCAACGATTTAGAAAGTTTCACGGTTTCTTTAAAAAATGCCATCTCAAGCATTTTGTGAAAAGTCAGAAATTGAGCAACTTCAGTGGCACGAAATCCATCTTGGTATGTCCGATATCAAATCAAAATATATACAAGGATAAAGTTCAGCCCTTATACTGAAATAATATGAAATAAAAAAATCTGGGCAATTCAGATTCGTGTTGACAAAACGAAAATTCATAAAAATAAATAAAATAAAATAAATCAACAGAATCATGTCATGTCCTGAGCAATAAAAAAATTATCCAAACGTGTACCGATAGTTTTATCCGCATTATTACCATGTACATTGTATTTTTCAGTCGGCCGTGTTGTTTTGCGCCAGAGAACACTGTGCAGATCTTTCAAATCCATGGAAATTGTAGGATTTCCTCCAAACTTATCAGAAACGTTTTCAATGCAGTTAAAATCGCCAGCAATAATTTTAAAAGAGTTCGGATAAAATATTCATGAATTGTGTCATAAAAGTACGTTCACTTGGATTCGTGGGTGCATAAGTATAAAACCAAATTAATTTTCGTGTCGTCGAAATCAGTTAAAACACTAACAATTCTACCAGAAGAATCTTTTTTCCATTGTAAACATTTGAAATCAGTATTTTCAGCGACAAGAATGGCAACGCCGCCTTGTTTACCAAGAGCGGGCGACCAGAAACTTTTACCGCGCCATTTCATTTAGCTGTCAGAGAATTATCGCATTTTGTCGTGTCGCTAAAGGTTCTTGTAAACAAATAAAATCAGAACGGGAATTTTTCGCAAAATCAAAAACAGAGCGTTGTTTCGCTTCATTGCCAAAACCACGGATATTCAAAGTTGTAAATTTAGCTCTGAATGCAAAAACTTGGAGAAAATTCTTCGGGTAAAATTAACATATTTAACTGAAGCTTAAGCTTAAGTCTTATTATTAAACTAAACAATTTTTGCAAATCACATTTAGACGTTACTTGCTTTTCTGCTTATGTTTGTTTGTCCGATGTTCAGTGTTTCTCCTCTTCGGCAAAGGTTGTTTGCCGTCATATTCATAACGTTCGAGAGTTTTAGTGTCCGTTTTCTCCGCTCCTGTGGTACTGGATTCCGTAATAAAATCAAACATCTCCCCGCTTTGAAAAATGTATGACGTTCCTCGAAGCAAGATTTTATCCCAGGAAGCTCTTCGTTTTCCACTAAAGCGGCTTCTGAGTATCCCTGTCTTGAGTAGCAAACCGCGAAAAAATGCAGGAAAATAACGACTTATAATTTCAACCGTTTTCTCCGCTCAGTAAACACAGCAGACAATCAAAGTGTTTTTCTAGCTGACGTGACATTCGGCCGTGTAACCGCGCAAAAAAACAAAGCCTCGCTTTGGTTTCTACATGACGTCGTACGCGCATGTTTTGCAACGTCATACGCGCCCGCGAGCTACCCTGCGCGACGGAGCCCGGTCCTGTGTGACCAACGTTGGTGTGACGCCGTGTGACGGACACACGCGCGCCCGCGAAACATTCCGCTATCCATGACCATGAAAAATGACGGCACAGGTTTTATGAGTATGGGGCTGCGCAGCCAGGCCTTCGGCCTGGCGAGTGCTCCGCTAAAAAAAACCTTTGGTGTGCGCATTCTGGTCGCCAGAGCCCTCGTTTCGTTTCATTGAGCTCTGAAGACGATAATGTTTTATGTTCGCTTGGCGTTGGAAAAGATTGTACAAGACTTAACAATTAGAGGAAAGAATCTTGCTGAAAAGGAAACAAGAAAAGCTTTGCGTGCTGCCGTTATTTAAAAGAAAGATTGTCTTTGTATTTTTCCTACTGGTTTTTGATAAGCCTCGATATTTCAACCGATTCCTTTCGTTTGGGAGCTGTGTATTTATCGTTTCGCTACTGAACGCTATCATATCCGAGCAAATCATTTGTGGGGTAGGTAAGTTTGTTTATAGACAAACTGTGGTCGTTGATAAGGAATTCTGATTTCATTGTACAGTGGTAAGAAGTATCTAGGAATGTTTGTTTTGTATGCAGGTTTTTTTAATTGGACTTAAAGGTGACTCCCAACAGTTTCCAGCACTTTTCAAGACTTAGACTTTGATAAGTCATTAAAACAACTCTTTATCAGTTGATGCTACAATCATGATATCGAACGAAAGCCCAATGATTGGTAAACGCGTTGTTATCATTTTTGTGGCATAAAATTTTACTATAGCAACAGCATACCGTGCTGAGAACACCATTTATTTTAGCTTTAAGTGTTAATAACTAAAAAATGACTCGGTGTACCCCATATTTTATTGTCGAATTTTGATCAGTAGGATAAGATGCAACTTTTGGCAAAGTTTAAAAAAATTCTGTAGGTGGGGTTCAGAGCCACCTTAAATTTTCGAAAATTCTAAGTCCTGAAAAGTGTTGGAAACTGTTGGGAGCCACCTTAAGTGACCTTCGTTTCCCTAGGTTTGTATTTCAACGTTTCAGCAAAGAATACTACCTAATAAATGAGATATAACTTGCTTACAGCTTACAGGAGTGCTGTTAGCGTTGTTCTGTTGTTATTATTTAAAATGGATCACCTAGTGTTAATATTTCTTTTCGGTCTTGGGCTTTCTTCAGGATTTTCCCTCTCTTTACTCGTCCCTGTACCAAGCAACATACTTCTTTAATATTCGTAGCTGCTCATAGCTTGGTCTTCCAAGACACATACTGATTATTTTCGGAAACGGATCGCTCACATTTAGCGACAATCGATCCCATTTTACTTTCAAATTTAGCAGTCGTATCTTTACCTGCTAAACCAAACAACAAAACTGGGTTACCTTGTTGCGCATTCATTTTTAAACGGTCAATAAAAATGTTGAATTTTTGTCAGTTACCAGAGCTACACGATACTTAACTAAAAAAAAACCGCGGAGCTTTGGGTACGACAATGAGAACTTTATGATAGGCAAAATATTTTCAACGAGCTCCTGAGGGTAACCTCGGTTAAGTAAAGAGGACTCGGAATCTCCCAAGACTGCATGGGTTTGTTCTCAATAAGCGCAAAGTTTCAAAAAGCGCAAAAGGTGAGATGAAGGGAAGTACGTGAGGTGACCTTATCGTTCTTCCTGAGACTCGAGTGAGCGACTTTCGCAGGTAATGGCGGCTTCTTTTCACACGTGCTTTGCCGCGAAATGTTCAGCTTTCAACATAGTCAGGCTGATCTACGTCCACTGCGTGTCAGAAGAAGAATTCAGTGTAAACGGAAAAAGCGTGGAATGTGTTGTCTTTCAATGTGGGGAAATGCACGGGAGTTATCTAGAAAGTATGTCCGAACGAAGGGTATCATTGATACCAACATTCGCCGATGAAAAGACCTCCGAAGAGCTGTTCGCAGAGCTACGGAGCTCTGTTCTCATTCGGATAAACTGCGCCTGTAAACGTGGGATGCTTTTAAACTTAAATCGAATTGCGAGGTTTGCTTCTTGTTGACCTTTGGACGTCAATAGTTCTTTTGTTTACAGTGCCCTTTCCTTTTCATTTGTAGTTTGTGAACCCTGATGACAAAAGTCAAGAGTCAAATTTGATCAAGAGTCGAAGTCTGGGATTTTGATGTTCTTCGTCGTAATTCGATTTCGTCGGCTGCTCTTGTTCAAGCTTTGGCCATCCAAGAAGCGAAAGCTATCGATGTCTTCTGCCATGCAGTTGAACTCACACTAGCTGAATGCAACTGAGGCAATTTTAAGCCAAATATGTCATGCTTGATTTCTTTTATGGCTGGTCATGAGCAAAGTGAATCTAGGCTTAACTGCAGAATACCCGACCACTCGAGAACACTTCTGAAAACAGCGGCTAAGCGGCTAGGCAAATACCTTAGCCTCGTAGCTGCGTAGCCACGTAGCCACGTAACCGCGTAGCCACGTAATCGCGTAGCCACGTACCCGCGTAGCCGCGTAGCCACGTAGCATCGTAGCCGCGTAGCCACGTAGTCACTTCGCCACTGTCCCCTGGAATAGACATACAATATGTATATGTCTCCTTCTTAAAACGTAAAAAAAGAACAAACGTGGGGAAAGAATGACGGCGTAGCCACGTATTCAACTTTTTCCAGGGTATAGCTTCAAAGTGGCCCGGTATTCTGCAGTTACTCGGTTGACAGAGTCGTCATATTGGATTTAACTTGCTGTGACCTGTAACTGTTAGAAATTGTGACGTTAAATAAAACATTTAACACAGGGATTTTACCTGGTATCAGAAGCGGGATAAGGTTTCGCAATTTCATAAATGGATTTAGCCGGTGTCACTCAGTCTCCCTAGATGGGCTCCGGACCATAAATTTACCGGAAAGGTGTAAGCGTTTCGACAACACGTGGAACTGATGTTCAGTGGACCGCTTGCATTGCAAGCAAGAAAGAGGTAGAAAAGTGCTGCTGTTTGCTCAAGTGCGTGGTGCAGCGTAACCCAGTGTTTTCCCGGTGGAAATTCCACAATCGCGTACAAAGCAAGACAGAGACAGTGGAGAAGTTCGTAACTAACTTAAAACTGCTGTCCAGAGACTGTGCTTTCAAAGAATCCGACTACAGGATTGTTTTTTTTTGGTCACAAATTCTCACAAAATCCGAGACAAGCTGATAAACGAAGGTCAAAATTAACACTTTATAAGGCCCCAGCTGTTTACATAGCAAGAACATACGAAGAAGAAGAACATAGGTAGTTTCGAAATCACAGTTAAAATTACAGTTACAACGCCAGAGAAACAGCACAAAGGTGCCGTACGAGTATGTATTGATCCCAGAGTTCAGAGATCAATACATCCCCCGTAAAACAGCGCTCAGGTGCCTTACGAATATGTATCAATCCCAGAGATCTGAATCGGGCATTCATGCGCGAACACTACCACCACAAAGCCTGTATGACCTAACCTTTATATATATTATTAGAACTTCCTGCTATTGGCAAATAAAGCTTGATTACGAGAGCTAATTCTTAAAGCGAATGCCGCTAAGTGTTGAGCAAAATTGGAAATGGCCTAATAAAATCTTCCTTCATGTTTGTGTGTAGTTAGTCTTTAGGGTGAAACTTCTCACTGTGGCACTTTTGGTTGATTTCTAGCACGAACCTGAACAGAGTATCGGAGGGGATCACGCCCATAAAAAGCACCTTTTCGGACATTTTCAACCACAAAAACAGGACTTAGCTGATCTTCTCACTGAGCAGAACAATACTTAAAAATCCCCTTGCTTCCATAATAATAATCTTTATGTTGATAAAAAGACTCAAAAGAAACGTATGTGTTTAAATGTGAAGCAATAATAATGTAAATCAAAGGCTCCTTAGAGCCAACCCGTGAATTTGAAATGCGTAACGCGTTTAAACGCAATGTGGTAAGCTTATGTTTTCACTCTGTCACGGTTCAATATATTTTTTTTAAATTAAACGTAAGTATTTTTGACAAACGCAAAAAATACAAATACAGTACATCACTTTCATAATGTTCAGTCCGAAGAAGAAAGAAAAAAAAAACGACAAAAAAAAAAAAATGAACGTCCCGAGCGAGATTCGAACCTGGGCCTTTCGGCTGTGAGTCCACGCTTTAGACCACTCGACCACCGTGACAACTGAGTTGAAATTAGATAAATTTTATTACTTAAATGTAGATAACCATCAAAACGGTGTCTCAGTTTAAAATTCCTTTTAGATCGATTTTAACGTTGCATCAAAGACTCCAAATGCGAAACATCTTGAAGCTTATTGTTGTTTATATTCGTTTACACCAATTTAGTTATTGTTATCGCTGGATTCACGCTGTTCTTGTTACAAAACGCATTCGCAACAAAGCATTACGTCACTAATTAAGTTTACAGCTGATGGAAGGAGTAAGCGAGTGAGTGACTCATTTGCATATCAGTCGCCGTTACCGATAAACCGTTCATTACGCATGCGCGTATATTCACGGGTTAAAAACCATCACCTTTGACATAATATTTTTTCAAATTGGTATTCATATTTTGATCTAAATTTCAACGTTAAAGGAATATTTAGTCCTTTGTAAATCTTTTGGTTTTGAAAAGACTTCGCGCTCTCAATTCTGACTAGTCGCTGGTCGTCTCTCTTTCCAAGACGAGGAAGACGCGCGTAGGGGATAGACGCGGAACGAGAGAAGTGAGACCGAAGAGCATGTTGCTTGTTGTTGTTGCGTGACGGGATCAATACCTGGCGGCGTACGATCGAAAGTTGTAGATAAATTCTACGAATTGGGTTGTAGATCCTGAACTGCGGCGATGAATGCTTCATTAGCGATTTCCCTGGATGTAGAAGCGATGAACTTCAAAACAAGTCACCGTAATGAAATTTAACTGCCCCTCCGTGAAGTTACTATTGTTGGTATTGGCGTTGGCCGCATGCTCCTGCGAAAGTGGCGCTGTGTTGTTTTGCAAATTCTATTCTCTCGCACTGTCGTTTGAAGCCTGAGCGACGAGATGAGAACCACGCAACCGGCTCAGGATAGTGGCCCTGCGACCGATGGATAAAATGTTCCGGTTTTAGAAGGCAGCCTGGAGTTTAACGCCCCATGGAAAGGAGGGAGAGAGCCTTAAAAGGAAGAAGAGCATTAGGACGTCTCAGTAGACTGGGGATTAGGATCCCGTGAAAAGAATGGAGAGGATTAGGTCCTCTCAGTAGCCTGGAGATTAGCATCCCAAGAAAAGGAGGGAAAGGATTAGAATCTCTCAGTAGCCTAGGGATTAGGATCCCATGTAAAGGAAAGAGAGGATTAGGACCTCTCAGCGGACTGGAGATTAGGACCCTAGGGAAAGGAGGAAGACGATTCGAACCTCACAGTAGCCTGGTGATTAGGATCCCATGAAAAGGAGGGAGAGGATTAGGACCTCTCAGTAGCCTGAGGATTAGGACCCCATGGAAAGGAGGGAGAAGGTTAGGACCTCACAGTGACCTGAGGATTAGTATCCTATGGACAGGAGGAAGATAATTAGAACCTCTCAGTGGTCTGTTGATTAGGATCCCATGGTAAGAAGGGAGAGGATTAGGACCTCTCAGTGGCCTGGAGATTAGCACCCCATGGAAAGAAGGGATAGGATTAAGACCTCTCAGTGGGCTGTGGATCAGGATTCCTTGAAAAGGAAGGAGAGGATCAGGACCTCCCAGTGACCTGAATATTAGGTTCCTGTGAAAAGGAGGGAGAGGATATGGATCTCTCAGTGGCCTGGAGATTAGCATCTCGTGGAAAGGAGGGAGAGGATTAGGATCTCACAGTGGCCTGGAGATGAGGATCTTATGGAAAGGAGGGACATGACTAGGACGTCTCAGTGGCCTGGGAATTAGGATACCATGGAAAAGAGTGAGAGGATTAGGAACCTCACAGTAGCCTGGAGATTAAGATCTTATGGAAAAGAGGGAGAGGATTAGGATCTCAGGGTGGCCTGGAGATTAGGATCCTATGGAAAAGAGGAGAGGATTAGGACCTCAAAGTGGCCTTGAGATTAGAATCCGCCATGGAAAAGAGGGAGAGGATTAGGACCTCTCTGTAGCCTGGAGATTAGCACCCCATGGAAAGATGGAAGAAGATTAGGACCTCTCCCTGGCCTGGAAATTAGGATCCCATGGAAAGGATTGAGATGATTATGATCTCTCAGTGGCCTGGAGATTATCACCCCATGGAAAGAAGGGAGAGGATTGGGACCTTTCAGTAGCCTGGAGATTAACTTAAATATAAATTTAAGTTAATGTGACAACCATATCAAAGGGCTCTAAGAGCGATATCAATTTTTCTTGTTTGTGATTTAGCCGTCTAAAAACGTGAAATTTCACTTCCTGTGGATTACAAAACCGCGCAAGAAGAAAGACCGGAAATAGTTCGCTATGACGTCAATACAAGACGGCTAGTGTCGCGGTTTCTCAGTTCCTCCGTTTCTTGGTGCGTGCTACTACAACCATAGACAACGCACCTTAATAGAACCATGTTTCTTCCTCAGAGCACACCACAAAATGCGAGGAACCGAGAAACCGCGACACTGGCATCACGCGTCACAGCGGACAATTACCAGTCTTTCTTCTTGCGCGGTTTTGTAACCAACCGGAAGTGAAATATCACATTTTTAGACAGCTAAAACACGGAAACGAAAATGGATATCGAAAAAACTCTTTTCAATTTTCTCATCAGAACGCCATGTAGATTCCATCAAGCAAATAAAAAATATCTGTCATATACACTTTAAGGATCAGAAGTTATCTTGCAACAAAGACTTTTAATTTTTGAAGTTAGCAAAAACAAAACACGGCATAACTAAACATTCTAAAGACGTAAGAGCTAATCTCTGAATGTGTAGTACACATCACCATGAAAGCGAAGGAGTCATCTCAGGCTTTCCATCAGTGTAATTCAGTTAGTGCGTGTGGATAATAGTGTTAGCTTTAAAACATCTTTTTAGAACAGTTAAAACGGGTTTGATTACTTTGATTGGTTTTGTTCTGCTAGTGTGAATTGTTAATTTAGTACCTTTGGGCTGGTTTGCCTGATGTAATACCGAGTTGAAAGGTATGTTGGCTAAGTGGGTAATCTTTGCTAATTGAAACAGTTTGGTTCTAAATAATGAGGTTGTAAGACGTAAAAGATTAAACAGGAAATTTAAGTCTTGTTGTTCTGACTAACTGCTTATTACCGTAAGTTCTGTTGCTGATCTGGTTGTCTCTGCCATATAGCTCGCCGTTATTTGTAAACGGCCTCATATGTAAGGTTACAATGCGTGATATCGCGCGCGATTGTGTGACAAGCGGTATACGTAAACTCTCAAATTTTCTTTAAGAAAGGTTATTAAGGTTAATGTGAGGCGCTATTAAACAAGGACTCGCACTATAAAATGGATAGCTCCGCCCCCATCTTTGTCACGCCATCACTGCTTCAAAGTCTAATCAATGATGTCTGACATTGCGAGCAACAAGTAGGAAGACCGTTGCCCCAAAAAAGAAGTGTAATTCTATCTTCGCCAGTTCAATCTTGTATAGGAAAACCCCTTTCACGAAATTGAAGCCAAACAACAATTTGAAGGTATGTGCCTTTTAGCTTGAATTTTGTGCTGGTAACGGTTTTCCAATGGCGAGAGGATGCACAACAGCACTCAGCCTACGCTCCTCTCAGTTTTTTCCCTTTGTAACCCTACAAAATAAATGACCCGTGGTCTTCCTTATTTGCCATGCTCAGAGCCTGGTTAGTAATTATTGTGTTCAGCATGGATTGTACTATCCATGTGTTCAGTAGGCGTGGCTCGGATCATGGCGGACGTTGGGAAATTTGGGTCAACTTCTGTCCTGAATCGAACCGTTTTGCTCCCTTTGCTCACGATTATTTTTTATTCTGGATGTTAATAAAGCAAAAGAGGCGTCCCAAATGATGACCTTTCGGCCGAATCTTTGGCATCATCAGCGTACAGAGCTTCGATCAATTTGCCGATAAGTGAAGCATGTGAGCGTAGATATTCACACAAACGTACAGTACTTGTGAATGGGGTTAGTTTCTAGAGAAACTGTGGTGCTGCGTCGGTGGGGGTGAAGCACAAGAATTTGGTTTTAACGCCAACAAAATAACGGGACCTAAACGATCTATTAAAATCACTGATCGTTTCACATGCACCTCCGTAAATGTTATCTACTGCATAACATGTACTTTTTGCAAAAAGATATACATTGGCGAAACAGGGAGGAGACTGGGCGACCGTTTTCGAGAACATCTCCGAGACGTTGAAAAAAATGACAAAGACGCCTCCAAACCAGTCGCGCGTCATTTCAATCTTGCTAACCATTCTAAACAACACATGACAATCTGTGGCGTTTCCCTACACCAGGCAACACAGAAAGCCGTAAAAACATAGAACAAAAAAATCATCTTTCGAATCGGCACTCTCAAACCCCACGGTATTAACGAACGCTTTTCATTCAACTAATTTACATTTGTTTTTCACGTCACCAAATTTCCACCAATGGCGGAGCTCCTCCTACTATATAAAACCACACACTACCCACAATCCCTTGCTTCGCTCCGACGAAGGGCTAGCGCTCGAAACGTCAGCTTTCTCGAATGTTTTTACGGTGGCTAATTTACCTTATCTACTCAGTCGATAAAACCAAATTCTTGTACAGTACTTGTGTTTGTTTGCCTTACGTTTTGGCCTAATTCAAGGAGATACTACTGATTTATGTGAAATTAATTTGAAAGCAGACCTTTTGTAAACACTGTTTGTAGTTTATACCCTTTCGCCCATGTTCGCCGTCACGAATCCGTATAGCGGCTTTCGAAGCTATACATAAAGTTGGAGGAATACATCAGTAGTTTCGTTTTCTTCTTGTAAGAGACCATTCGATTGAATTTTCGTTTCGCCGACGACTCTATAAATCGGTAACGTGAGATGTGAAAAGTTAATAAAATGATGACATGCAAGATGGAATGTTGAACTAAGAGAAAAAATCCCCCATACATGGGCCTCTTTCAATGATAATTTTTTCAATCTATTTTTAGCGCGAAGTCATACTGCGCGGCTATTATAAGGAAGATACCTAATGGGTCAGTTGTTATGACGTAATGAAATTTAAGAGTTGGCGGCTTTGCCTTTTCGAACGGGTCGCGATGAACGGCTGAACTGCAAAATAATTATTCCGAACGGCTGGCTGTGTATGGCTGGCTGTAAACGGCTGAACGGCTAAAGAATTATTTCGAACGGCTCGCGCCGAACGGCTAAACGGCGGAAGAAAAATTTCGAATGGTTGGCTGCAAACGGCCTACAATAAACGGCTATCGAAAAATTATAAAGTTCCGAAGAAATTTGACCAACACGCAAATGCGATCTATAAATGATAAGATGTCAACATCGACACGATGCGAAAAAAAGTTATCCGAATTTAAAGAAGACAAACGTGTAAAATACATATAGATAAGGTGAGCCTAACAGAGTCGCTCTCTGAACAAGCTTAGTAAAGTGAAACTTAACTAAGGCAAAAGGTCGGAAGCACAATAATAAAGGTTGACGACCGGGCTATTTTTCATTTTTAGCAATTCTCACAAACAGTATTACACGACCGTCTGCACAGTACATTTAGACCGTACAAAAGTTCACAAATTAAAAACAACTTTTTCTCCGTCTAGAATAACTAGTACGACTACATTCCGAATAAAATGCAGTTGTTGCTTGCCAAAAATTGCACGACAAACTGATTTGGGAATCAAAATTGCAAAAATACACACACATATTTGTATAAGGCGACGCGAGTGAGGATAGAAATATAAAATCTAAGTCTTGTTTTGTTCACATAAAATCGCTTTTCAATCTATGTAATGAAAGAACAAATACATAAAAAATGGACAGCACAATCTTTTTTCGAAAACTTTTATTCGAATCTCCATTAGTTTATGTTTAAAAGCAAAACGCGTACCATTTCGATAGCGCATCGAGTTTGAGCTGCCTTCGATGAAATTCAAGAAATCGATACAACTGAAGTTAAGCACGTTTTCAAAACAATTCTCTGCAAAACTACACAAGAACACAAAGAAAAAGTCAATCACAGATTGATATCAAAATAAATTCCCATGGGAAAATGTAATGTTTTACCTTAAAGTCGCTCGCTTGCTTGGAAATTCTTTAAATCTCCGCTTCTTTAGTTCTGAAATCCGTAATAAAAACAAACATCTTCCCGCATGGCCGCATTACTCCTGCATTGAAAAAAACGTATGAGGTTCCTCGAAGCAAGATGTTATCCCTGAAAGCTCTGCTATTTCCACTAAAGCGGCTTCTGAGTATCCCCCTGTCTTGAGTAGTAAACCGCAAAAAATGCGATACTGATCTAACCCGAGACCAGATTTTACCTGAAACATTTATGCTGTTCATTTTCTAAAAACAAAGAAGCTGTGTATGGTCATACATTTACCCAAAAAGTTAGCTGCAGACTTGAGCCGTGTGGAATATTGTTTGTGTCCTTCCAAAAGTCCTGAGCTAGGTGTCTTGTTGTGCAATGCCTAGACAAAGTTATCAGCTGTTGGTTTAATTAGACGGTCGTTGTTTTTCCAGTGTATCCATGGAATCCATGATTGTAGTACTGACAAACTTCTGCTTTACGAGTTTCCGCTAACGGCTACTTATATAATTAGTCCTCGAATACGTCGGCGGAAAAAATGTCATGCGCAGTACGAACCCATCCAGACCCAGACCGTAGTTTATATTGTCTGGTGGCTGTATCTGGGGACCAGTCTTTTGTAATTTTGACATTGTCAATGCTGTTACCGGTTAGCTTTTTAGCTAATTTTGTCGTCTAACGAGGCAACGGGAATGCGACTTCTTCAACTGAACATTGAATTAAACAAGATAATTATTAACCTTTAGCTAATTTCTCATTCAAGTTAATATTAAGTAAAGTGATAGAGTGACTTTACTTTGACCATGAAATAGTTAGTAGAATAGTATGTATTATTAGACTATAGCTCCATTTAAACGCGCAAAAAAAAATCGGCACGGCACCCTTAATTTCGGTACCGTGCCCAAAACTATTTAAGCACGGCACTGCCAGTTTACACGAACAAAATAGTGGAATTTCTCTCAATATTATTCGCCTGTATTTCCCCGAGAAATGGCGGGAAATGATATTATTGTCACTGTTTAACGGTTATTGATTAGAAATCGGCGCCTAGAACAACAAGAAGGACATCAACGTTACGAAAGACATCTGAAAGGAATGTATCGTCTATAACGTAACGTTTCTTATAATATACTCAGCAAAATATATAGTTTCTGATTGGCCAATGACGAATGCATAATTATATTGCAGAGTGCAAATCTAGGTTGTAAAGTGCAATAAGCTAAAGAAAGCTGCGAACCTGTTGCGCTTACTTTAAAAGCTTGGAACTTCAAGCTTAAATATTTCTTTAAATGATGTGATTAATTTTTAGATTTCAGGCATGGGTTACCTGTCAAAAGATTGTTTTTGATTGGTTAAAAATAAAACTTGTGAGCATTTTGGAAAACATTGAAGCGTTTAATTTCAAAATTTCAAAACATCACTCGTGCCAAAAATCACGAAATGCACAAATAGTTCATACGATTTCCTATATGTATCGTATCGGTCTTTATCATATGACCCGTACGGCCCTGCGAACCTTTTCTTTGCAAAACCATTGATGAAAGTCCCGTATGAGGGCCGTACGCATTTGCGCGAGCGGGGCCGGAAAAAGCCGTACGGCCCTATTACAAAAGCGGACGGCCTCGCACGTTAAGATTTCAAGTAATTTTGGTCATATGATAAAATACTTATCGACTAAGTTAGGTCGGGCCGGATGGGAAAATATTTGGCTCTCGTACGCCATGACCTCGAGCCAAATATTTTCCCATCCGGCCCTCCCACTTAGTCAATAAGTACATAGTCTGTATGACCTGTATGAAGTGTATGTATCGTCCGCCATTTTGAAATTGCGATGGTTGCTACGCATGTGTGACGGCTTAAAATTCGTTCAAAATTGTTAGAAATCGAACATTTTTTGGCACGGTGCCTTCTTTACCCGTGCCGAGACTACCTCCTAGAGGTAGTCTCGGCACCCCTAAAATTTTGGGCACCAGTGCCACATTGTGTATGGGTCCGATACGTTTACACGTAGATAATTGGGAGTGTCGTGCCAAAAAATCATTAGTACCGTGCCGAATATTAGATAGTGTTTCACGGGTTTAGTAAAACCACTCTAACGTCAGACTGTGATTATTTATTGGTAGGCACTTGAATAACAACCAGCTGAAGGACCTGCCCAAAGGTGTTTTTGATCAAAATACTGCGCTGCGGAACCTTTAAGTGAATGAATTGTTTATCTGTGACACACCATCTATCATATTAGGAGGGAGGTTGGGCACTATATCAATCATAAAAAGTGAGACATTTAATTGACGTGCAATTGTTCTTTCTTTTTTAATTTCGATTCAAGGAGCACCGATTTCCATTCCAGTTACAACAGCTTACTAGACACGGCATAGTTCAGTCAATCAAACATATTAAACAAACAGCGGTGATAAACATTTTAAAAACATGCATTTTATGAACTTAACGTTTCGTATGCTAGTCAACATACATTTTCAAAAGTATAACCGTTAAAATATGGGAAGCTATTTATACTGTATCAGTGGGGTCTGGACCGGCCTCAAGAGTCCTCGTGGGCCCGAAGAGGATAAGTAAGTAAGTAAGTGGGGTCTGGAACCTAGACAGAAAAAACATCTGCAGTGGAAATTTAAGACGTTCCTAACGGAAACTGTCTGTAAATGAAAAATGAAATAAAAAACCTATGCTAATAAAGTAACAGCTTTTCGCTGCTGACATTGGCATTCAATGCTGGCTGCAAATCCTGAATAAATAAGGTCTCTTTATCACCGCTGTTTGTTTAATATTTTTAATCAAGCTACGATGGCCGAAGACTAAGAGTTTATATGATACTCAGTCAATCAAGTTGCAGGATTCCAGATGGGTCTACTAAAATCTGATATACAACACTGACTCAAAACTATAAAAATATGTTGGCATGCTACAATACATAAAACACTGATAAAGAAAATTATCTACATTGGCAGCTTACCAAAGTTGACAGTTTGCAAAAGTATCAGGAAGATTTATTAAAAATAGTTTCCCAACTCAATGAGTCGATTAATCCCAGAAGCACGCTTCTGTTAGGTAAAAGGTAAAGTCGCACACGAGCCACGGATGGCCCACACGGCCGGAGCTTAACCCGGTTTCTGTAGCATGAAGCAACTAGGAATATTGCTACTCCCCCCTGAATGGGATGCTAGTCCATCGCAGGGTTACCCCCAGCATTTTGTCGCCGGTACCCATTTATACACCTGGGTGGAGAGAGACAGTGTGGAGTAAAGTTTCTTGTCCAAGGAAACAACACGACGGCAGAGACCAGGCTCGAACCACCGACCTTCAGGTTGAAAGTCCGACGCGCTAACCACTAGACCACCGTGCCTCCACTACGCTTCTGTTATGCTGTGTGTTTATGCTGCCCTTTTACTAAAAGCAAAGACATATATCCCCTTTTAGTATATACTGAAACAGTGGATAGCATTGTTGGCGCGCTCTGATTGGCTACTGAAACTCGGAATAGCAAGTGCTATTCACCTCCCAGCAATTTGCGCGCGAAAATTGTAATCGTTGACAGGAATAAACGAGTTAAAAAGCATCATTTTCGTTATATTATCTCACTGTTTCGGTATATACTAAAACAACTATTCACCTCAGTGTAGGTGGGTAGTGGTGGATATTTACCTCGCCGCTTCGCGGGTCGGTAAATATCCACCACTACTCATCTCCACTTCGGTGAATAGTTGTTAAATATTTTCCCAATTAGTTAGATGCAGACTGACTTTAGTCCAATGTTCAACTAGTTTGATAACTGGTCGCGAACTTCCATTTACATTGTAATGAGCTTCTGCTTCCGGTTAATTAATCCCGCAAATACTGAGGACTAAATCATCAAGCGCCGTACGAGCCCCTCCAGACCCAGGCCGTACTTTATATTCATGAGTGTGTTGGATCTGGGAAACCGACTATTCGCTCCAGTCCCTTACAGAGCGAGTATAAATAAGAGCTGTGCATCTAATTTCGGCCCAGTTCAAGTAAGAATCCTTTGGTGCTGTTACCTTCGTGTTCTCACCATGTCCGGCGAGCAAGCTCCCGTGGTGGAGGTAGTTCCAGAAAGTTCAAGCGCTTCTTCAGTCAGCTCAAGCGCCTCAACCAGGCCCAGCTAACCAGAACCGTTATACTGTTAAACTTTTCTTTAGTATTTGTCCGGCTATTTAGCCGTTTCATCGCTTGTTCCCCCGCGGCTCCACGTGCTCACCGGTTTTTATCTCCTCACCCTGCTCCTTGTCCCTTATCCGTTAGCCTCGTTTCTTTCTAAGTTTTTCGCTTCCCTACAGCTTTTATGGAATTTACACGCTTTTATATTTGGTGGTTTAGCTATTTATTGCTTTGCATGCTTCGCTTCGCAAACACCGGGTTTGTGCAGTACTCTTCCCTCGGATCCCCCCTTTCAGTTTGTACGCTTATTATGTTTGTACGTTTATTTCTTGCGTATGTTGCCTCATAAAGATCGGGTTTGTGCAGTGCTTTTCTCTCATTTCCCATTTTAGTTTGTACGCCTGTATTTGTCCAGTTTTGTTATGCGTACTTTGCCTCGCAAACATTGGGTTGGTACAGTGCTTTTCCCTCGGGTCCCTTTTTAGTTTGTACGCTTGTTTGTTACGTTTTGTTATATGCGTTCTTTGCCTCACAAACACCTGGTTTGTGCAGTGCTTTTGAAGTTTCTACGCCTTTATTTGTCACGTTTTGTTATGCGTACTTTGCCTCACAAATATCGGGTCTGTGCAGTGCTTTAGAAGTTTTTACGCCTATATTTGTCACGTTTTTTTGTGCGTAATTTGCCTTACAAACATCGGGTTTGTGACGTGTTTTTGAAGTTTGTACGCCTTTATTTGTGACGTTTTGTTGATATGCGTACTTTGCCTCACAAACATCGGGTTTGTGCAGTGCTTTTGAAGTTTGTACGCCTTTATTTGTCACGTTTTGTTATGCGTACTTTGCCTCACAAACATTGGGTTTGTGAGGTGCTTTTGAAGTTTGTACGCCTTTATTTGTGACGTTTTGCTAATATGCGTACTTTGCCTCACGAACATCGGGTTTGAGCAGTGCTTTTGAACTTTGTACGCCTTTAATTGTGACGTTTTGTCATGCATACTTTGCCTCACAAACATCGGGTTTGTGCAGTGCTTTCAGGAAGTTTGTACGACTTTATTTGTGACGTTTTGTTATGCGTACTTTGCCTCGCAAACATCGGGATTGTGTAGTGCTTTTGAAGTTTGTACGCCTTTATTATGCGTACTTTGCCTCACAAACATCGGGTTTGCGCAGTGCCTTTGAAGTTTGTACGCCTTTATTTCTCACGTTTTGTTATGCGTATTTTGCCTCACAAACATCGGGTTTGTGCAGTGCCTTTGACGTTTGTACGCCTTTATTTGTCAAGTTTTGTTTTGCGTACTTTGCCTCACAAACATCGGGTTTGTGCAGTGCCTTTAAGTTTGTACACCTTCATTTGTGGCGTTTTGTTAATGCGTACTTCGCCTCGCAAACATCGCGTTTGTGCAGTGCCTTTGAAGTTTGTACGCCTTTATTTATCACGTTCTGTTATGCGTACTTTGCCTCACAAACATCGGGTTTGTGCAGTTCCTTTGACGTTTGTACGCCTTTATTTGTCAAGTTTTGTTTTGCGTACTTTGCCTCACAAACATCGGGTTTGTGCAGTGCCTTTAAGTTTGTACGCCTTCATTTGTGACGTTTTGTTAATGCGTACTTCGCCTCGCAAACATCGCGTTTGTGCAGTGCCTTTGAAGTTTGTACGCCTTTATTTATCACGTTCTGTTATGCGTACTTTGCCTCACAAACATCGGGTTTGTGCAGTGCCTTTGAAGTTTGTACGCCTTTATTTCTCACGTTTTGTTATGCGTACTTTGCCTCACAAATATCGGGTTTGTGCAGTGCCTTTGACGTTTGTACGCCTGTATTTGTCACGTTTTGTTTTGCGTACTTTGCCTCACAAACATCGGGTTTGTGCAGTGCATTTGGAGTTTGTACGCCTTTATTTGTCACGTTTTGTCATGCGTACTTTGCCTCGCAAATATCGGGTTCGTGTAGTGCTTTTGAAGTTTGTACGCCTTTATTTATCACGTTCTGTTATGCGTACTTTGCCTCACAAACTTCGGGTTTGTGCGGTGCCTTTGAAGTTTGTACGCCTTTATTTGTCACGTTCTGTCATGCGTACTTTGCCTTGCAAACATCGGGTTTGTGCAGTGCCTTTGAAGTTTGTACGCCTGTATTTTGTCACGTTTTGTTTTGCGTACTTTGCCTAACAAACATCGAGTTTGTGCAGTGCTTTTGGAGTTTGTACGCCTTTATTTGTCACGTTCTGTCATGCGTACTTTGCCTCGCAAACTTCGGGTTTGTGCAGTGCCTTTGAAGTTTGTACGCCTTTATTTGTCACGTTCTGTCATGCGTACTTTGCCTCGCAAACTTCGGGTTTGTGCAGTGCCTTTGAAGTTTGTACGCCTGTATTTTGTCACGTTTTGTTTTGCGTACTTTGCCTAACAAACATCGGGTTTGTGCAGTGCTTTTGGAGTTTGTACGCCTTTATTTGTCACGTTTTGTCATGCGTACTTTGCCTCACGAACTTCGGTTTGTGCAGTGCTTTGAAGTTTTGTACGCCTTTATTATGCGTACTTTGCCTCACAAACATCGGGTTTGTGCAGTGCCTTTGAAGTTTGTACGCCTTTATTTGTCACGTTTTGTTAATATGAGTACTTTGCCTCACAAATGTCTGGTTTGTGTAGTGCTTTCGAGGTTTATACGCCTTTATCTGTTAAGTTTTTGTTATTAGTACTTTGCTTTACAGACATAGAGTCTGTGCCATGCTTCCCTCAGTTCCGTTGAAGTTTGTATACCTTGGGTCTGCTTGTTCCTGTATTTATTTTTATGTTTTAAATTTTGCAGATTCGTTATTTTTCATGTCTTTGGCATCCTATTGTTTCCTTTTTTATATTATTGTTGCCAGTTCTACCCGGTTTAGCACTCTTTTATTGTGCGTTCCGCCTTCATTAGTGGATTTTATGGTTCGTGTGTTTATATTGGTGTTAAACTCGAAGTTTACATACTTCGGGTAGTTATCCGTATTCCTTTCCGTTTACTCTTTATTTCCCTGTCATTTGCGGAGTTTGTTTCGTTCCGCGCCCTCTCCCGCGCCATTTATCTCGATTCCTTATTTTCCCATGGTAGCCTGAAAGGGTGTCTAATGCCCTAGTCGGATTACTGACGCTCAGGTTGCCATCCCTTGGATGGGTTCTCTCGGAAGTTTCCCGCGCACAATCGTTTACGTTTTCCTCGACATTATATCCTGTTCACCACTCAAGGGCTGGCAGCCTTTATATCATATATATTTGTCATGTACAGAGTATAACCGTCCTTTTCAATTGCAGAGCTTTGCTAACTTGCCCTCTGCTTATGCTACTCAAAGACACCCTCAAAAGAGTTTTCTAGTTTTCTGATTTCTTGGCCGGAGACAAGATGTTTTATCTGTCACGCCTAGGATATGTCGCTTTCTGGCTTGCAAAGGCTCCCGGAAAAAGACGCAGGTCCACATCACTTCTATGTCCTCCTCTAGAAGGCCTAAAATTCATATCCGTGGTTGCCCTGTTCGCCTATCCTGTTCCGCGCCTTCTGCCGCGCTATTTGTTTCGCTCCCCTTTTCCCATGGTAGTCTGAAAGGGTGTCTAATGCCCTAGTCGGATTACTGACGCTCAGGTTGCCATCCCTTGGGTGGGTCTCTCGCGAGTATCCCGCGCACAATCGTTTGCGTTTTCCCCAACACTATGCCCTGTTCACCACTCAAGGGCTGGCAGCCTTTATATCGTATATATTTGCCATGTAAGAAGCCGTCTTTACCAATTGCAGAGCATCCCTTTGTCCTCCGCTTATGCTAATCAAAGACTCCCTAAAAGGAGTTTTTTAGTTTCTGAGTTCTTTGCCGGGATGCAAGATGTTTTCTGCCACGCGTATTGAGCAGATTGCGAACTCTACTTTACAGGATTACAGTCCCGCCTCCGTTACTATCTGCAAGACGCTCAAATTTACCAGGGTAAACTCTGCACAGCTATAGAGCCGGGGTGGCTATTTCTTTAGCCTTCACTCTAGACGCTATGGCTCATTTTGGTTGGTGCCATGCTTGCTCCTACCGCATCCTATAACATGAATGCTGCACAAGACCTTCGTTTTACAGGACCATCGGAGTTGCTGTCTCGCCATGTCTCCTTTAGATTTGGGTGGTTGGATGTGATTTTCTGGTTTGGGGTTTTAGGTTTGAGTATTGGCAAGTGTCTCGGGTTATTTGGTGTTAGGCCATTGTAACGTTTGACGTCTGGGCACGGTCGCATATCTCCATCTCTTATTAAGCAAGCGTGAAAGGGACTGTCGCGAATAGTATGCTATTCGCTCCAGTCGCTTACAGAGCGAGTATAAATAAGAGCTGTGCATCTAATTTCGGCCCAGTTCAAGTAAGAACCCTCCAGTTGTTGGCAGCCGTACTTGTTATCTCTCTCTTTCGCGCTTGCCTCCTATGCCTCCGTGCTTTTCTTTCCCCTCCCTCCCTTTCCCTATCCGTTTTCACTTCATACTCTCTCAAGCACGGTCGCATATCCCCATCTCTTATTAAGCAAGCGTGAAAGGGACTGTCGCGAATAGTATGCTATGGCAACGTTCACTTTATCAATGCCGTGATTAACACCTGTTAGCGTTTTAGCGCTTTTTTAAATAAACATCTAATTGTACAAGAGAATCACTGCGCTATAGCTACATTTTTTTATTTTATTTTCGCTATTAAGCAAACTGACAGTTACCGTCAGGGTCTGATTATTTATTGGTATGTCCTTGTAACAAATGAACAACCAGCTGAGTGACCTCCCGGTAAAGGTATTTTTGATCAAAATGTTTAGTTATATATAGTGTTTTCACATGACGTCACAAAAATTAACAAAATCTAAATTATACATCCAACAAAGCTGTTTCTAACATGGTATGTGGACACCAGTGTTATAATCTTTCACAAAAAGTTTCAGGTTTTAACGATGTTTCGTTTTAGATTTATAAAGGTTGTAAATGTGTCACGCAATTCGTCACACTATTTCAGATAAGCCGTTAAAATAAACAAAATTGAACTAGTTGAAAGTTATTAATGAATTATAGATGCTTATAAGCCGATTTCATGCCTCTTATGTGAATACAATATTTTGTGATGAGATTTTTGGTGTTATTAAGACTTTAAAGTCTTTAAATTTTTGGCCGCCATGTTGGTGTCCCTAAGTGGGACACCAAGATGGCCGCTCCATACATTTCTTACTAAAAATGTCTATACTCATTCGCCTATAACTCTTGAATGAAATGCTCTTGCGCTTCAAAATTTGGCCCAGATGTGTAGTTTTAAACTCTCTACAATTCTATAAACATTTTAGAATCGAAAACTGCTTCTGAATTTGATATGACGTCAGTGAAAAAACTCTATAAAAGCCGTCGGCCATTAGGGGTGAGGTTGGGGGAAGACTAAGTACCATCAACTGCAGCTAAAGAAGTCGCGTCTTTTCGCAGGTGCAATTTTTCACGCGCGGTTGTGTGATCTCTTGCTCGAGTATCCCTGAAAGAAATGAGGGACTTCTCATAGTCTACTAGGTAAACTTTCAGTCATCTTAAGTTTTCATTTTCCCACCGAAACCGACGTCCTCGGTCCAGTCCTCCCGCGGTCTATAGACGTCGTCGTTGTCTCCTTCGTCGTGGATCTTAAGTTCTTTAATACCACTTAATCAACCACTGCAAGTTATCATGAACATTGAAATGGCTTGTTTACAATTTGGAACAACTTGCATCTAGACATATACTTGCCAGTCAGTTTGGCCAGGACATAAACGGGTACTTTTCTGTCTATGACTAAATAATATTCAAGCAAGTTTTCAGAAGAATTTGTCAAAATATATTTTCATTGAATTTGTCATTTCCACACCAAATAGGTCAGCATTTACATGCAAACACAATAGCAGCTGACTATGACATAGCCTTTTGTCATAAAAACTGGCATTTTATGCCTGACTATATAACTCAAATCCTATTTTTAGTGGAACCTACATTGCACAGTAACTGATCATTTTTTTAGAACTATTTGTTTCTGTTTTGCTACATGAGAGCTACATGTACACTGTACATTGACTACAGCTTTGGCATGTTTTCTGCCAGAGCTTGGCCATGGGGATGCTCTTGCTCTTGAAGCCTGCGAAACAAAACAAAAAACAGCTGCAGTGAGCAGAAGTCTGTCTTGTAGTAGTCTGTCTGATAACTAAGGCAACTGCTCTTTGCATCCAGTTATTTTTTTATCAAAAGAAAAGTGGGCAGCACACAGCAGCTGATCTTGCTTTACTAGACCGGTTTCATGATACATGCTAATACAGACTTTATCAGGGATTTTGAACAAGATTATGTGAGGAACTTATTTTGTACACACCATTTACACTTCAACATTACATACATGTAACACCCACAAGAATTAGAATTATTGTCATTTGCAGTAGGTTTTTGAAAGTCTCTTGTTCTACCCATTCTGTTTAAACAAGAGCATCTGAATACCATAAAATCCCAGTTATACACGTTAGCCCTGGGCTTATATAAATTTGTAAGAGTTTATTGGATGGTCAGCACAAAATATTGCGATACAGTACACATGTACTGTCCAATTATTTCAGTCAGTTTATGTTCTTTATGTAAAGAATTGTTGTGGAGGAGATGTGGAAGCTTACATTCAGAAGGGGTTATAACTGGAAGAATTTTGTGGGCCTATAACCGGGTGGGCTTACATTAAGCTTAAGGTATGCAGTAATTAAACAAGAGTATGGAAAATCCAGTAACAAGAAATGGACTTTGGTCTTGGATCAAAGGTTTCCTATTAACACAGTGATCACAATCCGATTTTCCCGGAGAATATCAATAAAACACAGCCATGAGTTTCTGAGAATTAGGAACTGATAAAAAAAATCAGTCACCAAGGGACAATGAATAAAATGCTGGTCCCTGAATAAACACGTGGTTCAAATTGTTCTGGGTTAACAAGACCAAGTTTTAAACAAAGACCATGGACATTAACTCACGAAAATACATAATATGCCACAAATTTAGCTGCAGTTTATCAGATTTTACCACAAATGTTTGGTAGGGTAAATTAATCATGTGTACGTCAAAAGAAAACAACACCAAATTATGTTATTCCATGCAGTAGTCAACAAAATTGCTGATTTTAGATCAGACCTAAGGTTCCCATTTGAATAATGTTTGGTGCTGCAGCAAAATATTAACACATTGTACATGTAGGTGCCCATGTCAGTTACTTGGGTGCCTAATTGCTACCAGGCTCCTGTTAGAAAACAGCCTTAATGCGTACATGGACATATAACATCAATTATTCTCTCACCATAAAAAGCTCTCCTTGAATCTCTTTGAATGATGCCATTTCTAATGTGAAAAAAAAAATGAGAAAATTAATATGAAGCATACTCCCACATCATTACTGCATTAAATTGTATATTATCCTGATATTACCAGTGACTAGACGGGTATGGTCGATGTAAATAATATACATGAACATTGTCTTAACAATGAAAACTGACTTGTAAATAGTGTATGAAAGGATGATTTTCCCATCTTCCCGGCATGCACTGCAAGCAAACCATATTACAAAAATGGCGGCGACCCACAAGCAGCTAATTTTACACAGACGCCGTTGAGGTTGGAGGTCAGTTGGTAATAGCGGAAATATTCAAAAGAAATGTTAACCTATTTATTCTGTTTACCTTTACAGAATATTTTTTAAAGGCCGCTTAAATTTCAAAACAATGCTGGCTTAATTAGAAGAAATATCTGTATATTTGCTTGCTTTGACTTACTGAACCTAGCACCGGTGAACAGAGCCAGTGAAATAATTCCAGGTAGTAAAAATATAAAACAACAGCTACTCAGCTCAACTACTCAGCACGCAACCGTCCTGCTGTGTTTGTTTACAGTTATGTTCGTTTTTCTCACAATAAAATTTTCTGAATTTTCTATGGTACATTCAGTATTATTCCATCTCACAGTATATTTTGCTGTGACCAACAAAAGCAGAAGTCATTCACCTGAATTTTATCCAAAGCATGCTAGGAATACAGTAATATCCTCCTTTCAGTGTACATGTAAATTGTAGTTTCAAGACAGAACATTGTAAAGTATAAATTTTGCTTTTGTCTTGGTGCATATTCGCACTCTAAAATACCATGAACAACAATACATATAATACAGTGAAAAGAGAATTTCTTTGAATCCTACATTACCTAGCTTGCACTTCATATTGATGCTAAAAATTTCAAGTCACAATGTAACCTACACCGCCATACATGTTGTACGTGTATAAGAAAAACACCCTCACCTCTCTGTACAGTTACATGTACAGCTGTACATTTGGTTATTTTTTACTTAACCTTTTTTGTTTTAACTGAATTAGAATATTTGATTTCACATTCAGAGTTTGAAAAGAATGATACAATCCATTCACAATTACAGTGTATAAACATTAATTTTGAATAATGTGCAGAGAAGCGACCAATAATTTTAACTTTAATACTCCATAGTACGATGTACAACTCAAGTCAATCCCACTCTGACTCATCAAGACCAAGGGTATTTTTATGTAAGGTTACTGTCCAAGTGATCAACCAAGTTACAATTTTGGATGTTTTAAAATTCAGACTGCAGATTACAGACTAGCATAAGTGCATATTAGGTACATTTGTATCAAGTGCAGTATGCTGACTGGGTATAAAATACAGACTGAGACCAAACCGGTCACTTGATCCTAATTTGGTGTATGACTTAATCTATCAAGCAATCTGCTGCAAAACTGTCCTACTACAGATGCAAGCCTTCAAGTAGATGTATTCTATTTTTCACAATCACACAGGATAACTGTGAACATATTTAATCTGTAATCACAGCTGCACACTGCTGTAGCTGGCACTAAAAAACAGTTTTGGTCTTACAACTGTATATTAATATAGTCAGCATTTTATACTCAGTCTGGAGGGCAAAATCTCAAGTCTATAATGACTTTTATTGACAACACAACATAGCATTTGATGGCAAGAATAAGCAGCAAAACAAGTCAAATATGCCAAGTTATTATTCGACATCATTCAGAGTGCAAATATGCATTAAATTGAGTGCAAATATGACACGTACGTTATTACACTCTTCTGACCATACGCTAGGAAAAACAGTTTCAAAAACTTAGTTTTAGGAGATTACTGTTGTATAATAAGTAAGTAACCTTTATTTAAGCATGATGGCTATTAAAGCTAGAAAGCTTGTGGGGTCGTGCACTATATTTCATTATGAACTATTTACATCTATTTATTACATTATGAACTATTTACATCTAAAAATAATGAACAATTTATTCAGTGAAAAGTAACAGCTGGGCATTTTTACTCATCAGTTTTTTTTTTTTTTTCAAGCCTTGTAAAAATACTCAGCCGTATTACACAACTTCACGCTGAATAACCTTTATTTATTACACTTGTCTGACCATAGGCTAGGGTAAACAGTAAATTTTTTTCAAAAACTTAGATTTTGGAAAAGATGATTGCTGTATAATAGTAATAATTGGTAAACTATATAATAGTAACATGTACATGTATAACAAACAATTTAATCAGCAGAAAGTTGTGTAATGGGGCTGGGCATTTTAACTCATCAGTTTTTATATTTTCTCACCTGACTTGTAAAAATACAAAGCGTATTACACAACTTTTCGCTGAATAACCTATATTTATACTGACCAGTCACAATACAATCTGCATTTTTAAGCTTAATTTATACTTAATGTGGTTGTTTTAAAGATTTAAATATTTTCTCAGTTATACATGTACATATAAGCTTACAAAACTGTATTTAAATGTACAGTATGCTTAAGGGCATTGGTCAGTTGAAGCATTCAAGGCATTTCCAGGTAAAGGCAACTGCCATGAGAACAAGCCCCCTTCATGTATTGTAAAGCTTTGCAGGTATAAACTTACATGTTAATATCAACGTGCGTTCATGTATTGACATGTGTTCTTGCAACCCTCTATAAGCTTAAAATATAAGCTTACCATGTGTATTTTTCAAATCTGATCTTTTTCGATTAATTTTCTATCAAGTTGTGAGAGTTTAAAGTGAAATATCCCACCGATTTTATGAAACTAGACTGATTTGAGCATTTAGCATTTCTTGATTCTCGAAATGCTAAATGCTCAAATCAGTCTAGTTTCATGCACATTTGAGTTACAAGCAGAATATATATAAGACTTATTTCATGAATCACACATTTTCTTTTGTTATTCAACATCCTTTATTTAGCTTACATACTTCATGAATATTTAACTAACTGAAAGTCCGGGGAGGGCTTGATAATGTAGCAGGGAAGAGCGGGGCTGATGAATTGAATAAATTGCTAATTATAAATGCAAGGGCAATATCTATATAAATCCCCGGGATTAATCTGTATATTGCCCTGCTGCCCTGGGCAATATCCAAATAAATCCCTTCCATTTATAATGAGCAATTAAAGCATTTCATACACGTCCTTTGACCACGCCAAACATTCTGAAAAAAATTCTCCCTTTAACACATAACATATATAGAAATTTATTCTACAACTATAGAAAATACAGTAGTATCCCATATATCATGCCGGTTATGTGTTTACTCTAAGAAAATTTTAAGTCTTTGGATATTACAAACGAGCAATCCTTTCACAGTCGCTTTGTTGTCATCTTTGGCAAAATCTTTTTACATGGTCATCATCTAACTGATCTACTTCTCTTTCTTACGAGGACTCGGCTTTCCTATCTGCTACGGAACCTTCTGATCGACAATTTAATACTTTAGAAATCTCAATTTTGGTAGAGACATCAGGGGCTCTGATATCTTTGTAAGGATCTGATTTCTCGCCTAAGACGTAGTGTTAACTTACGTGTTTGCCGGTATTCTGGACTGTCTTCTCTGCTCGACTTCGTTATCGCAAACAACAACGATATTACGCCCAGGATTTTCTTTTTTTTTTCGACTTCAACACTATCTTGTTCGCTTACTTCTCTAAAGTCTCCCAATAAACAAAAATATGACAAAAATCATACACAAAAGGTTTGAAATTTGATTGTTGTTGGCTCAGCAAACAAACAATGTGCTATTGTTCTCCGTTTTTCACCTAAGTGAGAAGAAGTGGTTTGAATAAATTGTGACCCGTGAAACGCACCTTTCTCGATGCTGTGTGAAAACCCTGCGGTCGGATCAAAAAAGACAAACAAACAGATGACAAAAACAAGTGGCCAATTATTGCCCTGTGAAGGACGACCTTTATATAAGCTATACCTCATGAATAATATCATGAAATAAGTTAGATAAACCCCTCGAACGTCGGTATTAATCCATATACATCCCGAGGGCCGTATATGGCTTAATACCTCCGTTCTCGGGCTTTATCTCTTACTTACATGTATCATGCATGGTTGACTGTACAAATTAAATCGAAACGCTACCCAGCGGTAAAAATATACCTGCAAAGATGCGTGGGTTCTTCTTCATTCTTTTATGGCGTTTTGTATTGAGATTTCCACTGAATAAAGCCGTTTTTAAGGCCCGAAGCCTCGCCAGAAGTCAAATTCGACTCGACCGCCATTCAACCGCTGAAAATATCCCGCCTTCGCTGCCTTTGGGTCAGCGGCCTTATATCAATCCGAGGTGGATATGTCATGTGTAAGGACATAGATTGTACCCTTTCATAAGCCCTGAGTTGAAAGGATTAAATTACCGTAAAGATTTTGGAGAATTAACTTATGCTTATGGAATTTCGCTCCTAGAATAACTGAAAAACCCCAGGATCGACCAGGATCCTCGTAAAGGGTAAACGTTTTCAGGTGCTGACGAGATATCAGCCATTTGCTCAACCAACTGAACCTGAACATCTGGAATAGAATACGCAACTTTTCAGACTTTTACGTTTCACTCTTCGCAATTTAAAGTTGGCCTACTTTATTATTTTATTTTTTACTTTATCAGTGCTGGAACAGGGGACCGCCTTGTGTTCCATGAGAGTTCTGTCGCGTGTCACGCGTCACGCGTCACGCGTCACATGCGCGACGTCATTTTCAAATAAATTATTCGTACTTTTATTATTCCGTTACTAAGTAAGCTATTCTACCAATACCGAACGCTAAGTAATCTTGACGTTGGCTCTGTCTGTTGTTGCAGTTTTATTTCCCGAATGATGCCGGCAATCAACAATATGCCCGAGTGCACGCTCAAGCGCTTCTTTTACAGGGATTTATCAGTCGGCTCCTGGTCTCGCTATTTTCATTTACACGACTTTTAAAGCATGTTTAAAGGGTTACATGATTCATTGTTACACAGTTTCTAGCGTCTCCCTTTTACAATTACATGGTTTTTACAGATATGGATTCCATAAATGTGTAGTTCCATAAGCGCATTTTAAGCTATACATGTAGATAGTAAAGGAGTTAAAATCGATAAAAGTTGGAAGTTTCGATGTTTCCGAATAAAATACAGTTTATGTTTGTCAAAACTTGCCCGAGAAACTGATTTGAAAATCAAAAATTGCAAAAATACACAAACATATTTGCATAAGGCGATGCGAGTGAAGATAGAACTGTACTATAAAATCAAAGTCTTGTTTTGTTTACATAAAATCGCTTTTCAATCTATCTAATGAACGAACAAACACATAAAAATGGACAACACAATCTTCTTTCGAAAAAATTTATTCAAATCGCCATTAGTTTACGTTTAAAAGCAAAATGCGTACCATTTAATTATAGCTCATCGAGTTTAAGCTTTCTTCGATGAAATTCAAGAGATCGATACAACTGAATTTAAGCACGTTTCAAAATCAATTCTCCAAAACTAACAATAACACATAAATAAAAAGTCACTCACAGATTGATATCAACATAAATTCTCATCGAAAACTGTAATCTGTTTTACCTTTAAGTTCCTCGCTTGCTTGAAAAATTCAAATCTCCGCTTCTGGTTCTGAAATCCGTAGAAAACAAAGATCTCCCGCATTGATAAAAAACGTAATACATGAAGTTCCTCGAAGCAAGATTTTATCCCTGAAAGCTCGTCTTTTTCCACTAAAGCGGCTTCTGAGTATACCTTAATTAGTATCCCTGTCTTGAGTAGCAAACCGTGAAAAAATTCAGGAAAAAAACGACTTTAATTCTCCGCTAGACACAACAAAACAACTAAAGTGTTTACCGAGCTCACGGCTGTGTGGCCGCGCGAAAAACAAAGTCTTGCTTTCAAGATCCCGGATGTTGTTCCAACACGGCGGGCGGACGGACACGCGCCCGCGAAACATTCCGCTAGCCATGACCATGAAAAATGACGGCATAGCTTCTATGAGTATGGAGCTGCGCAGCCAGGCCTTCGGCCTGGCATGTGCTCCGCTATAAACAACTTACCAAACTGGAGTAGAGCCACATTTGGCGCACGAGCCAAATTCACTCGGCATTAAAGAAGCGAGCCGATCTAAACTTGATACCAATAGCCAAAATTCTAAAATAAAGGTCGCTGCCGAAAACACCAGCACTGTGTCGACCGGCTCAGAAAGCACCTTTTCGGACATTTTCAATCACAAAAACAGGACTTAGCTGATCTTTTCACTGAGCAGAACAATACTTAAAAATCCCCCTGCTTCCATAATAATAATCTTTATGTTGATAACAAGACTCAAAAGAAACGTATGTGTTTAAATGTGAAGCAATAATAATGTAAAAAAACATCACCTTTGACATAATATTTTTCAAATTTGTATTCATATTTTGATCTAAATTTCAACGTTAAAGGAATATTTAGTCCTTTGTAAATCTTTTGGTTTTGAAAAGACTTCGCGCTCTCAATTCTGACTAGTCGCTGGTCGTCTCTCTTTCCAAGACGAGGAAGACGCGCGAAGGGGATAGACGCGGAACAAGAGAAGTGAGACAGAAGAGCATGTTGCTTGTTGTTGTTGTTGCGTGACGGGATCAATACCTGGAGGCGTACGATCGAAAGTTGCCGAGATAAGGGATGGACCATTAGAAAAGTGATGGGGGGGGGGGGGGGGGGGTGGTGGGGCAAAAGCAAAAAAAAAAAAATTTCCCCAGTAAATTATTGAGAAAAAAAAAATATTCCCACGCATTATCGCAAAAAAAAAAAAATCTGCCCAAGGACAATTAAAAAATAAACTATTAAAAAAAAATATTCCAGCCATCGAGTGAAAAAAAAAAAAGATTTCCACCTTAGGTGGACAAAAAAAAAATTCTTGCCTCTCCCAAAATTCCCACCCCCCCCCCCCCCCCCCCCCATCACTTTTCTAATGGTCCATCCCTAAAGTGTACGAATTGGGTTGTAGATCCTGAATGCTTCATTAGCGATTTCTCTGGATGCAGAAGCGATGAACTTCAAAACAAGTCACCGTAATGAAATTTAACTGCCCCTCCGTGAAGTTACTATTGTTGGTATTGGCGTTGGCCGCATGCTCCTGCGAAAGTGGCGCTGTGTTGTTTTGCAAATTCTATTCTCTCGCACTGTCGTTTGAAGCCTGAGCGACGAGATGAGAACCACGCAACCGGCTCAGGATAATGGCCCTGCGACCGATGGAGAAAATGTTCCCGTTTTAGAAGGCAGCCTGGAGTTTAACGCCCCATGGAAAGGAGGGAGAGAGCCTGAAAAGGAAGAAGAGCATTAGGACGTCTCAGTAGACTGGGGATTAGGATCCCGTGAAAAGAATGGAGAGGATTAGGGCCTCTCAGTAGCCTGGAGATTAGCATCCCAAGAAAAGGAGGGAAAGGATTAGAATCTCTCAGTAGCCTGGGGATTAGGATCAGATGTAAAGGAAAGAGAGGATTAGGACCTCGCAGCGGACTGGAGATTAGGACCCTAGGGAAAGGAGGGAGATGATTCGGACCTCACAGTAGCCTGGTGATTAGGATCCCATGAAAAGGAGGGAGAGGATTAGGACCTCTCAGTAGCCTGAGGATTAGGACCCCATGGAAAGGAGGGAGAAGGTTAGGACCTCACAGTGACCTGAGGATTAGTATCCTATAGATGGGAGGAAGATAATTAGAACCTCTCAGTGGTCTGTTGATTAGGATCCCATGGTAAGAAGGGAGAGGATTAGGACCTCTCAGTGGCCTGGAGATTAGCACCCCATGGAAAGAAGGGATATGATTAGGACCTCTCACTGGCCTGTGGATCAGGATTCCTTGGAAAGGAAGGAGAGGGTCAGGACCTCCCAGTGACCTGGGGATAAGGTTCCTATGAAAAGGAGGGAGAGGATTAGGATCTCTCAGTGGCCTGGAGATTAGGATCTCGTGGAAAGGAGGGAGAGGATTGGGATCTCACAGTGGCATGGAGATTAGAATCTCGTGGAAAGGAGGGACATGACTAGCACGTCTCAGTGGCCTGGGAATTAGGATGCCATGGAAAAGAGTGAGAGGATTAGGACCTCACAGTAGCCTGGAGATTAAGATGTTATGGAAAAGAGGGAGAGGATTAGGATCTCACGGTGGCCTGGAGATTAGGATCCTATGGAAAAGAGGAGAGGATTAGGACCTGAAAGTGGCCATGGAAAAGAGGAAGAGGATTAGGACCTCTCTGTAGCCTGGAGATTAGCACCCCATGAAAGATGGAAGAGGATTAGGACCTCTCCCTGGCCCGGAAATTAGGATCCTATGGAAAGGATTGAGATGATTATGACCTCTCAGTGGCCTGGAGATTATCACTCCATGAAAAGAAGGGAGAGGATTGGGACCTTTCAGTAGCCTGGAGATTAACTTAAATATAAATTTAAGTTAATGTGACAACCATATCAAAGGGCTCTACGAGCGATATCAGTTTTTCTTGTTCTTGATTTAGCCGTCTAAAAACGTGAAATTTCACTTCCTGTGGATTACAAAACCGCGCAAGAAGAAAGACTGGAAATAGTTCGCTATGACGTCAATACAAGACGGCTAGTGTCGCGGTTTCTCAGTTCCTCCGTTTCATGGTGCGTGTTACTACAACCATAGACAACTCACCTTAATAGAACCATGTTTCTTCCTCAGAGCACACCACAAAATGCGAGGAACCGAGAAACCGCGACACTGGCATCACGCGTCACAGCGGACTATTTCCAGTCTTTTTGTAACCAACCGGAAGTGAAATATCACATTTTTAGACAGCTAAAACACGGAAAAGAAAATGGATATCGAAAAAACTCTTTTCGATTTTCTCATCAGAACGCCATGTAGATTCCATCAAGCAAATAAAAAAATATCTGTCATATACACTTTAAGGGTCAGAAGTTATCTTGCAACAAAGACAAGGAAAGTGTAGACTTTTAATTTTTGAAGTTACCAAAAACAAAACACGGCATAACTAAACATTCTAAAGACGTAAGAGCTAATCTCTGAATGTGTAGTACACATCACCATGAAAGCGAAGGAGTCATCTCAGGCTTTCCATCAAGTGTAATTCAGTTAGTGTGTGTGGATAATAGTGTTAGCTTTAAAACCTCTTATTAGAACAGTTAAAACGGGTTTGATTACTTGATTGGGTTTGTTCTGCTAGTGTGAATTGTTAATTTAGTACCTTTGGGCTGGTTTGCCTGATGTAATACCGAGTTGAAAGGTATGTTGGCTAAGTGGGTAATCTTGGCTAATTGAAACAGTTTGGTTCTAATAATGAGGTTGTAAGACGTAAAAGATTAAACAGGAAATTTAAGTCTTGTTGTTCTGACTAACTGCTTATTACAGTAAGTTCTGTTGCTGATCTGGTTGTCTCTGCCATACAGCTCGCCGTTATTTGTAAACGGCCTCATATGTAAGGTTACATTGCGTGATATCGCGCGCGATTGTGTGACAAGCGGTATACGTAAACTCTCAAATTTTCTTTAAGAAAGGTTGTTAAGGTTAATGTGAGGCGCTATTAAACAAGGACTCGCACTATAAAATGGATAGCTCCGCCCCCATCTTTGTCACGCCATCACTGCTTCAAAGTCTAATCAATGATGTCTGACATTGCGAGCAACAAGTAGGAAGACCGTTGCCCCAAAAAAGAAGTGTAATTCTATCTTCGCCAGTTCAATCTTGTATAGGAAAACCCCTTTTCACGAAATTGAAGCCAAACAACAATTTCAAGGTATGTGCCTTTTAGCTTGAATTTCGTGCTGGTAACGGTTCTCCAATGGCGAGAGGATGCACAACAGCACTCAGTCTACGCTCCTCTCAGTTTTTTCCCTTTGTAACCCTACAAAATAAATGACCCGTGGTCTTCCTTATTTGCCATGCTCAGAGCCTGGTTAGTAATTATTGTGTTCAGCATGGATTGTACTATCCATGTGTTCAGTAGGCGTGGCTCGGATCATGGCGGACGTTGGGAAATTTGGGTCAACTTCTGTCCTGAATCGAACCGTTTTGCTCCCTTTGCTCACGACTATTTTTTATTCTGGATGTTAATAAAGCAAAAGAGGCGTCCCAAATGATGACCTTTCGGCCGAATCTTTGGCATCATCAGCGTACAGAGCTTCGATCAAGTTGCCGATAAGTGAAGCATGTGAGCGTAGATATTCACACAAACGTACAGTACTTGTGAATGGGGTTAGTTTCTAGAGAAACTGTGGTGCTGCGTCGGTGGGGGTGAAGCACAAGAATTTGGTTTTATCGACTGAGTAGATAAGGTAAATTAGCCACCGTAAAAAGATTCGAGAAAGCTGACGTTTCGAGCGCTAGCCCTTCGTCGGAGCGAATCAAGGGATTGTGGGTAGTGTGTGGTTTTATATAGTAGGAGGAGCTCCGCCATTGGTGGAAATTTGGTGACGTGAAAAACAAATGTAAATTAGTTGAATGAAAAGCGTTCGTTAATTCCGTGGGGTTTGAGAGTGCCGATTCGAAAGATGATTTTTTGTTCTATGTTTTTACGGCTTTCTGTGTTGCCCTGGTGTAGGGAAACGCCACAGATTGTCATGTGTTGTTTAGAATGGTTAGCAAGATTGAAATGACGCGCGACTGGTTTGGATGCGTCTTTGGCATTTTTTTCAACGTCTCGGAGATTTTCTCGAAAACGGTCGCCCAGTCTCCTCCCTGTTTCGCCAATGTATATCTTTTTGCAAAAAGTACATGTTATGCAGTAGATAACATTTACGGAGGTGCATGTGAAACGATCAGTGATTTTAATAGATCGTTTAGGTCCCGTTATTTTGTTGGCGTTGTGAATGAAAGGACAAGTGTTGCATTGTGTGCGTGCGCATTTAAAAGTTCCCGGTTCATCGTCAGATTTCAGTGTACTCGTAACAAGAATTCTCAATTTCTCAGACTTCGACGTCTTTGTAGTGATGACTCCGATTTTTCCAACAAATCGGAAGAAATGTGCCAGTTTTTAAAAAAACGTGGGTACCCTCACTCTGTTGTTAATACGGGCCAACAACGTGCACAACAGATCGACAGACAATCAGCACTACAAACATCACAGAAGGACGAGAACGAGAGAATTCAATTCACCCTCACTTTCCACCCACACAATCACACAGTCAAAAGCATCATTTTAAAAAATTTCAAATTGCTCCAAAACGACCCCGAAACTGGCGGAATTTTTTCACAACCCCCACTAATTTCGTTCAAACGTGACAAAAATATAGGCAACTTTCTTGTTACGAGTACACTGAAATCTGACGATGAACCGGGAACTTTTAATTGCGCACGCACACGATGCAACACTTGTCCTTTCATTCACAACGCCAACAAAATAACGGGACCTAAACGATCTATTAAAATCACTGATCGTTTCACATGCACCTCCGTAAATGTTATCTACTGCATAACATGTACTTTTTGCAAAAAGATATACATTGGCGAAACAGGGAGGAGACTGGGCGACCGTTTTCGAGAACATCTCCGAGTCGTTGAAAAAAATGACAAAGACGCATCCAAACCAGTCGCGCGTCATTTCAATCTTGCAAACCATTCTAAACAACACATGACAATCTGTGGCGTTTCCCTACACCAGGGCAACACAGAAAGCCGTAAAAACTTAGAACAAAAAATCATCTTTCGAATCGGCACTCTCAAACCCCACGGAATTAACGAACGCTTTTCATTCAACTAATTTACATTTGTTTTTCACGTCACCAAATTTCCACCAATGGCGGAGCTCCTCCTACTATATAAAACCACACACTACCCACAATCCCTTGATTCGCTCCGACGAAGGGCTAGCGCTCGAAACGTCAGCTTTCTCGAATCTTTTTACGGTGGCTAACTTACCTTATCGACTCAGTCGATAAAACCAAACTCTTGTACAGTACTTGTGTTTGTTTGCCTTACGTTTTGGCCTAATTCAAGGAGATACTACTGATTTATGTGAAATTAATTTGAAAGCAGACCTTTCGTAAACACTGTTTGTAGTTTATACCCTTTCGCCCATGTTCGCCGTCACGAATCCGTATAGCGGCTTTCGAAGCTATACATAAAGTTGGAGGAATACATCAGTAGTTTCGTTTTCTTCTTGTAAGAGACCGTTCGATTGAATTTTCGTTTCGCCGACGACTCTATAAATCGGTAACGTAAGAGGTGAAAAGTTAATGAAATGATGACATGCAAGAAGGAATGTTGAACTAAGAGAAAAAATCCCCCATACATGGGCCTCTTTCAATGATAATTTTTTCAATCTATTTTTAGCGCGAAGTCATACTGCGCGGCTATTATAAGGAAGATACCTAATGGGTCAGTTGTTATGACGTAATGAAATTTAAGAGTTGGCAGCCGGGTCGCGATGAACGGCTGAACTGCAAAATAATTATTCCGAACGGCTGGCTGTGTATGGCTGGCTGTAAACGGCTGAACGGCTGAACGGCTAAAGAATTATTTCGAACGGCTCGCGCCGAACGGCTAAACGGCGGAAGAAAAATTTCGAATGGTTGGCTGCAAACGGCCTACAATAAACGGCCATCGAAAAATTATAAAGTTCCGAAGAAATTTGACCAACAAGCAAATGCGATCTATAAATGATAAGATGTCAACATCGACACGATGCGAAAAAAAGTTATCCGAATTTAAAGAAGACAAACGTGTAAAATACATATAGATAGGGTGAGCCTAACAGAGTCGCTCTCTGAACAAGCTTAGTAAAGTGAAACTTAACTAAGGTAAAAGGTCGGAAGCACAATAATGAAGGTTGACGACCGGGCTATTTTTCATTTTTAGCAATTCTCACAAACAGTATTACACGACCGTCTGCACAGTACATTTAGACCGTACAAAAGTTCACATAAACAACTTTTTCTCCGTCTAGAATAACTAGTACGACTACATTCCGAATAAAATGCAGTTGTTGCTTGTCAAAAATTGCACGAGAAACTGATTTGGGAATCAAAATTGCAAAAATACACACACATATTTGCATAAGGCGACGCGAGTGAGGATAGAAATATAAAATCTAAGTCTTGTTTTGTTCACATAAAATCGCTTTTCAATCTATGTAATGAAAGAACAAATACATAAAAAATGGACAGCACAATCTTTTTTCGAAAACTTTTATTCGAATCTCCATTAGTTTAAGTTTAAAAGCAAAACGCGTACCATTTCGATAGCGCATCGAGTTTGAGCTGCCTTCGATGAAATTCAAGAAATCGATACAACTGAAGTTAAGCACGTTTTCAAAACAATTCTCTGCAAAACTACACAAGAACACAAAGAAAAAGTCAATCACAGATTGATATCAAAATAAATTCCCATGGGAAAATGTAGTGTTTTACCTTAAAGTCGCTCGCTTGCTTGGAAATTCTTTAAATCTCCGCTTCTTTGGTTCTGAAATCCGTAATAAAAACAAACATCTTCCCGCATGGCCGCATTACTCCTGCATTGAAAAAAAACGTATGAGGTTCCTCGAAGCAAGATGTTATCCCTGAAAGCTCTGCTATTTCCACTAAAGCGGCTTCTGAGTATCCCCCTGTCTTGAGTAGTAAACCGCTAAAAATGCGATACTGATCTAACCCGAGACCAGATTTTACCTGAAACATTTATGCTGTTCATTTTCTAAAAACAAAGAAGCTGTGTATGGTCATACATTTACCCAAAAAGTTAGCTGCAGACTTGAGCCGTGTGGAATATTGTTTGTGTCCTTCCAAAAGTCCTGAGCTAGGTGCCTTGTTGTGCAATGCCTAGACAAAGTTATCAGCTGTTGGTTTAATTAGACGGTCGTTGTTTTTCCAGTGTATCCATGGAATCCATGATTGTTGTACTGACAAACTTCTGCTTTACGAGTTTCCGCTAACGGCTACTTATATAATTAGTCCTCGAATACGTCGATCGGCGGAAAAAATGTCATGCGCAGTACGAACCCATCCAGACCCAGACCGTAGTTTATATTGTCGGGTGGCTGGATCTGGGGACCAGTCTGTTGTAATTTTGACATTGTCAATGCTGTTACCGGTTAGCTTTTTAGCTAATTTTGTCGTCTAACGAGGCAATGGGAATGCGACTTCTTCAACTGAACATTGAATTAAACAAGATAATTATTAACCTTTAGCTAATTTCTCATTCAAGTTAATATTAAGTAAAGTGATAGAGTGACTTTACTTTGACCATGAAATAGTTAGTAGAATAGTATGTATTATTAGACTATAGCTCCATTTAAACGCGCAAAAAAAATCGGCACGGCACCCTTCAATTTCGGTACCGTGCCCAAACTATTTAAGCACGGCACTGCCAGTTTACACGAACAAAATAGTGGAATTTCTCTCAAATGGGCACGGTACCTACTTCTGTATTGGCACCCCTAATATTCGCCTGTATTTCCCCGAGAAATGGCGGGAAATGATATTATTGTCACTGTTTAACGGTTATTGATTAGAAATCGGCGCCTAGAACAACAAGAAGGACATCAACGATACGAAAGACATCTGAAAGGAATGTATCGTCTATAACGTAACGTTTCTTATAATATACTCAGCAAAATGTATAGTTTCTGATTGGCCAATGACGAATGTATAATTATATTGCAGAGTGCAAATCTAGGTTGCAAAGTGCAATAAGCTAAAGAAAGCTGCGAACCTGTTGCGCTTACTTTAAAAGCTTGGAACTTCAAGCTTAAATATTTCTTTAAATGAAGTGATCAATTTTTAGATTTCAGGCATGGATTACCTGTCAAAAGGTTGTTTTTGATTGGTTAAAAATAAAACTTGTGAGCATTTTGGAAAACATTGAAGCGTTTCATTTCAAAATTTCAAAACATCACTCGTGCCAAAAAATCACGAAATGCACAAACAGTTCATACGATTTCCTATATGTATCGTATCGGTCGGTCTGTATGACCTGTATGACCTGTATGAAGTGTATGTATCGTCCGCCATTTTGAAATTGCGATGGTTGCCACGCATGCGTGGCGGCTTAAAATTCGTTTAAAATTGTTAGAAATCGAACATTTTTTGGCACGGTGCCTTCTTTACCCGTGCCGAGACTACCTCCTAGAGGTAGTCTCGGTGCCCCTAAAATTTTGGGCACCAGTGCCACATTGTGTATGGGTCCGATACGTTTACACGTAGATAATTGGGAGTGCCGTGCCCAAAAATGATTAGTACCGTGCCGAATAATTAGGGCACCGTGCCGAATTTTTAGCGCTTGTAAATGGGGTTTATAATTCTATTGTTTTCTTTCGTTTAATTTGGACTATCACACACTAATTGTTAGATAGTGTTTCACGGGTTTAATAAAACCACTTTAACGTCAGACTGTGATTATTTATTGGTAGGAAGTTGAATAACAACCAGCTGAAGGACCTGCCCAAAGGTGTTTTTGATCAAAATACTGCGCTGTTGTACCTGTAAGTGAATGGAATGTTTATCTGTAACACACCATCTATCATATTAGGGGGGAGGTTGAGCACTATATCAATCATTAAAAGTGAGACATTTAATTTACGTGCAATTGTTCTTTCTTTTTTAATTTCGATTCAAGGAGCACCGATTTTCATTCCAGTTACAACAGTTTACTAGACAGTGCATAGTTCAGTCAATCAAGTTGCAGGATTCCAGATGGGTCTACCAAAATCTGATATACAACACTGACTCAAAACTATAAAAATATGTTGGCATGCTACAATAAATAAAAATCTGATAAAGAAAATTATCTACATTGGCAGCTTACCAAAGTTGACAGTTTGCAAAAGTATCAGATAGATTTATTAAAAATAGTTTCCCAACTCAATGAGTCGATTAATCCCAGAAGCACGCTTCTGTTATGCCGTGTGTTTATGCTATCCTATTTCTAAAAGCAAAGACATATATCCCCATATATTTTCCCAATTAGTTAGATGCAGACTGACTTTAGTCCAATGTTCAACTAGTTTGATAACTGGTCGCGAGCTTCATTTACATTGTAATGAGCTTCCGCTTCCGGTTAATTAGTCCCGCAAATACGGAGGACTAAATCATCATGCGCCGTACGAGCCCGTCCAAACCCAGGCCGTACTTTATATATATTCATGAGTGTGTTGGATCTGGGAAACAGACTATGGCAACGTTCACTTTATCAATTCCGTGATTAACACCTGTTAGCGTTGTAGCGCTTTTTTAAATAAACATCTAATTGAACAAGAGAATCACTGCGCTATAGCTACATTTTTTATTTTCGCTATTAAGCAAATTGACAGTTACCGTCAGGGTCTGATTATTTATTGGTATGTCCTTGTAACAAATGAACAACCAGCTGAGTGACCAGCGACCAGTGAGGCAGCGTGGTCGAGTGGTTAGGGCGTCGGACTTGTAATCCGGAGATCCCGGGTTCAAGTCCCGCTCTGACCACTATCTGGAGTTGTTTCACGGCAGACCCGAGTTCCACTCCCCGACCTCGCTTGTAAAATAGCCAACTGGTTTGCCTCCTGCCAGTTGGGAGTTTTAAAGTGTTATGTTCTATTTGAATATTTGTTTCTATATTTAGTGTCCCCAATTAGTGCTCGCGCGCTAAATACCTTGACACTTAAATAAAGTGATTATTATTATTATTATTATTATTATTATTATTATTATTATTATTATTATTATTATTATTATTATTACAAGTGAAACCGGAAATAATATATTATAATTAATTCAACATATTCCAGACTATAGTCCAGAAAAGAAGTTAAACAATGTTGAAGAAAAATCTGTGCCATTCAAGTAAATCCTGCAAATAAACATGTGTACACCACATGACCTGCTTTTCAAAGGTGCTAATTGTGGTGTTGTGAGGGTTCGTACTAAATATAAAGAGTTTGAGGGGGCAGCAATGTAGTGCGAATCGCTTTTCTGATGCAGTCATGCAACGTGCGTCAATAAACTTGACCGAATTATCCTTGCGAGAGACCTATTGTTCTTCTGCTGTCTGCTGAATAATAGACTTGTTGAATCTATTTTCGCCTAGAAATAATAGGGGAACATTTGATTGACAGCAGAATTTGCATCTTCGATCGACGTGTTTCAATGGGCGCAATTCCGTAATGTGTGCTTACCCTTAATAGTAAATAGAGGTTATTCAGCGTAAAGTTGTGTAATGCGGCTGAGTATTTACTGACTAGTAAAAATGCCCAGCTGTATTACAGGGTCCACAACTTTTTACTGAATGTTTATTATGCGACAAAAATATTCTCCTGAAGGCTAAGTTTTTGTAGCTGTTTTTCCTAGTGCACGGTCAGAAGAGTGTAATAACGTGTCATATTTGCACTTGTTTTGGTGCATATTTGTTATGTCAAATGCTACATGCATGTTGCAAAATAACACCATATAATTTATAATCAGCAGTATTTGAAAAAATACATATTTATTTAAATTTCAATGATAATACATTAAAAAGACTTTCTGACACATGCAGTAATAGGCCATTTCCGAGTTGCCTTTAGCCTCTCTATCAAAGCGAGGCTAGGTGCGAAACCTTTCATATGAAAATGAGTTTCCATTCACATGCAAATAAAACTTATTTGCATGTGAATGGAAACTCATTTTCATATGAAAGGTTTCGCACCTAGCCTCGCTTTGATAGAGAGGCTAAAGGCAACTCGGAAATGGCCTATTGATTTGACAAAATGTACTGGTCATTATTATAAAACTTTTCTCACTTTCCTTATTTTCCCTATAGGGCGATCTTTGCTGACGTCATTGTCTACCTTTTGTCTCATTAGCATACGAATTTACGTAGAGAAGACATTGCGCTAAATACGAATTGACTTCAGCAGTTGAAAGAGCTTGTTAAATTTAGTAATCTACCCAATTTTTAGCTCTTTGCATGCAATATTTAAGAAAATATAAGCTATTCAAAACTGCAAAATTGCTGCCCAGGGTGGTAAAAGCGCTAATGAGCCCATACATTCTTTGTAAAATTTAGAGTTTTGAAAACAGCATTGCAAAAAGAGTATCTAGTGTATCGGGTTCAAATTTCCAGAGAAGCTAATAGTAGTATGTTCTTTCAATATTCAGAGTTGATTTTGTTGTAGCTCGATTAGAAAATGATGCACATATGCTAATGAGTCAAAAAGTGTAAACAAAGATCGCCCTATAGCATTTCACTCACGTGGTCTGCAGCTATGCTAATTTATTTGAACAAAACATAGTGTTTGCATAAGAAAATAGCTCAATCCCCACAGGATTAGTTTGGGACACCAATATGGTCGCCGTTTTATTGTTTTGGGACACCAACATGGCCGCTGTGATGTCATGTGAAAACACTCTATATCAACCAGTGTACATTCACTTGGAAGATGACAAAGCTTTAGAAAAGAGTAAAAACATTGTCATGATGCTTAAACTATCTATTCTGTATGATCTGGGGATGATCAAACCGTACATGCACATGTACATGTATATAACCAATTCACTAAGAAGAATGTCCTATCCATCAAGTGTTTATTACTTTAATTATTTGTTTTCAGGTTTTTAAGAAAGAAAGAAATCCAGTTTGCCAATGTTTCAATGTACATGTACCTCAATAGAACCTTAAATTATTGCAATAATCACTGGGTGGCCTTTTTCGCAGCACCCAAAAATGGCCACAAACAGAACCTCAGAAAGCAATGTACCCTGGTTGAGACTGACCCTTTAATGATTTAAAGGGAAGGTCACATAATTACACTACAATGCTTTTCACAAGCAGACAGTATTATTATTAATTGAAAATATTTTAGTCATTGTAAAAAATTCCATTTACTGTTTCAGTCGTAGAAAATCCACCTTATGCTTATACAGTACTGAATATACCAAGGGATGCCTCTTCAACAGTCTGTTGAAATAGAAAACGTTTGCAGTAATTGTTTATGTCCATCTTTACTGCACGTACATGTACAGTTTATGTCCATTGCCACACTACATCATGCAACTCAGCCGTGCACAGAGGAAGAAAACTAACCACATCAACGGTTGGTAGCCATTGCATTAACTTTGCTAAATTAAAGTTGGTGTCACCTCCATTTTTTTGCATTCATTTTCTTTACAATGTTTTTCTTCATTCAAAGGTATAAATAATTTTTATGCAAATTTAAAAAAAACATGGCTGTCAAAATCTTGTTGCCATGGAAACATCAAGTCACGTGATCAAAAAATTGTCATATTAAATTGTTGCCAGATAAGTTTTAGAAAAAGTCGCAAAGTTTGATGGCGTCTGAATACATATTAAATAAGTTATGAATGTTCAAAGTAAGCGCAGGCACTTTGTGTCCCCCCCCCCCCCCCCCACCCCCAGGCCGAATAGGGTTAATTCATTTATTTATCCGGGGACATCTGATTAGCATAAATACACACTGTGGCTAGTTTAAACACTACCCTGGCCCTGCCATGAGTTACTTATTACCAAGCTGTAGCAATTTTTGGCAATTCCCCCCCCCCCCCCCCCCCCCGCACTTCCCAAGGGCCATAAATATTCAGTTTTCTTACTTTTCTTCATTAAGAACCATCTACCTAAGAACTCATGGATCAAGACACTTTGGCTAAATGAAATTGGCAATGCAATTACCGTCACTATGCAATGAAAGAGACAATTTCTTGCAAGTTATGTTTCGAGCATGTCCATATAATAGGCATAGTACATGTACAGTATAACTAAACAATAGTAATATTCTTAATACTGTGCTGGAGCAGTCGTACAGACGCACATAGAGGCCCAAAATATAGATGTAAATGTTCAGTATTTACGATGAAAACATAATATAAACATGCATGTAATATACAGTAAACCCACAACCAATTATTCTTATTTACATGGAAACTAGTATATTAACAATTTTAAATTAACATACCTTACAAAGATCACACATTTGCAGTGGGTTTACAATGTGGTGTAGACTTTTATGTCCATAATCCATGACAGTACATGTAGAGTATGTGATGTTTCCTGGGAGAAACAATTTGAATAATATAGCAAGTGAGCATCTTGAATTTATTAATAAATTTTTTAACTGCTGGTATACATGCACCTAGTTCAGCCGAGGGGGGCTGTCACTAAGGGCCAGGGGCCGGGTATTTCCCCTGGCTACTATAAGCGTGACCCCAGCTACTTCCATGTGAAAACAGATTAGCAAAATAGAACCAAAAGAACTCCACAGCTGTTAGAATCCCCACCTACTAATTGCATTTACCCAGCACTTGAATCTCAGTGACAGCCCTGCTTGCTGTTTGTAATTGTTATAGTAACATTAAATTATTCTTTCACTTTGAGCAAGGTACTGGGGCTTGTAAAAACAGTTTGCAATTTGATTGCCTTTCTACAGGTAAACAAAGAACTAATTGTTTGAGTATATACTTAAGCACTTTACTTTTAAGCAATTTTTTTTTCCAAGGAGTGGAGTAAGCAAGTTCCTTACTGCAGAACACAAGGGTGAGAAAAATAGAGCATCTTTAGATTCCTAATTGTACACGTAACTGACAATGACAGAAGAGCAAGGCTGATGAAACATGTCTTGCATAACTGAAACTGTGGTTCTCTTATTACAAAGTACCAGTTACAATGTTAGATCTTTCTTCATGTAGCATCCTTGTATTGGTTTTAATTGATTTTGAGTCAAATTTGGTTAATACTGTATGGAGATCTGTATGAACTCTTGGCTGATTTGATACCATCACAATCATGTGACCTATCTTAAAGTATATATTAAATCTTATTACTCATGGCATACATGTAGCCAAGGAAGAAGTTTTTTCTCATTTGTGCATGCAAATTTATGCATGCATATTTTTGTCTTACTGATCTGATTGGTTGACAATTGAGGCCTCATGATCTCATGGCCTCATGTGTGTTAACTTGAGAAGCAGAAAGAAGAATAACAGCATATAAGTTTTCAAGACAATGCTTGGCATTCATGGATGGATAGAACTGTTTGATATTGTGTTCACCGCTTATTGCCACATGGGATTTTTGTTCCAGCAAGTTTTGTGTTTATATAACTTTTCATTTCAGTTAACGATGGTGGTTTCGAGTGTCAGCTACTGAATCTAGTCTTACTTTTTAGACACAATTTTATGTTTCTCAGTGTTTCGTGGGCGGCACGGTGGTCTAGTGGTTAGTGCATCGGACTTTCAACCTGAAGGTCGGTGGTTCAAGCCTGGTCTCTGCCGTCGTGTTGTTTCCTTAGACAAAAAAACTTAACTCCACACTGTCTCTCTCCACCCAGGTGTATAAATGGGTACCGGCGACAAAATGCTGGGGGAAACCCTGCAATGGACTTGCATCCCATCCAGGGGGGAGTAGCAATATTCCTAGTTACTTCATGCTACGGAAACCGGGTTAAGCTCCGGCCGTGTGGGCCATCGTGGCCCGAGTGCGACTTTACCTAGAAAAGCACTCAAAACATTTGGGAATCAAATACTGCAATGGGTTAAAGACACCACAAGTTCAAGCTGTGTACAATTATACCATCCAAGTTTCATTGTCACAGCTTTAATACTGTTCATATTACATGGGAGGAAAGAGGGAATCCCCTAATGCACAGTCCAGTGAAAGGGCTCTAAGAGCCATGCATCTCATGAATATGAAACAGTGTAAGGATAATTTTAGTTGTTCTTGATGTTTTGTAATTTAGCAGTGTCACTGTCACTGACAGCAGTACAGTGACATTTTCCCTAAATGCTACAAATCCATTTGAAATTCAAAGATTGGTTATAATTTTCCATACTAAGTTAGAAGTCCAAGAATTGAAGAGTATTTTTTTTATTAAGAATGGAAGGATCATTTTCAGCCATATTTCAAAGTTGATGCAGAACTGGCTACTACATTGCATAGCAACAAATGGCTCAGGAATATGCTGGGTAATTCATGCTGTGTGTTCAGAAAATAGGCACCAGCCTAGTCTGTTTATTCTAACACTTTCCTCTTACAGTCAATGATGCATTGTCATGACTGCATGAAAGGAGGCTCAATAAATAGTGGAGAGACTACAAATAATTATTTTAATTCTCACCAGTGAATGATCAAACCGTACATGTACATGTATATAACCAATTCACTAAGAAGAATGTCCTATCCATCAAGTGTTTATTACTTTAATTTACTATTTGTTTTCATGTTTTTAAGAAAGAAAGAAATCCAGTTTGCCCATGTTTCAATGTACATGTACCTCAATAGAACCTTAACTTTTTGCACTAATCACTGGGTGGCCTTTTTCGCAACACCCAAAAATGCTACAAATCCATTTGAAATCCACAGATTAGTTATAATTTTCCATACTAAGTTTGAAGTCTAAGAATTGAAGAGCAAACAGATTTTAAAATATTTTAAACATTTTTGCATGACATAAATATGCACCAAATCATACAAACTCACATGTAACATAAGTCATATAACATCAGCTCACATGTACACTCTGCTATACAAAACTGCATTTGCACTGTACATGTACATGTACATGTAACTCGCATACATTACATTGTGTCTCTTAGAAATTTAATTATTTCTACCAGCTGCTTCTAAAAACATGGTGGAAAGAACTCTGAGTTATAACACATGCTGCCAGATTGGGCATTATTAAATAAATAAATTGAAGAACAGATTATGGCTCCATCAATTCCAAGCCCACTCACCACGAAAATTACCACGAAAGCTACTATCGAGCTGACATCAGGGCATAACATGTCAATAATTTTGATAGTCTATAAAAATCGTATCTAATGTTATCAGTCATTTACTTTAAGGTGAGCTTCTGTAATTGTTAAGTGTGCAGCAACCCGCCACAATTAACTTTAGTTATTTGCGGGTTGCTAATATACATATGTATTTTGTTTTATTATTTGAAAATAAATTGTTGTTGTTGTTGTTAAATTGATCGTTGTTGGTGAACGCGGATAAACAAAGCAGGATCGGCTATGTCAAGACTTTATTTTACCGATTTTACACTGTAATTGGAAGCTCAAATAAACACAAGCTGAAATGAGAAACTACTCTTTTCTTCCAATAAACTGAGTGATTCATTTTCGTGTCAAATCATTTTACGTCTTATCAGTGATTTATGCAGCTCAGTTTCATGCTATTTCTTGATCGCCGCCTTCTGTCACACTGTGTCACGCTGCTTCTGTGTCCTGTTCTCATAAAACCTGATTAAACTCCAGCGCTTATCAATTTTAACAGAATTAAACAGCTTTTTGGGGTCCATCAAGCACTGAACAAACCACTGTTTATCTTGGTTTATCATTTCTTAAGGTGATTATTCAATTCTACATTGAATAACAAACCACTTGGTTGCTCAGTTTTTTTTTATGTAAGTTTATTGCCGTTAAGCCCCGGCTACATGTTCTAACATTGTTATATAACATTTTTTGGTTCAACAATGTTAGAACGTGTAGCCGGCATGTTAGATGACGTTTATCTAACATTTTTTGTTAGAAGAATGTTTTGATTTCGATCAAACACGGTTTATGCTTCCATAGAAAAGTCGTTCGAGCTATTATTAGTTTGGTTAATTTCGTAGCCATGAAAATCTTGTGATTATCGACTTTTATCGACAAATTAAACCTGTCGATTGACAATTATCGACAAATATCGGGTACTGTCGACTTATCGACTACGTTTTCGATGATCGATTTTGATCGACACGTTACGCCCTGTGATATTTAATTTTTTTTCAGCGCTCAGAGTCGCGGACTTTTGCCAATCTGTTTGTAATTAAGCTTAAGCTTAACAAAATAAACGAATTTTAAACTAGTTAGATGTGCACAATATCAAATAGAAACTAATAATCAATCGCCCCAAAAGGTCTAAAATAACCCTGAACCCTGTCCAGTTGGACATTAGGTTGAAAGTTAAACTTACTACATGTAATTTAAAACTCAAATCACTTACCTTTTCCAGCTTTTTTTGTCCTTTCCAAGTTTGAGAATCTCAGGATTTCATCGCGACCGGCACATGCATGACCGGGGAACTTCATATACACTCTAAGCAGACTTCTTTGCGCTATATCGTAAGTTAGCCACGAAAAGGACAGTTTGTAAAGCAATTTCGCCAGCTTTTTGCCACTAAACAGGACTCTGAATGGACGAAATAAAATAAATTTTCTGTGATGACGCTTCAGTACACGCAAAAATGGCGGATCCGTTGTCGTGAAAACTCGAACCAGTCCTCCCGCTGACCATCTCCTGCAAACCCGAGCAGGGGAGGGGAGGGAAGTGGACCGAAGGGGAGGGGAGGGGAGGGTGGGGGAATAAAGAAAAATCTAACCCCTGATCGGTATGAAAGAAAAATGCTACAGAAAAAATGCCAACGCCATTGGTAAGAGGTAAGATAAAAACCACTTATGCAGATTTGTTTATAGTTCTAAACTGAAAAGTCGCTGAACAGGATCAGGAAAGGATGGATTTTCAAGGCCTTCTAACGTGTAAAACTTTTTTTCGCCACCTTCATTTTTACTAGAAGAGTAATAATTGCCTTTTTTATACACAAAAATAACATAACTTTAACCTGGGCGGGAAAACGGAGATTTATTTAAGTTAATAAAAAAAATTGATGGTTCCAAAAAGTTCCAAAAATCAGTCAACTTCCGTGCGTTCTGGTCACGTGTTTCATGACGTCATACTGATGACATTTATAAAGAACTTATTTTTAGACTTATATCTACCAACATACGAAATAATTTAACTTTGCATTTCACCCTTACAAAGATACATGTATACAAAGATACTTGTCCCCAGACCCCTATTTGCTCTTGTGTATAGCCCCCTTAATTTTAAAAATCCAGAGTAATAATGGGCATGCGGAAATGTTGGAAGCGAATGCCTTCCTTACCACGTTAGCTGTATTTGCATTCATCAAAGCATGTTCCTAAAAAACGTTGAAAGGCATTTGGGGGCATAGTCACGTGACTGATGACGTCATCGCACATAGTCAAATAAAATAGGTATTTTATGGTAGCTGCAAATAGCATGTGGTGTAGTGTCCTCATACACTCAAAATTGACAGAGTTATTTGGCATCGAAAATTTTTCAGGTGCAAAGGGTGCTGGGAAGGTTTTTATTATAATTATAATATATTATTTAATTATTATTATTATTATTATTATTATTATTATTATTATTATTATTATGATCTCCCGGTAAAGGTATTTTTGATCAAAATGTTTAGTTATATATAAAAGCCGTCGGCCATTAGAGGGTGAGGTTGATGGAAGACTAAGTACCATAAACTGCAGCTAAAGAAGTCGCGTCTTTTCGCAGATGCAATTTTTCATGCGCGGTTGTGTGATCTCTTGTTCGACTATCCCTGAAAGAAATGAGGGACTTCTCATAGTCTACTAAGTAAACTTTCAGAATATTAAGGACAAGTTTAATCATTAGTCCTACCGGGAGCAAGGTTCCCTGACGATTTAACCATAAAATGCGACTAACAAAATCAAATATTTGTGGTAAACACTTATCACAAACATGTATATAAGATAACCTGTTTCGGTTTCACTAGATTTCGTAGCAAAATGGCCAGGCCAGGGCTTCCGGGAAGTTGTTTCGAAAACTTGAATAATCCACAATATCTTTGGCCAGATTACCTAGATCAGCATGATTTTTATCCTGAATGTAAATTTTGATGTCGACCTTTGCCGGCTTACTGTGCTTTGAAGCAAAAAACGGCAAACTGATCCTTACGGCAGAAAAACAGAAGCAGAAGCAGAAGCAAATAAAATAGATAAAAGTGGAATATAATAGTGCTTTGCGAAACGAAACCAAAACGAAACCAAACCAAAACGAAACGAAACGAAAACCAAACCAAACCAAAACGAAACCAAACCAAACGAAACCAAACGAAACCAAACGAAAACGAAACCAAACCAAAACGAAATTAAACGAAACGTAACGAAAACGAAACGAAACCAAAACGAAACGAAACGAAACGAAAAACAAAAACAACAACTTAAAATCTTACCCACTAAGCTCATTTCCACCAACTTTGACATATGTGAATCGTTTTGGGGGTAGTTGTTGACAGGTTTTTCTTCATTTAACATAGTTTTTTCACCGAATTTGTTTGATGTTACGTTTGCGGAACGTTCGCAGCTTAGTAACCAGGTATTGTGTCACTGAGCTGAATCGGCCTACGTCACGTCTACAAATAATTCGTAACCTGAAACCTCGTGGTACTGCGTGACGCTTGAGCAGGACCATGTGCTCCACGGCAAACATCATGTTTATGTGTGGTCAGTTTATTTGCCGGGCCAAGTTTTAATCTGTTTTCTATGTTAATGGCGGCCTTTAAGACACCATACATTCAAAGCAATTCCTTGACAAAAGGATACTTAGACGGAATTCCCAGCTTTCGTTGGTGTGATGTCGTCGACAAAGATGAAATTGGAAAGGGAAGCTTCGGATCTGTACTCAAAGCCACATATATTCCTGACAACAAAACTGTGGTCGTGAAGCGATTTTTGGTGAAGGCGACAGCAACTTGAAGAATGTAGCGAAGGAAGCTAAATTACTTCAGAGCGTGCGACATCCTAAAGTTGCCGAGTTTGTTGGTGTTTGTGCAAAGCCAGTCTCAATTATGATGGCATACAAATGCTTTGATTTTCATCCATTCGTCCTTGAGCATCGAGTGTCGTATTTGCTCGGGTTTCTACACACTGCCTTGATCAACTTGAGTCCAGCAGCTATTTTCCAGAAACTCGTTCAGTATCGCAGTTATTAGTTAACAGGGGTCAGTAAAAATGCCGTACTGCCCGCCGTACTCAGTGATTTTTAAATGCCATTTCCAGAAAACCTTTTCTAGACTAAATTGTTCACGCAACCTGATCAGTTTCGCGGAAAATGATATCCTATTCTATACCAATAATCTCTTATAACTATACCCTATCCCAGACTAAACTGCCTAAAACCGTACCCTTCACAGCGGCACATACCTATATAGCTCATATATGGGAGAACCCCCCCCCCCCCCCCCCCCACGAGCCCCTATTGCAAGGGACTAAGCGGAAAAAAAGACTTGGATAGGATAACTTTATTTAGACACGGTAAACTCATCAGTACAACTATAAAAACCTAATTAATACAAAAGTATTATAAAATATATAATAGCTAGAACTACATTACTAAAATTACCCTAAATAATCAATAACTATACAATAATAATATTAAATGCGAAATTTAAAAAACCTGCTTTACATGAGTGCCGTGTGTGAAAATTCTAAATTTTCATGACGAGAAGAAACGCTCGCAGCCAGCCCGGAATGCTCTAAGGGAGTCAGCCTGCCGCAACTCGATTGGTAAGTCATTCCAAAGAACTGCTCCAGAGTAACTGAAGCTATTTTTCACATAATTTGTGCGTGGCTGTGGGATAGCTAGCTTGCCCTCTGTGTTTCTTAAGGAGTAATTGGAGACGCTACTACGGTCAACAAATTTGGAACTAAGGTAATCGGGAGTAAGACCATTAAGCGACTTATAAACCATCACACCCCTATGGATTTTTCGTTGAGAATCTAGTTTTATCCATCCAAGTTTTTCGATAAGGTTATCAGCGTTTGCATCAAAGTTCGAGTAAGTGAGTATACGCGCAGCGCGATTTTGAAGTTTTTGAAGTTTACTGGCTAGGGTTTTGCTACAACATCCCCAGACAGAATTACAGTAATCGAAGTGGGGCTGCACTAAAGACATAAAGATTGATCGGAGAGTGTCGTGTGTTGTTGTCCTTTTCCCGTCCTTTTCCTGCGCGTAACGAGGTTTCAGGCTCCGAATTATTTGTAATCATGATGTAAGCCAAACTCATTTAAACAAACTCATTTTTGTTTAGCTTACTTCAAATATTTGGTTTCCTTCTTGTCGAATTCCTATCCTTTCGTTTCGTATTAGCGACAAAAAAAAAATTAAGTTACCTTTTATCGCAGATATAAGCCGCATCTTTTTACCAGAATCGTCGCGTTCAAAATCGGGAGTGCGCTTAACTGCGAAAACGTGTTTGAGAACGTATGGAGACTACGGAAGTTGTTGGTTGCTTCTGGTGTCCAGTTTCTATTATCCGATCTAATGCCTGGTTACTAAGCTGCGAACGTTCCGCAAACGTAACATCAAACAAATTCTGTGAATAAACTATGTTAAATGAAGAAAAACCTGTCAACAATTACCCACAAAACGATTCACATATGTCAAAGTTGCTGGAGGTGAGATAAGTGAGTAACACTCTACGTTAAGTTGTTGTTTTTCGTTTCGTTTCGTTTTGGTTTCGTTTGGTTAGAATTGGTTTGGTTTGGTTTGGTTTGGTTTGGTTTGGTTTGGTTTGGTTTGGTTTGGTTTGGGTTTCGTTTGGTTTGGTTTGGGTTTGGTTTGGTTTGGTTTGGTTTGGTTTCGTTTTGGTTTGGTTTGGTTTGGTTTGGTTTGGTTTGGTTTGGTTTGGTTTCGTTTTGGTTTGGTTTCGTTTTGGTTTCGTTTTGGTTTGGTTTCGTTTTGGTTTGGTTTGGTTTGGTTTGGTTTTGGTTTTGTTTCGCAAAGTACAGTAAGCCACCTTTGCCTTCATGCTCAAATTTGCACGCGTTACCTAAAATTTGATCACGTGGCATTGTACGTGATCAATAACTTTAAATTACGCGAATCGGGGATATAACAGCAAATTTTCATGGTATAGTTATGTTTGCAATGTTGTCACCCTCCGCATAACTCCGTATGTGTTGTTTAAATCAATTGAAGGAATTTAAGCTCTGCCAAGAAAGTTTTTAAGCGATTTATCCTTTCTATAAGCGACAATAGGATCGTATGGAGATATTTGAGAGGGATTAGTGTTGCCTTTTATCAGGTGCCATTGCTGCACGCGAATCTTTTTTGTTTTAAGATTGGGTGAAGCCCGATTGTAAGTTGCGACGAGAGGCAAAATGTTAGTAGATGTCATAATTTTAGCTTTTAAAGCCGCATTTTTAGTTGAGAGCTTTACATTTTCGCCCCAGAGCCCTTTTTTCATTTCGTCAGCGGTAAACGAAGGACTCTGGGAACAAAGCCTTCCGGATGTCTTGAAATCCACGACATTCGTTAGCTCCTGCCAAATGCATATATGTACTATTGCGCTTGCAAAGTATCAGAAACTGGAACTAAAAAAAAGCCTTTGGTGTGCGCATTCTGGCCGCCAGAGCCCTCGTTTCGTTTGATTGAGCTCTGGAGACGAGAATGTTTTATGTTCGCTTGGCGTTCGAAAAGATTGTACAAGACTTAACAATTAGAGGAAAGAATCTTGCTGAAAAGGAAACAAGAAAAGTTTTGCGTGCCGCCGTTATTTAAAAGAAAGATTGTCTTTGTATTTTTCCTACTGGTTTTTGATAAGCCTCGATATTTCAACCGATTCCTTTCGTTTGGGAGCTGTGTATTTATCGTTTCGCTACTGAACGCTATCATATCCGAGCAAATCATTTGTGGGGCAGGTAAGTTTGTTTATAGACAAACTGTGGTCGTTGATAAGGAATTCTGATTTCATTGTACAGTGGTAAGAAGTATCTAGGAGTGTTTGTTTTGTATGCATGTTTTTTTAAATTGGGCTTAAAGGTGACTCCCAACAGTTTCCAGCACTTTTCAAGACTTAGACTTTGATAAGTCATTGAAACCACTCTTTATCAGTTGATGCTACAATCATGATATCGAACGAAAGCCCAATGATTGGTAAACGCGTTGTTATCATTTTTGTGGCATAAAATGTTACTATAGCAACAGCATACCGTGCTGAGAACACCCTTTATTTTAGCTTTAAGTGTTAATAACTAAAAAATGACTCGGTGTACCCCATATTTTATTGTCGAATTTTGATCAGTAGGATAAGATGCAACTTTTGGCAAAGTTTAAAAAAATTCTGTAGGTGGGGTTCAGAGCCACCTTACATTTTCGAAAATTCTAAGTCTTGAAAAGTGTTGGAAACTGTTGGGAGCCACCTTAAGTGACCTTCGTTTCCCTAGGTTTGTATTTCAACGTTTCAGCATAGAATACTACCTAATAAATGAGATATAACTTGCTTACAGCTTACAAGAGTGCTGTTAGCGTTGTTCTGTTGTTATTATTTAAAATGGATCACCTTGTACGTGTTAATATTTCTTTTCGGTCTTGGGCTTTCTTCAGGATTTTCCTTAATTGCTTTCTTCAGGATTTTCTTTACTCGTCCCTGCACCAAGCAACATATTTCTTTAATATTCGTAGCTGCTCGTAGCTTGGTCTTCCAAGACACATACTGATTATTTTCGGAAACGGATCGCTCACATTTAGGGACAATCGATCCCATTTTACTTTCAAATTTAGCAGCCGTATCTTTACCTGCTAAACCAAACAACAAAGCTGGGTTACCTTGTTGCGCATTCATTTTTAAACGGTCAATAAAATTGTTGAATTTTTATCAGTTACCAGGGCTACACGAGACTTAATTAAAAAAAAAACCGCGGAGCTTTGGGTACGAGAATGAGAACTTTATGACAGGCAAAATATTTTCAACGAGCTCCTGAGGGTAACCTCGGTTAAGTAAAGAGGACTCGAAATCTCCCAAGACTGCATGGGTTTGTTCTCAATAAGCGCAAAGTTTCAAAAAGCGCAAAGGGTGAGATGAAGGGAAGTGCGTGAGGTGACCTTATCGTTCTTCCTGAGACTCGAGTGAGCGACTTTCGCAGGTAATGGCGGCTTCTTTTCACACGTGCTTTGCCGCGAAATGTTCAGCTTTCAAGATAATCAGGCTGATCTACGTCCACTGCGTGTCAGAAGAAGAATTCAATGTAGACGGAACAGGCGTGGAATGTGTTGTCTTTCACTGTGGGGAAATGCACTGGAGTTATCTAGAAAGTATGTCCGATCGAAGGATATCATTGATACCAACATTCGCCGATGAAAAGACCTCCGAAGAGCTGTTCGCAGAGCTACGGAGTCCTGTTCTCATTCGGATAAACTGCGCCTGTAAACGTGGGATGCTTTTAAACTTAAATCGAATTGCGAGGTTTGTTTCTTGTTGACCTTTGGAGGTCAATAATTATTTTGTTTACAGTGCCCTTTCCTTTTCATTTGTAGTTTGTGAACCCTGATGACAAAAGTCAAGAGTCAAATTTGATCAAGAGTCGAAGTCTGGGATTTTGATGTTCTTCGTCGAAATTCGTCGGCTGCTCCTGTTCAAGCTTTGGCCATCCAAGAAGCGAAAGCTATCGATGTCTTCTGCCATCCAGTTGAACTCACACTAGCCGAATGCAACTGTGGCAATTTTAAGCCAAATATGTCATGCTTGATTTCTTTTATGGCTGGTCATGAGCAAAGTGAATCTAGGCTTAACTGCAGAATACCCGGCCACTCGAGAACACTTCTGGAAACAGCGGTTAAGCGGCTACGCAAATACCTTAGCCTCGTAGCTGCGTAGCCACCTAGCCACGTAACCGCGTAGCCACGTACCCGCGTAGCCGCGTAGCCACGTAGCATCGTAGCCGCGTAGCCACGTAGTCACGTCGCCACTGTCCCCTGGAATAGACATACAATATGTATATGTCTCCTTCTTAAAACGTAAAAAAAAAGAACAAACCTGGGGAAAGAATGACGGCGTAGCCACGTATTCAGCTTTTTTCCAGGGTATAGCTTCAAAGTGGCCCGGTATTCTGCAGTTACTCGGTTGACAGAGTCGTCATATTGTATTTAGCTTGCTGTGACCTGTAACTGTTAGAAATTGTGACGTTAAATAAAACATTTAACACAGGGATTTTACGTGGTATCAGAAGCGGGATAAGGTTTCGCAATTTCATAAATGGATTTAGCCGGTGTCACTCAGTCTCCCTAGATGGGCTCCGGAAAATAAATTTACCAGAAAGGTGTAAGCGTTTCGACAACTGATGTTGAGTGGACCGCTTGCAAGCAAAGTGCTGCTGTTTGCTCAAGTGCGTGGTGCAGCGTAACCTAGTGTTTTCCCGGTGGAAATTCCACAATCGCGTACAAAGCAAGACAGAGACAGTGGAGAAGTTCGTAACTAACTTAAAACTGCTGTCCAGAGACTGTGCTTTCAAAGAATCCGACTACAGGATTGTTTTTTTTTTTGTCACAAATTCTCACAAAATCCGAGACAAGCTGATAAACGAAGGTCAAAATTAACACTTTATGAGGCCCCAGCTGTTTACATAGCAAGAACATACGAAGAAGAAGAACATACGTAGTTTCGAATGCAGTTAAAATTACAATTACAACGCCAGAGAAACAGCACAAAGGTGCCGTACGAGTATGTATTGATCCCAGAGTTCAGAGATCAATACATCGCCCGTAAAACAACGCTCAGGTGCCTTACGAATATATATCAATCCCAGAGATCTGAATCGGGCATTCATGCCCGAACACTACCACCACAAAGCCTGTATGACCTAAACCTTATATATATTATCAGAACTTCCTGCTATTGGCAAATAAAGCTTGATTACGAGAGCTAATTCTTAAAGCGAATGCCACTAAGTGTTGAGCAAAATTGGAAATGGCCTAATAAAATCTTCCTTTGTGTTTGTGTGTAGTTAGTCTTTAGGGTGAAACTTCTCACTGTGGAATTTGGTTGTTTTCTAGCACGAACCTGAACAGAGTATCGGAGGGGATCACGCCCATAAAAAGCACCTTTTAGGACATTTTCAACCACAAAAACAGGACTTAGCTGATCTTCTCACTGAGCAGAACAATACTTAAAAATCCCCTTGCTTCCATAATAATAATAATCTTTATGTTGATAAAAAGACTCAAAAGAAATGTTAAAGGAATATTTAGTCCTTTGTAAATATTTTGGTTTTGAAAAGACTTCGCGCTCTCAATTCTGACTAGTCGCTGGTCGTCTCTCTTTCCAAGACGAAGAAGACGCGCGTAGGGGATAGACGCGGAACGAGAGAAGTGCGACCGAAGAGCATGCATATATATGTTGCTTGTTGTTGTTGCGTGACGGGATCAATAGCTGGCGGCGTACGATCGTAAGTTGTAGATAAAGTCTACGAATTGGGTTGTAGATCCTGAACTGCGGCGATTAATGCTTCATTAGCGATTTCCCTGGATGTAGCAGCGATGAACTTCAAAACAAGTCACCGTAATGAAATTTAACTGCCCCTCCGTGAAGTTACTATTGTTGGTATTGGCGTTGGCGCATGCTCCTGCGAAAGTGGCGCTGTGTTGTTTTGCAAATTATATTCCCTCGCACTGTCGTTTGAAGCCTGAGCGACGAGATGAGAACCACGCAACCGGCTCAGGATAGTGGCCCTGCGACCGATGTAGAAAATGTTCCCGTTTTAGAAGGCAGCCTGGAGTTTAACGCCCCATGGAAAGGAGGGAGAGAGCCTTAAAAGGAAGAAGAGCATTAGGACGTCTCAGTAGACTGGGGATTAGGATCCCGTGAAAAGAATGGAGAGGATTACGGCCTCTCAGTAGCCTGGAGATTAGCATCCCAAGAAAAGGAGGGAAAGGATTAGAATCTCTAAGTAGCCTAGGGATTAGGATCCCATGTGAAGGAAAGAGAGGATTAGGACCTCTCAGCGGACTGGAGATTAGGACTCTAGGGAAAGGAGGGAGACGATTCGAACCTCACAGTAGCTTGGCACCCGATTCGCGTATAATTAACCGCATATAAGCGGGTCTAATTAACATCAAATTACCGCATGCAAGCGGTTAAAGTAGGCCCTATTTACCTACTGAGAAATATTCTTTATATTACTGACGTACACGAGAACAGAACCCCAGAAATAAGAGAAAAGAGCTCCAGTTTAGCACTGATCTGCAGTGTTTAGGGCTAAGCACTGATTTGAAAACGGTTAGCTTTCATATATGGTTATGGGTAACTCCATAAATACGTTAAAAATTACAGTTCCTGTCAGCTTGCCCTCGTTGGTGTAATGGATATGGGTATTAGTTATGAAGCAAACGACTCGGGTTCGAGGCATACACCCTTCTGATGTTTTTCTTTCTTTTACTCCAAAAACGTAGTTTTACTTTATGTAAAATGTTCAAGTGAAAGACTAAAGCCAGTTTCAGATCAGCTCTATTTTCGTTATTTCTCAGTAGGTAAATAGGGCCTACTTTAACCGCTTGCATGCGGTAATTTGATGTTAATTAGACCCGCTTATATGCGGCTAATTATATGCGAATCGGGTGAGCTTGGTGATTAGGATACCGTGAAAAGGAGGGAGAGGATTGGGACCTCTCAGTAGCCTGAGGATTAGGACCCCATGGAAAGGAGGGAGAGGGTTAGGACCTCACAGTGACCTGAGGATTAGTATCCTATGGACAGGAGGAAGATAATTAGAACCTCTCAGTGGTCTGTTGATTAGGATCCCATGGTAAGAAGGGAGAGGATTAGGACCTCTCAGTCGCCTGGAGATTAGCACCCCATGGAAAGAAGGGATAGGATTAGGACCTCTCAGTGGGCTGTGGATCAGGATTCCTTGGAAAGGCAGGAGAGGATCAGGACCTCCCAGTGACCGGGATATTAGGTTCCTGTGAAAAGGAGGGAGAGGATATGTTTCTCTCAGTGGCCTGGAGATTAGGATCTCGTAGAAAAGAGGGATAGGATTAGGATCTCACAGTGGCCTGGAGATGAGGATCTCATGGAAAGGAGGGACATGACTAGGACGTCTCAGTGGCCTGGGAATTAGGATACCATGGAAAAGAGTGAGAGGATTAGGAACCTCACAGTAGCCTGAAGATTAAGATCTTATGGAAATGAGGGAGAGGATTAGGATCTCAGGGTGGCCTGGAGATTAGGATCCTATGGAAAAGAGGAGAGGATTAGGACCTCAAAGTGGCCTTGAGATTAGGATCCGCCATGGAAAAGAGGGAGAGGATTAGGACCTCTCTGTAGCCTGGAGATTTAGCACCCCATGGAAAGATGGAAGAGGATTAGGACCTCTCCCTGGCCTGGAAATTAGGATCCCATGGAAAGGATTGAGATGATATGACCTCTCAGTGCCTGGAGATTATCAGCCCCATGGAAAGAAGGAGAGGATTGGGACCTTTCAGTAGCCTGGAGATTAACTTAAATATAAATTTAAGTTAATGTGACAACCATATCAAAGGGCTCTAAGAGCGATATCAATTTTTTCTTGTCGTGATTTAGCCGTCTAAAAACGTGAAATTTCACTTCCTGTGGATTACAAAACCGCGCAAGAAGAAAGACCGAAATAGTTCGCTATGGCGTCAATACAAGACGGCTAGTGTCGCGGTTCTCAGTTCCTCCGTTTTCTTGGTGCGTGCTACTACAACCATAGACAACGCACCTTAATAGAACCATGTTTCTTCTTCAGAGCACATCAAAAAATGGAGGAACGAGAAAACCGCGACACTGCATCACGCGTCACAGCGGACTATTTCCAGTCTTTTTTCTTGCGCGGTTTTGTTAACCAACCGGAAGTGAAATATCACATTTTTAGACAGCTAAAACACGGAAACGAAAATGGATATCGAAAAAATCTTTTCAATTTTCCTCATCAGAACGCCATGTAGATTCCATCAAGCAAATAAAAAAAATATCTGTTCATATACACTTTAAGGATCAGAAGTTATCTTGCAACAAAGACTTTTAATTTTTGAAGTTAGCAAAAACAAAACACGGCATAACTAAACATTCTAAAGACGTAAGAGCTAATCTCTGAATGTGTAATACACATCACCATGAAAGCGAAGGAGTCATCTCAGGCTTTCCATCAGTGTAATTCAGTTAGTGCGTGTGGATAATAGCTTTAAAACATCTTTTTAGAACAGTTTAAAACGTTTTGATTACTTTTGATTGGTTTTGTTCTGCTAGTGTGAATTGTTAATTTAGTACCTTTGGGCTGGTTTGCCTGATGTAATACCGAGTTGAAAGGTATGTTGGCTAAGTGGGTAATCTTTGCTAATTGAAACAGTTTGGTTCTAAGGACTGTGCAATAATTATCGGGGAGGGGGGGCTGGAAAACCAGAGGGGGGGGGGGGCATGAAGTAAAATCAAAGCAAGGATAGGGGGGGCTCAAAGTAAAATAAGTCACTCAAGAGGAGGGGGCTTAACATTTTATTCCAAGTGTTTATAGTTCTCACTAAAAGGCTTGATGATCTGTTCTGTGGCTGAACAGCAATTTCAATCTGTTGCAATACGATTATCTATTCTTCTCTATCTCTATAATATAGAGACGAATATTGTGATAAAACGTTTTTGGCTTTTTAAATTTGAATAGCCCAATTTCGATATATTAAAATTCAACTTGAAACAAGATCACTGCGAGGCTTAGGGGAATGATAGTAAGGATTTATATGGTTTTATTTCCCTAAGCCTCGTAGTGTTGTCTTTTGTTTCAAGTTGAATTTTAATACATCGAAATTATGCTATTGTCAACAACATTTGAACAGTAGAATATAGTTATATACCAGTGCAAATATTTTGCCCTGGTGAAAATATTTTGCTCCAGTTCAAATATTTTGCACTGGTTCAAAATAAATTTGAACCAGTGCAGACAAAATTGTACCAAAATCATAATTTCCACTACAACATAGATAATTGTATTGCAACAGATTGAAGATGTACCTCAACCAGCATGGTCTTAAGGTGGTCAGGCATGAGAGGTCATGTAGCAGGGACATTCGCAGTGACATAGCAGCGACAAAAGATTGTTAGTACACATTGAGGGACATGTAGCAGGGAGTGTAGCGGAGACATATAACAGGGAACAATTCATAGCGCTTGCACACCACATGAAAATGTCGCGGGGACATGTCTCAGGGACATGTTGCAGCGACACTCCCCTCCCTCGTTTGAACTGATGCTATCATAATTGTGAAACACCAATTTTGGAGACATTTTGTCACCCGCGACGTGTCCCACGAAGTTCAACAAGTTGAACACCGTGAGACATGTCGCGGGGACAAAATGTACCTGAGACATGTCCCCGCGACATTTTCATGCGGTGTGCAAGCGCTATCATTTTTTCTCTGCTACATGTCCCCGCTACACTCCCTGCTACATGTCCCTCAGTGTGTACTACACAAACTTTTGTCGCTGCTACATGTCGCTGCGACATGTCCCTGCTACATGACCCCTCATGTCTGACCACCTTTAAGATCAGTGGAGGTAAAATGGCACTGGTTGCACGAGTCCTCCAGTACGCTCGTGGTGATCATTCTTGCATCCCACGAGAAACCCAAGAGCAGGTTAACGAGGAAATGAGTTCCAGTGCAAGCAACTCGGATTTGCAATGAAGTGATTCAGAAGTGGATTCAGATGGCTTTGTCGAACACTGCTTCGAGGTCATGTTTGTTCCAGATATGGATGTCCAACAAGTAAACATGTAGTATTGCTGTATATCCACGTCTGGAACAAACATTACCTCGTAGCAATAACAGGTGGGTGTATATTAAGAAAATGCTGGGTATTTGTATATAAAAGGTGTTTGAAGGGGGGGGGGGGGGGTCATACAAAATTTCTGACTGATCAGAGGGGGGCAATAACTAAATTCAGTTCTTTTGAAGGGGGGTATTACCTAATATTTTCCTACTTGAAGCCCATTTTCCGTCCCCCCCCCCCTCCTGATAATTATTGCACAGTCCCTAATAATGAGGTTGTAAGACGTAAAAGATTAAACAGGAAATTTAAGTCTTGTTGTTCTGACTAACTGCTTATTACCGTAAGTTCTGTTGCTGATCTGGATGTCTCTGCCATATAGCTCGCCGTTATTTGTAAACGGCCTCATATGTAAGGTGATATCGCGAATCAAGGGATTGTGGGTAGTGTGTGGTTTTATATAGTAGGAGGAGCTCCGCCATTGGTGGAAATTTGGTGACGTGAAAAACAAATGTAAATTAGTTGAATGAAAAGCGTTCGTTAATTCCGTGGGGTTTGAGAGTGCCGATTCGAAAGATGACGGCTTTCTGTGTTGCCCTGGTGTAGGGAAACGCCACAGATTGTCATGTGTTGTTTAGAATGGTTAGCAAGATTGAAATGACGCGCGACTGGTTTGGATGCGTCTTTGTCATTTTTTTCAACGTCAATGTATATCTTTTTGCAAAAAGTACATGTTATGCAGTAGATAACATTTACGGAGGTGCATGTGAAACGATCAGTGATTTTAATAGATCGTTTAGGTCCCGTTATTTTGTTGGCGTTGTGAATGAAAGGACAAGTGTTGCATCGTGTGCGTGCGCATTTAAAAGTTCCCGGTTCATCGTCAGAATTCAGTGTACTTGTAACAAGAATTCTCAATTTCTCAGACTTCGACGTCTTTGTAGTGATGACTCCGATTTTTCCAACAAATCGGAAGAAATGTGCCAGTTTTTCAAAAAAAGTGGGTACCCTCACTCTGTTGTTAATACGGGCCAACAACGTGCACAACAGATCGACAGACAATCAGCACTACAAACATCACAGAAGGAAGAGAACGAGAGAATTCCATTCACCCTCACTTTCCACCCACACAATCACACAGTCAAAAGCATCATTTTAAAAAAATTCAAATTGCTCCAAAACGACCCCGAAACTGGCAGAATTTTTTCACAACCCTCACTAATTTCATTCAAACGTGACAAAAATATAGGCAACTTTCTTGTTACGAGTACACTGAAATCTGACGATGAACCGGGAACTTTTAAATGCGCACGCACACGATGCAACACTTGTCCTTTCATTCACAACGCCAACAAAATAACGGGACCTAAACGATCTATTAAAATCACTGATCGTTTCACATGCACCTCCGTAAATGTTATCTACTGCATAACATGTACTTTTTGCAAAAAGATATACATTGGCGAAACAGGGAGGAGACTGGGCGACCGTTTTCGAGAACATCTCCGAGACGTTGAAAAAAATGACAAAGACGCATCCAAACCAGTCGAGCGTCATTTCAATCTTGCTAACCATTCTAAACAACACATGACAATCTGTGGCGTTTCCCTACACCAGGGCAACACAGAAAGCCGTAAAAACTTAGAACAAAAAATCATCTTTCGAATCGGCACTCTCAAACCCCACGGAATTAACGAACGCTTTTCATTCAACTAATTTACATTTGTTTTTCACGTCACCAAATTTCCACCAATGGCGGAGCTCCTCCTACTATATAAAACCACACACTACCCACAATCCCTTGATTCGCTCCGACGAAGGGCTAGCGCTCGAAACGTCAGCTTTCTCGAATCTTTTTACGGTGGCTAATTTACCTTATCGACTCAGTCGATGAAACCAAATTCTTGTACAGTACTTGTGTTTGTTTGCCTTACGTTTTGGCCTAATTCAAGGAGATACTACTGATTTATGTGAAATTAATTTGAAAGCAGACCTTTCGTAAACACTGTTTGTAGTTTATACCCTTTCGCCCATGTTCGCCGTCACGAATCCGTATAGCGGCTTTCGAAGCTATACATAAAGTTGGAGGAATACATCAGTAGTTTCGTTTTCTTCTTGTAAGAGACCGTTCGATTGAATTTTCGTTTCGCCGACGACTCTATAAATCGGTAACGTGAGATGTGAAAAGTTAATGAAATGATGACATGCAAGAAGGAATGTTGAACTAAGAGAAAAAATCCCCTATACATGGGCCTCTTTCAATGATAATTTTTTCAATCTATTTTTAGCGCGAAGTCATACTGCGCGGCTATTATAAGGAAGATACCTAATGGGTCAGTTGTTATGACGTAATGAAATTTAAGAGTTGGCGGCTTTGCCTTTTCGAACGGGTCGCGATGAACGGCTGAACTGCAAATAATTATTCCGAACGGCTGGCTGTGTATGGCTGGCTGTAATTAAACGGCTGAACGGCTAAATAATTATTTCGAACGGCTCGCGCCGAACGGCTAAACGGCGGAAGAAAAATTTCGAATGGTTGGCTGCAAACGGCCTACAATAAACGGCCATCGAAAAATTATAAAGTTCCGAAGAAATTTGACCAACAGGCAAATGCGATCTATAAATGATAAGATGTCAACATCGACACGATGCGAAAAAAAGTTATCCGAATTTAAAGAAGACAAACGTGTAAAATACATATAGATAAGGTGAGCCTAACAGAGTCGCTCTCTGAACAAGCTTAGTAAAGTGAAACTTAACTAAGGTAAAAGGTCGGAAGCACAATAATGAAGGTTGACGACCGGGCTATTTTTCATTTTTAGCAATTCTCACAAACAGTATTACACGAGGTGCTCGTCCCGTCTGCACAGTACATTTAGACCGTACAAAAGTTCACAAAAACAACTTTTTCTCCGTCTAGAATAACTAGTACGACTACATTCCGAATAAAATGCAGTTGTTGCTTGTCAAAAATTGCACGAGAAACTGATTTGGGAATCAAAATTGCAAAAATACACACATATTTGCATAAGGCGACGCGAGTGAGGATAGAAATATAAAATCTAAGTCTTGTTTTGTTCACATAAAATCGCTTTTCAATCTATGTAATGAAAGAACAAATACATAAAAAATGGACAGCACAATCTTTTTTCGAAAACTTTTATTCGAATCTCCATTAGTTTATGTTTAAAAGCAAAACGCGTACCATTTCGATAGCGCATCGAGTTTGAGCTGCCTTCGATGAAATTCAAGAAATCGATACAACTGAAGTTAAGCACGTTTTCAAAACAATTCTCTGCAAAACTACACAAGAACACAAAGAAAAAGTCAATCACAGATTGATATCAAAATAAATTCGCATGGGAAAATGTAGTGTTTTACCTTAAAGTCGCTCGCTTGCTTGGAAATTCTTTAAATCTCCGCTTCTTTGGTTCTGAAATCCGTAATAAAAACAAACATCTTCCCGCATGGCCGCATTACTCCTGCATTGAAAAAAACGTATGAGGTTCCTCGAATCTGCTATTTCCACTAAAGCGGCTTCTGAGTATCCCCCTGTCTTGAGTAGTAAACCGCAAAAAATGCGATACCTGATCTAACCCGAGACCAGATTTTACCTGAAACATTTATGCTGTTCATTTTCTAAAAACAAAGAAGCTGTGTATGGTCATACATTTACCCAAAAAGTTAGCTGCAGACTTGAGCCGTGTGGAATATTGTTTGTGTCCTTCCAAAAGTCCTGAGCTAGGTGTCTTGTTGTGCAATGCCTAGACAAAGTTATCAGCTGTTGGTTTAATTAGACGGTCGTTGTTTTTCCAGTGTATCCATGAATCCATGATTGTTGTACTGACAAACTTCTGCTTTACGAGTTTCCGCTAACGGCTACTTATATAATTAGTCCTCGAATACGTCGGCGGAAAAAATGTCATGCGCAGTACGAACCCATCCAGACCCAGACCGTAGTTTATATTGTCGGGTGGCTGGATCTGGGGACCAGTCTGTTGTAATTTTGACATTGTCAATGCTGTTACCGGTTAGCTTTTTAGCTAATTTTGTCGTCTAACGAGGCAATGGGAATGCGACTTCTTCAACTGAACATTGAATTAAACAAGATAATTATTAACCTTTAGCTAATTTCTCATTCAAGTTAATATTAAGTAAAGTGATAGAGTGACTTTACTTTGACCATGAAATAGTTAGTAGAATAGTATGTATTATTAGACTATAGCTCCATTTAAAACGCGCAAAAAAAATCGGCACGGCACCCTTCAATTTCGGTACCGTGCCCAAACTATCTAAGCACGCACTGCCAGTTTACACGAACAAAATAGTGGAATTTCTCTCAAATGGGCACGGTACCTACTTCTGTATTGGCACCCCTAATATTCGCCTTATTATATGGCAAGCAATACTCAAGGCTAAATCGAGTGCTCTGATTGGCTATTCTTCGGTCGGGATTTTACAGTACGGACCATTACCATGGAAACGGTCCGTTTGGATATTTCCTCTCGATCGCTCAGCTCCAGGGAAATTCAAACCGCGAAAACACAAAAGCATAAAATCAAATGCAAGAAACATCGTCTGGAAAGGAAAATGTTGTTTAATTTATTGTAAGATTACCCTCCTAACAATTTAGCATGATTGATAACATGAAAGACAAAGAGGAATACGAACATTCACTGAGCTAGTTTTATTATCCAGATGAAGAACTTTGTAACTTTAATGAAACGATTGTTGAGACAAGGATCACCGACAGCCAGGAAGAAATTGAAGGTTTTGAATAACCAGAAAAGTCGGTCAACACTACTAAGAAGACCACGACTGACACGAACACTCTCTTCCGTAACATGAAACGGAAAATGGACTGAATAGTGAAAATATCGAAAGCCTACCTGCGGCCAAGCTTGACCACCTGTTGTCCAAGTTTTTTACTAGAAGTATGAATATCCGCAAGAAGAACGGAGAAGAGTACGAACCAGACACCATTTCTGGTATTGAGCGAAGCGTTCAAAGGTATTGAACCGGCAAAAGGTCTCCAGTAAACATCCTCAAGGACAAGGACTTTGAAAAATCGAGGAGAGTTCTTGCTGCGAAACGCAAGACGCTTGTTCATGAGCATTGCAAAGGCAACAAACCGCAAGCTGCCAAGGCACTTGAAAATAACGAAGAAGATGCTCTCTTTGAGACCGGAGAATTCGGCGACTCCAACCCAGTTTCACTCCTGAGAACCGTATATTTTTCATGGAAATGTGAAAATCGTCCAGAATGAAAAGAAGCGTCGAGTAATTATTGAAAGTGCAACGATGATTGATTGTAAGTTGCTGTACGTGTTGACTTGACTTTGCAAAGTACCGTTTTGTAAAACTTCGATTCAGTTCAAACTCCACCGTTGTGCGAATAAAACATTCCTCAGCGGATGCATGTTCTTTTAATTGTATAATGATTTTTCCCAACGCATTAAATGTTTTCTAAATTCGCAGATCGTTGTACTGGGTTTTTGCTGCTTGCGTCATCGTTAGCGGGAAATTCCCTGACATCGTGCCGGAAATTGACTTGAATGAACAACCGGAAGTATTGTTTCGCATAAAAAAAATGATGCCATATAATAAACTACTTACTAACTTCACTTGCTCGGGACCGTACTGGGGAATATTGGCCCTCGGTCGTGGCAGTACGGACCTCGCTGCGCTCGGTCCGTACTGCCACGACCTCGGGCCAATATTCCCCAGTACGGCCCTCACGTTCAGTTAGTAAGAGGTTAGTATTTCCCCGAGAAATGGCGGGAAATGATATTATTGTCACTGTTTAACGGTTATTGATTAGAAATCGGCGCCTAGAACAACAAGAAGGACATCAACGTTACGAAAGACATCTGAAAGGAATGTATCGTCTATAACGTAACGTTTCTTATAATATACTCAGCAAAATATATAGTTTCTGATCGGCCAATGACGAATGCATAATTATATTGCAGAGTGCAAATCTAGGTTGTAAAGTGCAATAAGCTAAAGAAAGCTGCGAACCTGTTGCGCTTACTTTAAAAGCTTGGAACTTCAAGCTTAAATATTTCTTTAAATGAAGTGATCAATTTTTAGATTTCAGGCATGGATTACCTGTCAAAAGATTGTTTTTGATTGGTTAAAAATAAAACTTGTGAGCATTTTGGAAAACATTGAAGCGTTTCATTTCAAAATTTCAAAACATCACTCGTGCCAAAAATCACGAAATGCACAAATAGTTCATACGATTTCCTATATGTATCGTATCGGTCTTTATCATATGACCCGTACGGCCCTGCGAACCTTTTCTTTGCAAAACCATTGATGAAAGTCCCGTATGACGGCCGTACGCATTTGCGCGAGCGGGGCTGGAAAAAGCCGTACGGCCCTACTACAAAAGCAGACGGCCTCGCGCGTTAAGATTTCAAGTAATTTTGGTCATATGATAAAATACTTATTGACTAAGTTAGGTCGGGCCGGATGGGAAAATATTTGGCTCTCGGTCATGGCGCACGGACCTCGCTGTGCTCGGTCCGTACGCCATGACCTCGAGCCAAATATTTTCCCATCCGGCCTTCCCACTTAGTCAATAAGTACATAGTCTGTATGACCTGTATGAAGTGTATGTATCGTCCGCCATTTTGAAATTGCGATGGTTGCTACGCATGTGTGACGGCTTAAAATTCGTTCAAAATTGTTAGAAATCGAACATTTTTTGGCACGGTGCCTTCTTTACCCGTGCCGAGACTACCTCCTAGAGGTAGTCTCGGCACCTCTAAAATTTTGGGCACCAGTGCCACATTGTGTATGGGTCCGATACGTTTACACGTAGATAATTGGGAGTGTCGTGCCCAAAAATCATTACTACCGTGCCGAATATTAGATAGTGTTTCACGGGTTTAGTAAAACCACTCTAACGTCAGACTGTGATTATTTATTGGTAGGTACTTGAATAACAACCAGCTGAAGGACCTGCCCAAAGGTGTTTTTGATCAAAATACTGCGCTGCGGTACCTGTAAGTGAATGAATTGTTTATCTGTGACACACCATCTATCATATTAGGGGGGAGGTTGGGCACTATATCAATCATTAAAAGTGAGATATTTAATTGACGTGCAATTGTTCTTTCTTTTTTAATTTCGATTCAAGGAGCACCGATTTCCATTCCAGTTACAACAGCTTACTAGACACGGCATAGTTCAGTCAATCAAAAATATTAAACAAACAGCGGTGATAAACATTTTAAAAACATGCATTTTATGAACTTAACGTTTCGTATGCTAGTCAACATACATTTTCAAAAGTATAACCGTTAAAATATGGGAAGCTATTTATACTCAGTATCAGTGGGTCTGGACCGGCCTCAAGAGTCCTCGTGGGCCCGAAGAGGATAAGTAAGTAAGTAAGTGGGGTCTGGAACCTAGATAGAAAAAACATCTGCAGTGGAAATTTAAGACGTTCTTAACGGAAACTGTCTGTAAATGAAAAATGAAATAAAAAACCTATGCTAATAAAGTAACAGCTTTTCGCTGCTGACATTGGCATTCAATGCTGGCTGCAAATCCTGAATAAATAAGGTCTCTTTATCACCGCTGTTTGTTTAATATTTTTAATCAAGCTACGATGGCCGAAGACTAAGAGTTTATATGATACTCAGTCAATCAAGTTGCAGGATTCCAGATGGGTCTACTAAAATCTGATATACAACACTGACTCAAAACTAATATATATAGATAGCCCAAGCCTAACAGCGTCGCACTTTGAACAAGCTTAATTAAGGTGAAACTTAACCAAGGTGAAACTTAACTAAGGTGAAAGGTTGGAAGCACAAGAATAAAGATTGACGAACGGGCTATTTTCAATTTTAGCAATTCTCAAAAACAGTATTACGCGACTGTCTGCACAGTACATTTTTATAGACCGTACAAAAGTTCACAAAAACAACTTTTCTCTGTCTAGAATAACTAGTACCACTAGTTTCCGAATAAAATACAGTTTTTGTTTGTCAAAAATTGCCCGAGAAACTGATTTGAAAATCAAAAATTGCAAAAATACACAAACATATTTGCATAAGGCGATACGAGTGAAGATAGAACTGTACTATAAAATCAAAGTCTTGTTTTGTTTACATAAAATCGCTTTTCAAACTATCTAATGAATGAACAAACACATAAAAATGGACAGCACAATCTTATTTCGAAAAAATTTATTCAAATCTCCATTAGTTTACGTTTAAAAGCAAAACGCGTACCATTTAAGCTTAATTATAGCTCATCGAGTTCAAGCTTTCTTCGATGAAATTCAAGAGATCGATACAACTGAATTTAAGAACGTTTTAACAATAACACCAATAAAAAGTCACTCACAGATTGATATCAACATAAATTCTCATCGAAAACTTAATCTGTTTTACCTTTAAGTCCCTCGCTTGCTTGGTTCTGAAATCCGTAGAAAACAAATATCTCCCGCATTGATAAAAACGTAATACATGAAGTTCCTCGAAGCAACATTTCATCCCTGAAAGCTCGTCTTTTTCCACTAAAGCGGCTTCTGAGTATCCCTTAATTAGTATCCTTGTCTTGAGTAGCAAACCGCGAAATATTAAGGGAAATAACGCCTTTAATTTCAACGGTTTTCTCCGCTTAGTAAATTCACAGCAAAACATCAAAGTGTTTTTCTAGCTGACGTGACATTCGGCCGTGTAACCGCGCGAAAAACAAAGCCTCGCTTTGGTTTCAACATAACGTCGTACGCGCATGTTTTGCGACGTCATACGCGCCCGCGAGCTAGTCCTGCGCGAAGGCAGGCTAGTCCTGCGCGACGGCGGCGGCGGAGGTCGGGCACACGCGCGCCCGCGAAACATTCCGCTAGCCATGACCATGAAAAATGACGGGCATGGTTCTATGAGTATGGAGCTGCGCAGCCAGGCCTTCGGCCTGGCAAGTGCTCCGCTATAAAAATATGTTGGCATGCTACAATAAATAAAACACTGATAAAGAAAATTATCTACATTGGCAGCTTACCAAAGTTGACAGTTTGCAAAAGTATCAGGAAGATTTATTAAAAATAGTTTCCCAACTCAATGAGTCGATTAATCCCAGAAGTACGCTTCTGTTATGCCGTGTGTTTATGCTGCCCTTTTACTAAAAGCAAAGACATATATCCCCTTTTAGTATATACTGAAACAGTGGATAGCATTGTTGGCGCGCTCTGATTGGCTACTGAAACTCGGAATAGCAAGTGCTATTCACCTCCCAGCAATTTGCGCGCGAAAATTGTAATCGTTGACAAGAATAAACAAGTTAAAAAGCATCATTTTCGTTATATTATCTCACTGTTTCGGTATATACTAAAACAACTATTCACCTCAGTGTAGGTGGGTAGTGGTGGATATTTACCTCGCCGCTTCGCGGGTCGGTAAATATCCACCACTACTCATCTCCACTTTGGTGAATAGTTGTTAAATATTTTCCCAATTAGTTAGATGCAGACTGACTTTAGTCCAATGTTCAACTAGTTTGATAACTGGTCGCGAGCTTCCATTTACATTGTAATGAGCTTCCGCTTCCGGTTAATTAATCCCGCAAATACGGAGAACTAAATCATCATGCGCCGTACGAGCCCCTCCAGACCCAGGCCGTACTTTATATTCATGAGTGTGTTGGATCTGGGAAACCGACTATTCGCTCCAGTCCCTTACAGAGCGAGTATAAATAAGAGCTGTGCATCTAATTTCGGCCCAGTTCAAGTAAGAATCCTTTGGTGCTGTTACCTTCGTGTTCTCACCATGTCCGGCGAGCAAGCTCCCGTGGCGGAGGTAGTTCCAGAAAGTTCAAGCGCTTCTTCAGTCAGCTCAAGCGCCTCAACCAGGCCCAGCTAACCAGAACCGTTATACTGGTAAACTTTTCTTTAGTATTTGTCCGGCTATTTAGCCGTTTCATCGCTTGTTCCCCCGCGGCTCCACGTGCTCACCGGTTTTTATCTCCTCACCCTGCTCCTTGTCCCTTATCCGTTAGCCTCGTTTCTTCTAAGTTTTTCGCTTCCCTACAGCTTTTATGGAATTTACACGCTTTTATATTTGGTGGTTTAGCTATTTATTGCTTTGCGTGCTTCGCTTCGCAAACACCGGGTTTGTGCAGTACTCTTCCCTCGGTTCCCCCGTTTCAGTTTGTACGCTTATTATGTTTGTACGTTTATTTCTTGCGTATTTTGCCTCATAAAGATCGGGTTTGTGCAGTGCTTTTCTCTCATTGCCTGTATTTGTCCAGTTTTGTTATGCGTACTTTGCCTCGCAAACATTGGGTTGGTGCAGTGCTTTTCCCTCGGGTCCCTTTTTAGTTTGTACGCTTGTTTGTTACGTTTTGTTATATGCGTTCTTTGCCTCACAAACACCTGGTTTGTGCTTTGCTTTTGAAGTTTCTACGCCTTTATTTGTCACGTTTTGTTATGCGTACTTTGCCTCACAAATATCGGGTCTGTGCAGTGCTTTTAGAAGTTTTTACGCCTATATTTGTCACGTTTTGTTATGCGTATTTTGCCTCACAAACATCGGGTTTGTGACGTGTTTTTGAAGTTTGTACGCCTTTATTTGTGACGTTTTGTTAATATGCGTACTTTGCCTCACAAACATCGGGTTTGTGCAGTGCTTTTGAAGTTTGTACGCCTTTATTTGTCACGTTTTGTTATGCGTACTTTGCCTCACAAACATCGGGTTTGTGAGGTGCTTTTGAAGTTTGTACGCCTTTATTTGTGACGTTTTGCTAATATGCGTACTTTGCCTCACGAACATCGGGTTTGTGCAGTGCTTTTGAAGTTTGTACGCCTTTAATTGTGACGTTTTGTTATGCGTACTTTGCCTCACAAACATCGGGTTTGTGCAGTGCTTTCAGGAAGTTTGTACGACTTTATTTGTGACGTTTTGCATGTTATGCGTACTTTGCCTCGCAAACATCGGGATTGTGTAGTGCTTTTGAAGTTTGTACGCCTTTATTATGCGTACTTTGCCTCATAAACACCGGGTTTGTGCTGTGCTTTTGAAGTTTGTACGCCTTTATTATGCGTACTTTGTCTCACAAACATCGGGTTTGTGCAGTGCCTTTGAAGTTTGTACGCCTTTATTTGTCACGTTTTGTTATGCGTACTTTGCCACGCAAACATCGGGTTTGTGCAGTGCCTTGAAGTTTGTACGCCTTTATTTGTCACGTTCTGTTATGCGTACTTTGCCTCACAAGCATCGGGTTTGTACAGTGCTTTTGAAGTTGTACGCCTTTATTTGTCACGTTTTGTTATGCGTACTTTGCCTCACAAACATCGGGTTTGTGCAGTGCTTTCAGGAAGTTTGTACGACTTTATTTGTGACGTTTTGTTATGCGTACTTTGCCTCGCAAACATCGGGATTGTGTAGTGCTTTTGAAGTTTGTACGCCTTTATTATGCGTACTTTGCCTCATAAACACCGGGTTTGTGCTGTGCTTTTGAAGTTTGTACGCCTTTATTTGTCACGTTTTGTCATGCTTACTTTGCCTCGCAAATATCGGGTTCGTGTAGTGCCTTTGAAGTTTGTACGCCTTTATTTGTGACGTTTTGTTATGCGATCTTTGCCTCGCAAACATCAGGTTTGTGTAGTGCTTTTGAAGTTTGTACGCCTTTATTAGGCGTACTTTGCCTCACAAACATCGGGTTTGTGCAGTGCCTTTGAAGTTTGTACGCCTTTATTTGTCACGTTTTGTTATGCGTACTTTGCCTCGCAAACATCGCGTTTGTGCAGTGCCTTTGAGTTTATACGCCTTTATTTGTCAGTCACGTTCTGTTATGCGTACTTTGCCTCACAAACATCGGGTTTGTGCAGTGCCTTTGAAGTTTGTACGCCTTTATTTCTCACGTTTTGTTATGCGTACTTTGCCTCACAAACATCGGGTTTGTGCAGTGCCTTTGACGTTTGTACGCCTTTATTTGTCAAGTTTTGTTTTGCGTACTTTGCCTCACAAACATCGGGTTTGTGCAGTGCCTTTAAGTTTGTACGCCTTCATTTGTGACGTTTTGTTAATGCGTACTTCGCCTCGCAAACATCGCGTTTGTGCAGTGCCTTTGAAGTTTGTACGCCTTTATTTATCACGTTCTGTTATGCGTACTTTGCCTCACAAACATCGGGTTGTGCAGTGCCTTTGACGTTTGTACGCCTATTTGTCACGTTTTGTTTTGCGTACTTTGCCTCACAAACATCGGGTTTGTGCAGTGCTTTTGAGTTTGTACGCCTTTATTTGTCACGTTTTGTCATGCGTACTTTGCCTCGCAAATATCGGGTTCGTGTAGTGCTTTTGAAGTTTGTACGCCTTTATTTATCACGTTCTGTTATGCGTACTTTGCCTCACAAACTTCGGGTTTGTGCAGTGCCTTTGAAGTTTGTACGCCTTATTTGTCACGTTCTGTCATGCGTACTTTGCCTCGCAAACATCGGGTTTGTGCAGTGCCTTTGAAGTTTGTACGCCTGTATTTGTCACGTTTTGTTTTGCGTACTTTGCCTAACAAACATCGGGTTTGTGCAGTGCTTTTGGAGTTTGTACGCCTTTATTTGTCACGTTTTGTCATGCGTACTTTGCCTCACGAACTTCGGTTTGTGCAGTGCTTTGAAGTTTTGTACGCCTTTATTATGCGTACTTTGCCTCACAAACATCGGGTTTGTGCAGTGCCTTTGAAGTTTGTACGCCTTTATTTGTCACGTTTTGTTAATATGAGTACTTTGCCTCACAAATGTCTGGTTTGTGTAGTGCTTTCGAGGTTTATACGCCTTTATCTGTTAAGTTTTTGTTATAAGTACTTTGCCTTACAGACATCGAGTCTGTGCCATGCTTCGCTCAGTTCCGTTGAAGTTTGTATACGTTGGTCTTTATTACCCTGGGTCTGCTTGTTCCTGTATTTATTTTTATGTTTTAAATTTTGCAGATTCGTTATTTTTCATGTCTTTGGCATCCTATTGTTTCCTTTTTTATATTATTGTTGCCAGTTCTACCCGGTTTAGCACTCTTTTATTGTGCGTTCCGCCTTTATTAGTGGATTTTATGGTTCGTGTGTTTATATTGGTGTTAAACTCGAAGTTTACATACTTCGGGTAGTTATCCGTATTCCTTTCCGTTTACTCTTTATTTCCCTGTCATTTGCGGAGTTTGTTTCGTTCCGCGCCCTCTCCCGCGCCATTTATCTCGATTCCTTATTTTCCCATGGTAGCCTGAAAGGGTGTCTAATGCCCTTGTCGGATTACTGACGCTCAGGTTGCCATCCCTTGGGTGGGTTCTCTCGCAAGTTTCCCGCGCACAATCGTTTACGTTTTCCTCGACATTATATCCTGTTTACCACTCAAGGGCTGGCAGCCTTTATATCATATATATTTGTCATGTACAGAGTATAACCGTCCTTTTCAATTGCAGAGCTTTGCTAACTTGCCCTCTGCTTATGCTACTCAAAGACACCCTCAAAAGAGTTTTCTAGTTTTCTGATTTCTTGGCCGGAGACAAGATGTTTTATCTGCCACGCCTAGGATATGTCGCTTTCTGGCTTGCAAAGGCTCCCGGAAAAACACACAGGTCCACATCACTTCTATGTCCTCCTCTAGAAGGCCTAAAATTCATATCCGTGGTTGCCCTGTTCGCCTATCCTGTTCCGCGCCTTCTGCCGCGCTATTTGTTTCGCTCCCCTTTTCCCATGGTAGTCTGAAAGGGTGTCTAATGCCCTAGTCGGATTACTGACGCTCAGGTTGCCATCCCTTGGGTGGGTCTCTCGCGAGTTTCCCGCGCACAATCGTTTGCGTTTTCCCCAACACTATGCCCTGTTCACCACTCAAGGGCTGGCAGCCTTTATATCGTATATATTTGCCATGTAAGAAGCCGTCTTTACCAATTGCAGAGCATCCCTTTGTCCTCCGCTTATGCTAATCAAAGACTCCCTAAAAGGAGTTTTTTAGTTTCTGAGTTCTTTGCCGGGATGCAAGATGTTTTCTGCCACGCGTATTGAGCAGATTGCGAACTCTACTTTACAGGATTACAGTCCCGCCTCCGTTACTATCTGCAAGACGCTCAAATTTACCAGGGTAAACTCTGCACAGCTTTAGAGCCGGGGTGGCTATTTCTTTAGCCTTCACTCTAGACGCTATGGCTCATTTTGGTTGGTGCCATGCTTGCTCCTACCGCATCCTATAACATGAATGCTGCACAAGACCTTCGTTTTACAGGACCATCGGAGTTGCTGTCTCGCCATGTCTCCTTTAGATTTGGGTGGTTGGATGTGATTTTCTGATTTGCGGTTTTAGGTTTGAGTATTGGCAAGTGTCTCGGGTTATTTGGTGTTAGGCCATTGCAACGTTTGACGTCTGGGCACGGTCGCATATCTCCATCTCTTATTAAGCAAGCGTGAAAGGGACTGTCGCGAATAGTATGCTATTCGCTCCAGTCGCTTACAGAGCGAGTATAAATAAGAGCTGTGCATCTAATTTCGGCCCAGTTCAAGTAAGAATCCTCCAGTTGTTGGCAGCCGTACTTGTTATCTCTCTCTTTCGCGCTTGCCTCCTATGCCTCCGTGCTTTTCTTTCCCCTCCCTCCCTTTCCCTATCCGTTTTCACTTCATACTCTCTCAAGCACGGTCGCATATCTCCATCTCTTATTAAGCAAGCGTGAAAGGGACTGTCGCGAATAGTATGCTATGGCAACGTTCACTTTATCAATGCCGTGATTAACACCTGTTAGCGTTTTAGCGCTTTTTTAAATAAACATCTAATTGTACAAGAGAATCACTGCGCTATAGCTACATTTTTTATTTTATTTTCGCTATTAAGCAAACTGACAGTTACCGTCAGGGTCTGATTATTTATTGGTATGTCTTTTTAACAAATGAACAACCAGCTGAGTGACCTCCCGGTAAAGGTATTTTTGATCAAAATGTTTAGTTATATATAGTGTTTTCACATGACGTCACAAAAATTAACAAAATCTAAATTATACATCCAACAAAGCTGTTTCTAACATGGTATGTGGACACCAGTGTTATAATCTTTCACAAAAAGTTTCAGGTTTTAACGATGTTTCGTTTTAGATTTATAAAGGTTGTAAATGTGTCACGCAATTCGTCACGCTATTTCAGATAAGCCGTTAAAATAAACAAAATTGAACTAGTTGAAAGTTATTAATGAATTATGGATGCTTATAAGCCGATTTCATGCCTCTTATGTGAATACAATATTTTGTGATGAGATTTTTGGTGTTATTAAGACTTTAAAGTCTTTAAATTTTTGGCCGCCATGTTGGTGTCCCTAAGTGGGACACCAAGATGGCCGCTCCATACATTTCTTACTAAAAATGTCTATACTCATTCGCCTATAACTCTTGAATGAAATGCTCTTGCGCTTCAAAATTTGGCCCAGATGTGTAGTTTTAAACTCTCTACAATTCTATAAACATTTTAGAATCGAAAACTGCTTCTGAATTTTGATATGACGTCAGTGAAAACACTCTATAAAAGCCGTCGGCCATTAGGGGTGAGGTTGGGGGAAGACTAAGTACCATCAACTGCAGCTAAAGAAGTCGCGTCTTTTCGCAGGTGCAATTTTTCACGCGCGGTTGTGTGATCTCTTGCTCGACTATCCCTGAAAGAAATGAGGGACTTCTCATAGTCTACTAGGTAAACTTTCAGTCATCTTAAGTTTTCATTTTCCCACCGAAACCGACGTCCTCGGTCCAGTCCGCCCGCGGTCTATTGACGTCGTCGTTGTCTCCTTCGTCGTGGATCTTAAGTTCTCTAATACCACTTAATCAACCACTGCAAGTTATCATGAACATTGAAATGGCTTGTTTACAATTTGGAACAACTTGCATCTAGACATATACTTGCCAGTCAGTTTGGCCAGGACGTAAACGGGTACTTTTCTGTCTATGACTAAATAATATTCAAGCAAGTTTTCAGAAGAATTTGTCAAAATATATTTTCATTGAATTTTGTCATTTCCACACCAAATAGGTCAGCATTTACATGCAAACACAATAGCAGCTGACTATGACATAGCCTTTTGTCATAAAAACTGGCATTTTATGCCTGACTATATAACTCAAATCCTATTTTTAGTGGAACCTACATTGCACAGTAACTGATCATTTTTTTAGAATTATTTGTTTCTGTTTTGCTACATGAGAGCTACATGTACACTGTACAGTGTACATTGACTACAGCTTTGGCATGTTTTCTGCCAGAGCTTGGCCATGGGGATGCTCTTGCTCTTGAAGCCTGCGAAACAAAACAAAAAACAGCTGCAGTGAGCAGAAGTCTGTCTTGTAGTAGTCTGCCTGATAACTAAGGCAACTGCTCTTTGCATCCATTATTTTTCTATCAAAAGAAAAGTGGGCAGCACACAGCAGCTGATCTTGCTTTACTAGACCGGTTTCATGATACATGCTAATACAGACTTTATCAGGGATTTTGAACAAGATTATGCGAGGAACTTATTTTGTACACACCATTTACACTTCAACATTACATACATGTAACACCCACAAGAATTAGAATTATTGTCATTTGCAGTAGGTTTTTGAAAGTCTCTTGTTCTACCCATTCTGTTTAGACAAGAGCATCTGAATACCATAAAATCCCAGTTATACACGTTAGCCCTGGGCTTATATAAATTTGTAAGAGTTTATTGGATGGTCAGCACAAAATATTGCGATACAGTACACATGTACTGTCCAATTATTTCAGTCAGTTTATGTTCTTTATGTAAAGAATTGTTGTGGAGGAGATGTGGAAGCTTACATTCAGAAGGGGTTATAACTGGAAGAATTTTGTGGGCCTATAACCGGGTGGGCTTACATTAAGCTTAAGGTATGCAATAATTAAACAAGAGTATGGAAAATCCAGTAACAAGAAATGGACTTTGGTCTTGGATCAAAGGTTTCCTATTAACACAGTGATCACAATCCAATTTTCCCGGAGAATATCAATAAAACACAGCCATGAGTTTCCGAGAATTAGGAACTGATAAAAAAAATCAGTCACCAAGGGACAATGAATAAAATGCTGGTCCCTGAATAAACACCTGGTTCAAATTGTTCTGGGTTAACAAGACCAAGTTTTAAACGAAGACCATGGACATTAACTCAAGAAAATACATAATGTGCCACAAATTTAGCTGCAGTTTATCAGATTTTACCACAAATGTTTGGTAGGGTAAATTAATCATGTCTACGTCAAAAGAAAACAACACCAAATTATGTTATTCCATGCAGTAGTCAACAAAATTGCTGATTTTAGATCAGACCTAAGGTTCCCATTTGAATAATGTTTGGTGCTGCAGCAAAATACACGTATTAACACATTGTACATGTAGGTGCCCATGTCAGTTACTTGGGTGCCTAATTGCTACCAGGCTCCTGTTAGAAAACAGCCTTAATGCGTACATGGACATATAACATCAATTATTCTCTCACCATAAAAAGCTCTCCTTGAATCTCTTTGAATGATGCTATTTCTAATGTGAAAAAAAAATGAGAAAATTAATATGAAGCATACTCCCACATCATTGCTGCATTAAATTGTATATTATCCTGATATTACCAGTGACTAGATGGGTATGGTCGATGTAAATAATATACATGAACATTGTCTTAACAATGAAAACTGACTTGTAAATAGTGTATGAAAGGATGATTTTCCCATCTTCCCGGCATGCACTGCAAGCAAACCATATTACAAAAATGGCGGCGACCCACAAGCAGCTAATTTTACACAGACGCCGTTGAGGTTGGAGGTCAGTTGGTAATAGCGGAAATATTCAAAAGAAATGTTAACCTATTTATTCTGTTTACCTTTACAGAATATTTTTTAAAGGCCGCTTAAATTTCAAAACAATGCTGGCTTAATTAGAAGAAATATCTGTATATTTGCTTGCTTTGACTTACTGAACCTAGCACCGGTGAACAGAGCCAGTGAAATAATTCCAGGTAGTAAAAATATAAAACAACAGCTACTCAGCTCAACTACTCAGCACGCAACCGTCCTGCTGTGTTTGTTTACAGTTATGTTCGTTTTTCTCACAAAATTTTCTGAATTTTCTATGGTACATTCAGTATTATTCCATCTCACAGTATATTTTGCTGTGACCAACAAAAGCAGAAGTCATTCATCTGAATTTTATCCAAAGCATGCTAGGAATACAGAAATATCCTCCTTTCAGTGTACATGTAAATTGTAGTTTCAAGACAGAACATTGTAAAGTATAAATTTTGCTTTTGTCTTGGTGCATATTCGCACTCTAAAATACCATGAACAACAATACATATAATACAGTGAAAAGAGAATTTCTTTGAATCCTACATTACCTAGCTTGCACTTCATATTGATGCTAAAAATTTCAAGTCACAATGTAACCTACACCGCCATACGTGTATAAGAAAAACACCCTCACCTCTCTGTACAGTTACATGTACAGCTGTACATTTGGTTATTTTTTACTTAACCTTTTTTGTTTAAACTGAATTAGAATATTTGATTTCACATTCGGAGTTTGAAAAGAATGATACAATCCATTCACAATTACAGTGTATAAACATTAATTTTGAATAATGTGCAGAGAAGCGACCAATAATTTTAACTTTAATACTCCATAGTACGATGTACAACTCAAGTCAATCCCACTCTGACTCATCAAGACCAAGGGTATTTTTATGTAAGGTTACTGTCTAAGTGATCAACCAAGTTACAATTTTGGATGTTTTAAAATTCAGACTGCAGATTACAGACTAGCATAAGTGCATATTAGGTACATTTGTATCAAGTGCAGTATGCTGACTGGGTATAAAATGCAGACTGAGACTAAACCAGTCACTTGATCCTAATTTGGTGTATGACTTAATCTATCAAGCAATCTGCTGCAAAACTGTCCTACTACAGATGCAAGCCTTCAAGTAGATGTATTCTATTTTTCACAATCACACAGGATAACTGTGAACATATTTAATCTGTAATCACAGCTGCACACTGCTGTAGCTGGCACTAAAAAACAGTTTTGGTCTTACAACTGTATATTAATATAGTCAGCATTTTATACTCAGTCTGGAGTGCAAAATCTCAAGTCTATAATGACTTTTATTGATAACACAACATAGCATTTGATGGCAAGAATAAGCAGCAAAACAAGTCAAATATGCCAAGTTATTATTCGACATCATTCAGAGTGCAAATATGCATTAAATTGAGTGCAAATATGACACGTACGTTATTACACTCTTCTGACCATACACTAGGAAAAACAGTTTCAAAAACTTAGTTTTAGGTGATTACTGTTGTATAATAAGTAAGTAACCTTTATTTAAGCATGATGGCTATTAAAGCTAGAAAGCTTGTGGGGTCGTGCACTATATTTCATTATGAACTATTTACATCTATTTATTACATTATGAACTATTTACATCTAAAAATAATGAACAATTTATTCAGTGAAAAGTAACAGCTGGGCATTTATACTCATCAGTTTTTATTTTTTTTCAAGCCTTGTAAAAATACTCAGCCGTATTACACAACTTCACGCTGAATAACCTTTATTTATTACACTTGTCTGACCATAGGCTAGGGTAAACAGTAAATTTTTTTCAAAAACTTAGATTTTGGAAAAGATGATTGCTGTATAATAGTAATAATTGGTAAACTATATAATAATAACATGTACATGTATAACAAACAATTTAATCAGCAGAAAGTTGTGTAATGGGGCTGGGCATTTTAACTCATCAGTTTTTATCTCGTTAATGCGCATGCGCATTAAGCGAGATTTCGAAATTACCACGAAAAAAGGGGCAAAAGCTGTTAACAAATTTTTGTGGACTTTTGTCCGGGGGGGGGAGTTTCTTCTTTCTTCTTCATAGAAGCTATATTAGGGCATTGAGGATATGGTTGGTTAAAGCGGTTAGGATTTCAAGAAGGGCGTCACATACCGTCACTAAAATATTTGAGGAACACCCCCGGTCCTATTGTTAATTTCCCTAGGGTATTGGGATGTCAGAACTTGTCATGAACTTGTCATATTTCACATTACGTCATTGCAAAGATATTAAAGTTCTTAGTTTCGATATCTCACGTTACGTATCAATATTTAAAATTTTCAATCATTTGTCGTAAAGCCATTCAAGCTGCTTTCGAGAATGGTAAAAATAGGTCAAATACGTTTTCTTGGGAAATGTAGTTTGAGAATTTCACGGTCTATTTTTACGAATGGAGACGTTATTGGACGGGAATGTTTGTGTTTTAATATGAGCGATATGGCAGAGCAAAATAGCATGAACTTTGCGTTTGTATGCAATAGTATGGGAAAGACGTCATAGTTTTATTGGTTTAGCTACCGTGCACAAGGAAATTTTGACTGAATTTGTTTTGCGGGAGGAAATTTTTGCGCGTCGGGACAGCTTAAATTTCTGCTGGGAGGAAATGTTTGCGGATTTCTGGTCAAGTACAACCCCGATTTAACGAAGCGCAGGGGACCGGAAAAAACAGTTCGTTAGATCGGGGTTTCGTTAAATCGAGAACCCCGATATAACGAATTTGTGGAAAAATAACCAAAAACTTCGTTAGATCGGGGTATAGGTAATAATTAAAATTTACCGTTCTGCTTCACTAGTCCGTTGCACGCGGTTTTTGAAAGGTTTTAACACTGTCAGTCTACACTAAAACCCTCCTTAACAAACGGCTAAATGTAGAATACCCGTTCAAAACATATAGAAGGAGCAAATGACATTTTTAAAAAACATCAGGTCAGTGCAGGCCTGCAATGCCCATTTTACACGTGTTAACATTTTATTCGTTATATCGGGGTAGTTTTTACGTTCGGTCCTCCAGCTTTTGTTCGTTATATCGGGGATTACGTTAAATCGGGGTTCGTTAAATCGGGGTTCTTCTCCATACATTTTACTGTGACTCTGGCCGGGCCGAAAACATTTGTACGTTAAATCGGGGACTTTGTTAAATCGGGGTACGTTAAATCGGGGTTCCACTGTATCAGTATTATGATAACAGTCTCGGGAATACAGATGACTGTTGTGCCGGTCGCCTCGGAGTTATGATAGCAATATATTCACTGTTGAAAAGTTCTTGTTAAGCCGATATACATCATTAAAACAAGTAATTTTTTCTGCGCGAGTATATTTCTGCGGTGGAAAATTTAATACAAAATAAAGTAATACTGCATAATAATGCAACAACGGACAACCTTTGCCTGTATCTCCGGCAGATCAGAAAAAGGTTTTGAAAAATACTGCGGTCAGGAATCCCGCATGTTTGATTACTTTAGTACAAATTTTATAATTTGAGAAATTGGGGCGCTAAGTTTCATGATGTCACTTTCCGGGAAACTTGATAAAGAGTGTACAGCTATTATGCTGGAGATTCAAATATTTCAAACCGGATGTAATGGAGATACTGCCTAGCTCCGAGAAACACATTACACTTACACGCGGAATAAACTCTGAGGAGCTATTAAAAAACAATTGCAAGATCCCACTATTCCAATATATGACTATCGCATAAGACTTGGATCTTAATAGAATATTTTACGAAATTTTACTGCGGTCGTGACCCCGGGGGTCGTCAAGAAGACACTGTCAACACTGCATTTTGAGGTTTAAAGCAGACCCATTTAATCTCTAATAGTTACTAAACACATGATACCGGAAATAGAAAACTCTTGACTTTCGAATAAAAAAAGACAGAACTACTATATATTCGCAAATAACCCATTCATGTATAACATTAACTTATGCAGCCATTTCTTTTTCAACTCTCCACAAAAGAAAAATCAATGTCCGCTTCACTTTCCAAAACATTTCATATCGATATCGATATCAACATACACAACTGCGTGAAATATTTCCTTTAACAAGCATTGACAACTAAGCGGAAAACAGATATTTCAGCCCACCCACATCTGACGTCTGAGTTATCAAAAGTTTCTCTGGCTTTTGTTGATAATTTTGTCCGATGGATTATGAATGTTCTGCGATACTTGTTACCTTTGTGGAATGTCCGGTTTCCGGAAGATTATAAAGAACAGGAAAGAGCGAATCTCAAAACTGTCTTAAAAATGAAATTAAGGTTGGAAAAATATATATTTGCTCAATTCTTTCTTTGAGGAATAGAGGAATTCTAAGGATATGCACTTTTCACGCATCAAGTTCCCGCAATGACTGAAGAATATTGTTGAGTAAAGGACGCGTTGACCACGAGGAAGGTGCGAAAATTTAGGTTAATTACTGTGTTCGCGTCTCCCAAGCTCAGCTCAGGTTTCGCGTCCCCAAGCGCTCAGCTCAGTTCAGTCTTATCGACCGCTGTCGGAGTGATTTCAAAGTAAATTTGTCTTTTATTCCGTACAATCTTCGAAAATCTTTGCTATTCAACGGTCCTATCACCATGCCTCACAGTCCTCGCTCAACTCGTGGTAGTCTTCGACACTTCAGTTCCGATTTCGACTGGGACATGTTGGACCAAAATATTACAAATCTCGCAGCCAACTGATTGAAGCTTGTTCGTGGCGCAGTGCATTCTGGCCCAAAATGTGTTCGTGGCGCAGTGAATTCTGGTAAAAAGCGATCAAATCGAGATTTTTCCTAGCTTATATTTTTTTCTCATATATTTCTCTTAAATCCTGATTATGTTGCTGCTCACTCGCTACGCTCGTTCCGCAGCAATAAAGATCTACAAACGCGGATAAGCGTAAACATTTATCCGATGCGTTGTGGCACACATCAAAGATTTAAATTGGATGATCCCACAGGCAGACCAATCGTGATGTGAGTGACATCAAGTTACAGACACAGTAATGAAATATACTAGGTACGATTTGTCTTTTCACTTTTACTTTATTGTCTCTTGATGTATCCTGACCGGTTTAAATGCATTTTTACAACTTTTGTCACTCGCCCCACTATCCACTATAAAAGAAGGGAAGGCTGGAGACCTGAGCGAACCCCCGCCACGCGAAAGCCAATAAATTCTAAACAATTCAACTCAAGCTCCCCGAATTGCCACCAGTGAGGCCGCAGGTTAAATGTCAGGGTCGTAACAAGGTATATGGGATCAGGGATCAAAGACCTAAAAAAGGGTGGGATCAGGGATCACAGCCTCGGATCCGGGATCACAGCCCTCGGGATCGGGATCAGCGTGTTTTCCATTGACTCAAGGATCAGGCAAACAAAATTTTGTGGGATCAGGGATCAAAATTTTCATCACTTTTGGGATCAGGGATTAAAAATTTGCGTAAAAATACGGGATCAGCGATGAAAAAATATACCTCGTTACGACCCTGTAAATGTCTACCCGTGCGATTCGTGCTAGCTTCCAAATTCCCTTTCACGGTCTCTAAAAGGGCTCCGTTTTGGAGCGATTCTGGCCATCGATATCTTCGCTTCGCCATTGTCCGCGATCCAAACGGCTGTACCACGAAATTCGAATACTAAAGCTTAGCGACCGCGTCACAGAGACAAAATGACATTCACCCGAGGGGAGGGTCGTTACTTTTGCCCTCGCGCAAATTGACACCGTCGGGGGAGCCGGTGCTTGTAATTCGAACGGAAACCACACGCGTGACCTGTCACTTATTTGTCTTTATTTGATAAAGTGCAATTTTTCATCAAGATCAAAAGAAAAGTCTCTTTTTAAAATAAAAATGCTCGAAGGAAAATTATTAAGCTTGTTAAAACCAATTTGCGCCAAAAAAATCAAAAATCAAAGGTCACGGATATGTATGTGTATACCGGGAGTCTAGGGTGTACTCTAACTGCAAGTCCGATCCAAGAGAGAGGAAGAGAGGGGCCTTGGGAACGAGGTTGGTAGACGTTTCAATAACAAATTGATCATTACATGTAAAACAGCCGTCGGGTGTTGATATGAACGATACGGTCAATAATGTTTAATTTTTATTGGTAAATTGCACAACCTTCTTAAGTCGCTGTCGTAATTTGTCGTATTTTTGAAGCGGAATCGAGCCGTTTCTCGCTGTTCAGAACGTCTAATGTCGGCAATTTTCGGGGCCACGTCGCTTGTCGTTTTTACCAAGGCTTCTTTAAGCCGAGATGTTTTGAAAACAGCTTCGGCTATAAAAGGAAACGAAATCTAATCGCCAGCTCTATTCCTACAAGAGACACCATTCTGCCCGAAGGTACACAATTTTTTAGTTGACGGAAAAAGCGACAAGTAAAATATTTTCATTTGCCTTTTTTACAATAGTCTACCTTAGTGAAGTATTTAGATAAAACATTCCTTTTTACTGAAGTCTTTTTACTGAACTTATTCACATGCACAAAGTTCTTGTTTTGTCTCATACATCCACATATACACTGCACATATTAATTGGCTGTTTAAAAACATTGCTAGTAAATCAATTTTAATCCCAAATGAAAATCGTTGCAATATGTTTTAGTTTTGTTTAAATATCAAATAAAGATAGTAAATATTTTTTAACCTTCGAACATCTTTCCCAAATTTCGATTGATAAGAAAATCGCCATTGTAATGCCATACAAGTCATTGCTACTAAAATACTGTGACTGATACAAAACATAGAAAATTAACTAAGTAAAAGGGCTCTCTAAAGATAGATTGAATCTAAGTAGTTTTGCCACCCCCATCCCTCCTCATAATTTCCCCCCGTAGCAACCAAATTGGCCTCGGCTCATTCGCTTAATATAATCAAGTTGAAGTTTCCCCTCAGCTGTAAAATGAAGACTATTTTGAACAAATACGCTAAATTAACATGAAAATTATTTACATTCATACTCGTGATTATTTTGTTGCTCATGACTTTTATTGATTTGGTGGCTCCTAAAAGAGCCCTTAAGTCCTCTATGACTGCAATGTCTAACTCTACGATTAGACCTACAGGTATTTTCAATCTTTCAACTTCAATAAACCATTTAGCAGCTTTACACATATTACCTATCACGTCTTTACTACATTTACCTATCAAAGGCACCCAACTTTTCCAATTGTTGTTGTTGTTGTTGTTTTTTTTAACCTTACATTCTCTCGCATTAACGAGATGGCTTTAAGAGCCCTTTGATTATTTTTTCTCACCTGACTTGTAAAAATACAAAGCGTATTACACAACTTTTCGCTGAATAACCTATATTTATACTGACCAGTCACAATACAATCTGCATTTTTAAGCTTAATTGATACTTAATGTGGTTGTTTTAAAGATTTAAATATTTTCTCAGTTATACATGTACATATAAGCTTACAAAACTGTATTTAAATGTACAGTATGCTTAAGGGCATTGGTCAGTTGAAGCATTCAAGGCATTTCCAGGTAAAGGCAACTGCCATGAGAACAAGCCCCCTTCATGTATTGTAAAGCTTTGCAGGTATAAACTTACATGTTAATATCAACGTGCGTTCATATATTGACATGTGTTCTTGCAACCCTCTATAAGCTTAAAATATAAGCTTACCATGTGTATTTTTCAAATCTGATCTTTTTCGATTAATTTTCTATCAAGTTGTGAGAGTTTAAAGTGAAATATCCCACCGATTTTATGAAACTAGACTGATTTGAGCATTTAGCATTTCTTGATTCTCGAAATGCTAAATGCTCAAATCAGTCTAGTTTCATGCACATTTGAGTTACAAGCAGAATATATATACATGTATCATGCATGGTTGACTGTACAAATTAAATCGAAACGCTACCCAGCGGTAAAAATATACCTGCAAAGATGCGTGGGTTCTTCTTCATTCTTTTATGGCGTTTTGTATTGAGATTTCCACTGAATAAAGCCGTTTTAAGGCCCGAAGCCTCGCCAGAAGTCAAATTCGACTCGTCCGCCATTCAACCGTTGAAATATTCCGCCTCCGCTGCCTTCGGGTCAGCGGCCTTATATTAATAAGAGGTGGATATGTCATGTATAAGGACATAGATTGTACCCTTTCATAAGCCCTGAGTTGAAACGATTAAATTACCGGAAAGATTTTGGAGAATTAACTTATGCTTATGGAATTTCGCTCCTAGAATAACTGAAAAACCCCAGGATCGACCAGGATCCTCGTAAAGGGTAAACGTTTTCAGGTGCTGACGAGATATCAGCCATTTGCTCAACCAACTGAACCTGAACATCTGGAATAGAATACGCAACTTTTCAGACTTTTACGTTTCACTCTTCGCAATTTAAAGTTGGCCTACTTTATTATTTTATTTTTTACTTTATCAGTGCTGGAACAGGGGACCGCCTTGTTTTCCATGAGAGTTCTGTCGCGTGTCACGCGTCACGCGTCACATGCGCGACGTCATTTTCAAATAAATTATTCGTACTTTTATTATTCCGTTAAGCTATTCTACCAATACCGAACGCTAAGTAATCTTGACGTTGGCTCTGTCTGTTGTTGCAGTTTTATTTCCCGAATGATGCCGGCAATCAACAATATGCCCGAGTGCACGCTCAAGCGCTTCTTTTACAGGGATTTATCAGTCGGCTCCTGGTCTCGCTATTTTCATTTACACGACTTTTATGCATCAGTCAATTGAAACCCCGGGACCTAGCGGGGAATTTAACATTTGTTTGGTGTTAAACCCCCGCTAATTCCCCGACCCCGGGGCCAAGTAGTTTGTTAAAAGCCCCGCATAGCGCGGCATTAGTACTTCAGAACAAAATAAACACAACTCGATTTGGTTTGCTGGTTTGCTGGTCAGCCGGACTCGTTCCAATCGTCAAACTATATACCGAAAAAACCTCCAAAAATAATCCCCCCTAATTTATAACGAAAAATTCCTTCCAATAATAAGCCCCCCCTCCCCCCCCCTCCCCCCCCCCCGAGTACAAGCCCATGGGGGTGTTATATGGATTGACCTGAAAATACATTATAAAGGAGTTATGTTCAACTTGGACGTTGTTTTTAATTATCATCAACACAAAAGAGAATCACCAGTGTTTAAAAGTTTACTGTCCTTTTCGAATTTCTCTTCTCACTCTTGCTATGTTTTCCTATTGGCCGTATACAATTTAGTATATAGTAACATACAATGAACTGCAGGGCTGATCTGACTACGTAAAAATTAATCTTTGGGAGACACCATCACGACAGTACCAATAAAGTAGGATCGCAATCATGGACAGCAGTTTCGTTGTTGTTGCAACTCATCAGCACGGTGCAGCGATGAACTAAATGATGTTACCAAGAATGCCAACACAAATAGATTACACAATGACTCGCAGTGTACTCACTTGTTACCCGAATCACAAAGATGGACAAAGCCGATCTGAACATTTAAACGCATGGGTAAAACCATGCTAAAAGAAAACTGAGAGCATATCAGATCTGTAAATACGTACGTCCCAAAATATACAGAAAATAAAAGTAAAATCTGCAAAGGACCGCAAACAATAATGCTGCTACGGTATACGTAGGATCAGCGTAAGATCGATTCACCGTGCTGATGAGTTGCAATAACAACAAAACAAATGTCCACGGTTGCGATATCTATAGTGATTGTGTCTCACAAAGATTATTTTCTCACGCAGTCAGATCAGCCCTGCAGTTCACTGTTTGTTAATTTTTTGGCTGGTTAGGTCTCTCGCATACATGTATCCTACGTATACCGTTAGCAGCATCATCGTTTGCAGTCCTTTGCACTGATTTTACTTATATTTTTTACAGATCCTTTATTTAAACACGATAGAACTTGCAAGGCAGTTCAATGCGGCCGCCTTGAACCGACACTTCCCCTGGTGCTCCGCGCATTTTTCACCTGCTTTCACCTCTTTTTGCCTGTATATAAGTTATGGTTTTGTCCTTGATCATTGGGACTTAAAATTTGGGCAAGCGGTTCAGGAATATGCCCCACGACAGTATTTCTCTTGCCGTTTCATTGATAATTAAGTAAGACATTGAATACTTTAGGTACTGCATGATTGTAACATAAAGGTATTGAAAGACTCCAAAGTTTATTAGCATATCGAGAAAATTTATAAGAAGGCTGTTGAACTAGCTTTCTTTGAATTACCCTGTACGCGGTATGCGTGCGTGTACAACACTGCACCGCATTATCCAAATGCACAATTTTAGTCTGTTAAGTACTAACAACCATCTATAATGTACATATGAAGTCCATGTGAATACACCTCAATACAATGAATTAAAACGCATGTAACTCTCTCTCCTCCGCCGCCATTTTGGAAAACGAGGCTTTTCCTTTAGTCCTTCATGTTAAATCCCCGCTCAGTGACCCCGGTCACACAGACAATTTGTTAATTTCACGGCCCCCCGGGGCCAACACGTCGTTAAATATGCGTTAAATCCCGGCATTTGCCGCGTTAAATCCCGGCTATCTCCCGCTATGTCCCGGGGGTCGGGGGGCCGGGGTTTCAATTGACTGATGCATTAAAGCATGTTTAAAGGGTTACATGATTCATTGTTACACAGTTTCTAGCGTCTCCCTTTTACAATTACATGGTTTTTACAGATATGGATTCCATAAATGTGTAGTTCCATAAGCGCATTTTAAGCTATACATGTAGATAGTAAAGAAGTTAAAATCGATAAAAGTTGGAAGTTTCGATGTTTCCGAATAAAATACAGTTTATGTTTGTCAAAACTTGCCCGAGAAACTGATTTGAAAATCAAAAATTGCAAAAATACACAAACATATTTGCATAAGGCGATGCGCGAGTGAAGATAGAACTGTACTATAAAATCAAAGTCTTGTTTTGTTTACATAAAATCGCTTTTCAATCTATCTAATGAACGAACAAACACATAAAAATGGACAACACAATCTTCTTTCGAAAAAATTTATTCAAATATCCATTAGTTTACGTTTAAAAGCAAAACGCGTACCATTTAATTATAGCTCATCGAGTTTAAGCTTTCTTCGATGAAATTCAAGAGATCGATACAACTGAATTTAAGCACGTTTCAAAATCAATTCTCCAAAACTAACAATAACACTTATAAATAAAAAGTCACTCACAGATTGATATCAACATAAATTCTCATCGAAAACTGTAATCTGTTTTACCTTTAAGTTCCTCGCTTGCTTGAAAAATTCAAATCTCCGCTTCTGGTTCTGAAATCCGTAGAAAACAAAGATCTCCCGCATTGATAAAAACGTAATACATGAAGTTCCTCGAAGCAAGATTTTATCCCTGAAAGCTCGTCTTTTTCCACTAAAGCGGCTTCTGAGTATACCTTAATTAGTATCCCTGTCTTGAGTAGCAAACCGCGAAAAAATGCAGGAAAATAACGACTTTAATTCTCCGCTAGACACAACAAAACAACTAAAGTGTTTACCGAGCTCACGGCTGTGTGGCCGCGCGAAAAACAAAGCCTTGCTTTCAAGATCCCGGATGTTGTTCCAACACGGCGGGCGGACGGACACGCGCCCGCGAAACATTCCGCTAGCCATGACCATGAAAAATGACGGCATAGCTTCTATGAGTATGGAGCTGCGCAGCCAGGCCTTCGGCCTGGCATGTGCTCCGCTATAAACAACTTACCAAACTGGAGTAGAGCCACATTTGGCGCACGAGCCAAATTCACTCGGCATTAAAGAAGCGAGCCGATCTAAACTTGATACCAATAGCCAAAATTCTAAAATAAAGGTCTCTGCCGAAAACACCAGCACTGTGTCGACCGGCTCAGAACCTTGCCTTTAAGGGGGAAAGAGCCATCCAATCCTCCACGAAAGATGCAAAATACAGGCCGTCTGATGTTAAAAGAGGCCAGAATGGAGCGGATCGCCATAGCGGAGCAATCAAAGTCTATAGTAAGCAGCCACATCAATAATACGAGCTACATTCTGATTATCGGTGTACCATTTGACACATAACCCCACCAACTTAGGCGCAAAAGATTGTAAAACTTTACAGACAGCTAAAATCTCACGCAAAATGGAACTTTGTCGCGCTACGTCAAAAGACCAAACACGTTGAGCGGCCACCTAGGGACCAAGCTCAAGTATATAGCCGCCATAACCAGTGTCACTAGCATCTGAATACGCAATCCTGACTGCACTGGACTTAAAACCAAATGCGACGACCATTATCAGTGTTGAACCAAATTTGCGAGCCAAAACACTGATTCGCCTTTGACCGAATCATCGAGTGTAAAAGAAGAAAACCAAGAGTTTTGCGCCGAAATCTGGGCGTCCATTGATCGAGACATTAAACGCACTGTGTTGCCAATAGCCATAAACATAGCATTTAGTTGCCCAGCAATGCTAAGCGAGTTCCTTGGCTGTGACGAAACGTTGAGAAAGAGTACACGAGATGCTTTCCTTAACCTTCATAATCTTAGCATGAGGCATAGAGATGTTACAACGACTGAAATCTAGACAGTAACCCAGCCATACATCAACTTGAGACGGTGGCCAAACGGATTTTTGATCCAAATGGACGCGACAAAGACGACTAACTTCTTGACAGGCGATGTAGTCGGGGGCGCCACCGATACCGTCATCAAGAAACGTAACGATACGACTACGAAGTCCTCGCCAGTACCTAACAAGTGCACGGACTAACTTCGTAAATATGTATGGTACGGCGCTGAAGATAAACCGAAAGCCAAAACAGTGAAAAGAAAGTATTTGACAACAGAATCAAAACGCCAAGAAAAACCGAGATATTGTCGATGATCAGGAAAAATTTCCACATATGATATCCGTATTTAAGATCGAAGGTAAAGAAATAATAACCCGATTGAAATAAGTCAAACACAGTTCGAATATCTTCACATCGAACAGACTGCTTCCAAACAAATTTGTTTAAATAAGAAAGATCCAAAATAAGTCTGCATTTTCCGCTGTACTGATGTACAACGTGTAACGGATTGATGAACACGGACGGAATGTCAACTTTCATAACACATATCCACGCTCAAGTAATTCAGAAATGGCCTCATTAACAAAATCTTTAAACTTGAAGGCTGAAGATTTGTTAGGAGTAACATAACTAGCAGGCAAATCGAAAAAAGGGATTTATACCCTTCAACGATAGTATTGATGATGAAATCAGAAGCCCGAACAGAATTAGACCAAAAATCAACGTGGACCTTGAAAGAGCCTACATTAAATAAACTTAGACTGCTAGCTTCCCTTTTCAGTCAATCGAGCGGGCCAGCTGATCAGACTGGAGCGAGCGAACGAGCCGAGGGGAAACTGGAGGAGAGGCGGTAGGACGGAAAACTCCGATTGGTTCATAGACAATAGAAAGCTGTCAGGGAGGTTCGACGAGTATTAACAATCTTGGTTGTTTACCATTTACCAAAAAAATTCCGAAATTCCGGTTGGGAGGTAAATGGAACACCCCGTTTTCGTCCGTTCCACCGGAAAATTTCCGAAATTAACGGGACTTCTTAAAAGGTAGTCGCGTTTTCCCGGTTGGGATGTTCTGAACGGAAATTTGTGTTCCATTTACGCATTTTCTCATGTTTGATACCAGTTCCAGGCCTTTCACGCCATTTTTGCTGCCATCCATTTTCTTTTTCGCCCCAAGATGGCGGAGTTTTCATCTGTGCAGTCTATGGAGTAGTACTGTAGCTCTTCCAGACCTCTATTTTTATTGGCCCCGTAGTACTGTAGCTTCTATTGTGTTTAGGTCTAGGGCTATTGTTTTTGTTGTTTAACCTATTGTTTCGTTAACCAGTCACTGAGCTTGTTTGGAAAGGTACAGTCTCTCCCAGTCTATGGGTTCACTTTACGAGTGTTCATCATGCCATATTCTTTCACCAGCCCTGACAGACTTGTTAAATCATAATTGTACCGCAGGTACTGTAGGTAGGTGAAACTTTAAATGTTTAATAAATTCCACCGGAGCTTTCTTTAACCTGCTTTAACTGTTTCCCGCGTAGAATGTTGCAACCTCTCTTTGTTCTGTTCTTTGCTCACAGCTAACAGCTCAAGTGGGCCACTTGAACTTTCTACATTTTCCAGTAGTAGACCTATTTCTCCATCTCCATGTGTGTGCTCTTCATTCAAATGTCAGGATTGAAACTGGGGTTTTAAATGGAAAGCGTTTTTCCCGAACGGAAATTTCCGACCGGAATTTCCCGATTTTTTTTGTAAATGGTAAACAACCCTTGACACATCAAGTGTGAATCGATATCTCCAGTTTCACATCAGAGTTGTGATGATGACATGTAATAGCGGGAATGAAGTCTGGTCGCCTCGGCTGTTTAGTTTTAAAAGAAGAACAGACATTAGCGGTGGAAGCGCTTCTATCGGGGAAAGATGTCATGGCTGTGCTACCAACTGGCTTTGGAAAATCAATAATAATTATTTATCAAAGCTATGTCCTTGTATGATAGTGGCATAAACAAAACAGTCGTTAGACTGTCAAAATTGACAACGGAGGAATTATAAACATCGCAGCTCCACGCGGCTAAAACGGGAAGCGAATGGATGCTAAAATCACAGCCTTGATTAAGGCAAACTTCAAGTTCCTACAAGTTGAATTGCTTCTTTTTAAGCTTCAACTCTCTCTGCTAAGCTTGCTAAATGGATCTGCAAAATTAATATCCTGCAACGACGAAAACTAAAATAGCTGGGCCCAGCGTGACAAAATAGCAGGAAATACATTTCGTGGCCAAAAGAAGCACAGATCCTGTCATTTCGATTTCAGAGACAAAAGCTAGAGAATGAGTTTAAAACTTTTCCTACACAAAAACCAACATGTCAGTTATGGCAAAAGCAACAAACCAACCGCCAGGCAAACAAGGACGCTAAAACGGTCAAATTCTACAAGAGCAGACACCACGGGAAACCACAACAGACAGACTTGACCTCTTGTCCATTGCACGCGATATTTTGAAGGTTTAAAATCCTCCATATTTCTGATTTTTAGCGCACATTTCTTGCAAACACAAGTAGATAGATTGGGTGCAGAGTTTTCGGAAAGCTTTAGACTTTCAGTCACGATCTTGTTATACGAAGCGCCATCTTTCGAAGTTGTGAAAAGGTTTTTAGATGATATGTAATTTCCCTTATTCTTAAAATTTGTCCCACACATACGACAAAAATCAGAGGCCTCTGTCTATTTCTTCGGCTCTTCTCCGTACCGGTTTCGTAGGCGTTTTTTTGCTCATCAAGGCGATCAAACCAAACTCACGAACAGCCGAAATTACATTTTCTGTCCTTGAATAAACAACGCGAATGGAGTCCGCTTTGTAAAGAACAAATCCACAATCGGTATAGTACAAAGCACTGTTCTATTTTAGCCCACGTACCGGTTTCGCGTGTGAGACAAACAGAGGCGGAGTTGTTGACAAGATTAGTTCATTTTTAATGGGTTCTCACACTTCAAGTGGGCGGAGTTATCTGAACGCGTTTGTTACAGAAAAGACAGCAGTCCCTCTTTCCCTTCCCGCCTCTTCCCCAGAGCCCCCTCGGTTCGCATTACTTTCGTTCTCGCCGATCGCGTATTAGCTCGCCCGCTCGACTATCCAGAGAGGGACTGCTAGCAGTCTAAAATAAACTAGAATCAGAAGGTCTCTCAAATTCAAATGCATCACTTGTAAGACTTATCTGATCTTGAGGATGAATTGATGTTGGGGCAGTTATTTCTCCAATGTCCTTCCAGTCCACAGGCGTAGCAAGATCCCGCTTGTGGTCTTCTTCTGAAGGTTCCAGGGTAAAAGTTGGCCTGTCGAAACTAAAAGGGCTGTCGAAAAGACTTGGAAGAATCGTCAGTAAAGGAACGCACATGAACAGAATTAGAAGAAGCAGCATGATTGGAATTGTAGCGGAGCTCTCGCGGGCCGAAGGCCCGCTGCTGAGCCCCATACTCATAGAACCTTTGCCTGTCATTTTTCATGGTCATGGCTAGCGGAATGTTTCGCGGGCGACGTCTATACATGAGTGTCCGTCCGAGCGTTGGGCAGGACTAACTCGCGGGCGCGTATAACGTCGCAAAACATGCGCGTATGACGCCACCCAACATCCGTGATCTTAGCAATTTTGGAACCATTAAAGCGAGGCTTTGTTTTTCGCGCGCTTACACGGCCGAATGTCACGTCAGCTCGGTGAACACTTTGATGTTTTGCTGTGTTTAACGTAGAAAACCAGTTCAAATTACAATCGTTATTACCCTGCATTTTTTCGCGGTTTGCTACTCAAGACAGGGATACTAATTAAGGGATACTCAGAAGCCGCTATAGTGGAAAAAGAAGAGCTATCATGGATAAAATCTTGCTTCGAGGAACTTGATACGTTTTAATCAATGCGGGAGCAATTCGGGGAGATGTTTGTCCCTTCGAATGAATGAATGAATGAATGAATAACTTTATTTACCGAAGGTAACACATTACAGTTGAGAACTGGTAAACTTGTGGCCCTCTCCTAAAATATATAAAACTAATTTACAATAATACAATAAGCCAGCATAACCTTGCTTTATAAAATTACAAAGGTTCTGTTTGAATGCGTTAATACTGGTGCTAGATCTTCGGGTTTCAGAACTGAAGAAGCGGAGAATTTTTGTAAAGAATTTCATAAAGGTAAAAAAAAAATACATTTTCGATCGGAATTTATGTTGATATCAATCAGAGATTGACTTTTTCTTTGTGTTCTTGTTTGTTTTGGAGAGTTGTTTATAAAACGTGCTCAAATTCAGTCGTTCCATGATTCCTTTCATCGAAGACTACAGCTCGGCCTCGATGCGCTATAAATGGTTCGTGTTTTGCTTTTAAAAATAAAATTAATGGAGATTTGAATAAACTTTTTCGAAAGAAGATTGTGTTGTCCATTTTTTGTGTTTGTTCATTCATTACATAGGTTGAAAAGCGATTTTATTTAAACAAAACAAGACTTGATTTATAGTTCTAACGCCTTATGCAAATATGTTTGTGTATTTTTTGCAATTTTGATTTCCAAATCAGTTTCTAGGGCAATTTTTGATAAGCAACAGGTGTATTTTTTTTCGGAAAGTAGTCGTGCTAGTTATTCTAGACGGAGAAAAAGTTGTTTTTGTGAACTTTTGTACGGTCTAAATGTACTGTGCAGACGGTCGCGTAATTCTGTTTTTGAGAATTGCTAAAATTGAAAAATAGCCCGGTCGTCAATCTTAATTCTTGTGCTTCCGATCCTTCACCTTAGTTAAGTTTATCATCGGCTTTCGAATTCTGTTCAGAGAGCTACGCTGTTAGGCTCAGCCTATCTATATATATATATATTAACTTGTAGATCTAAACCACGAATCTCTCTTTTCGATTCAATAGCTTTCTTGGCCGATTTTTCGGCTTTGGAAATACGTCGTTCGTCTTCAAGAGTATCATTTATCATTTTTTTCATCATTTTATTTCAATAATTTAAATTTAGCAAATTAAAGAAATATACAACCTGCATATAGCAAAGCTAATCAAGGCAGGTTGTATAATTTACAATACAATCAGTATCCGCTAAGTCGTCAGTTTATTAGGCCGAGACAGTGGGCCAACCGCACTCCGATCGATTGGAAAGCCTCTTGAAAAGCCTCTTACCGTTTCCTGCAATTCTTGTTTTGCCTTTTCTATCTTCTTCTCATCAATGGCGGCAACAGCCGAATACCCCACATACCAGCGCACATACCTAAACAAACAAAGGTACCGATGAGAGCATATTTTCCTGCTAATTCCACAGTCAAACGTAGGAAAATACCATTTCCCAACTCAATGAGTGGAATAATCCCAAAAGCACGCTTCCTTTATGTCATGTGTTTGTGCCACTCTTTTCATTAAAACAAAGAAATATATCCCATATATTTATCCAATAAGTTTGATGCAGAATTCAGCCGTGCGGAATATTGTTTGTGTCCTTCTATACTGAGTCCAAAAAACGTAGTTTGATACTAGTCGCCAGCTTCCATTTTGTGAGCTTCCGCTTACGGTTAATTAGTTCCCCAAATACGGAGGAATAAATCATCATGCGTAGTATAGTACGAACCCCTCCAGACCCAGCCCGTACTTTATGTTGTTGAGTGTGTTGGATCTGGGAAACAGACTATGGCAAAATTAATTCACTTGTCAATGCCGTTATAATTACCTGTTGTTGTGTCTGAACAAGTACTTGGTCTGAGCTAGCGCAGTGCACCCGGACAGGATGTGAGAGACACTCTCTTGAGCGTGCATGTGGCTACACAGCCTACATTTCACGGCCCCGGGGCAACTTGTTTGAGTCTTTTTGCTAGTGTAGAGCTTTGTTGGCAAAAGTTGCTCGTACAGTTCAAACACACCGGCAATAGTATACGTAGGACATGTTATCCATGTACTCAACCAACTGAAACATCCGTCCATGCACAGCTGTTCATCATCCTTTCTCTCTCTCAACAGCTTGCCCTGCCATTCCAGTTCACGTACTTCCCTTTCAAACTTCTCCTCCACACATTCTTTCAACACTTCCTTCACACGATACGATGGGATGGCCTCTCCACTGCTCACAGCACATACAGGATCCGGGTGTTTAAGGTGAAGGTCAACACCCAGCTCCGCCGCAAACTTTGCCGCATCTTTCACTATCGATTTATGCCCGAGTGACTCAGCTCTTTCGTCGAACTCTCTCACCATTTCCATCGCCGGATCCTGGTTCTCATACAGTCGAATCGCTGCTTTGATCTTAGTCACTTTGTACTCCGTCTCCACCGCACGTAAACCTCTTCCGCCTTGTTTCCTCGGGAGGAACAAGGGAGCCGTAGAACCACCCGGGTCTTTCCCGCCATTTTCCACTATAATCTTGCGCACTTCCCTGTCCAAGGTCTTCAGCTCTGTTATTGGCCAGTGTTGAGTCCACATTAAGTACCCCAATACCGGCAGGGCAAACTGGTTAGAAGCCACCACCCGGTTAAAATCTGAAAGGGGACTGGACCAGATGATCGACAATCGACGCAGGCACTCCCTTGCTGCACATTCAAGTACCATTTTCTCTTCCTGGACTAAGCTTTCAAGAACACCAAGAAACTTATACTGTCTTCCTTCCTCCAGTGTTGGTAATCTTCCTCCAGCTATGTCTCCACCTAAATTCTCCTGGGAATGGACCCCTCTCCTTATATGGACCACTGCACATTTCCTTGGGTTCCACTGTAGTCCAATGTCTTCCATAGCCACTTGCGTTGATTCTAGCACTCGGTTTAACTTGGTCTCGTCAGCTGCGAATACTTTAAGATCGTCAATATACAACAAATCAGTTACTGTGGCGTTGATTGGTTTAGATAACCTGTATCCCTCGGATGCACTGATCTTCCAGGCCACGGGGTTCAAGCAGATCGTGAAAAGCCTCGGGCAGAGCGCATCTCCATGTGGTATTATTATTATCATTATTATTATTATTATTATTATTATTATTATTATTATTATTATTATTACAAGTGAAACCGGAAATAATATATTATAATTCATTTAACATATTCCATAGACTATAGTCCAGAAAAGAACTTCAACAATGTTGAAGCAAAATCTGCGCCTGCTTTTCAATGGTGCTAATTGTGGTGTTGGGAGGGTTCATACTAAATATATAGAGTTTGAGGGGACAGCAAAAAAAATGCGCTTACCCTCAGCGTAAAGTTGTGTAAAACGGCTGAGTATTTACTGACTATAGTAAAAATGCCCACGGCAACTGTATTACACAACTTTTTACTGAATGAATGTTTATTATACGACAGAAATATTCTCCTGAAGGTTAAGTTTTTGTAGCTGTTTTTCCTATTGCACGATGAGATGAGTGTAATAACGTGTCATATTTTCACTCCTTTTGGTACATACATGTATTTGTAATGTCAAATGCTACATGCATGTTGCAAAATAACACCATATACATTGATTTATAAAACAGTAGTATTTGAAAAAATACATATTTATTTAAATTTCAATGATAATACATTAAAAAGACTTTCTGACACACATAAAAGGTAATTGATTTGACAAAATGTACTGGTCATTATTATTAAACTATTGCCACTTTCCATATCTTCCCTATATCAACCAGTGTACATTCACTTGGAAGATGACAAAGCTTTAGAAAAAAGTAAGAACATTGTCGTGATCAAACCGTACATGTACATGTATATAACCAATTCACTAAGAAGAATGTCCTATCCATCAAGTGTTTATTACTTTAATTTACTATTTGTTTTCATGTTTTTAAGAAAGAAAGAAATCCAGTTTGCCAATGTTTCAATGTACATGCACCTCAATAAAACCTTAAATTTTTGCAATAATCACTGGGTGGCCTTTTTCGCAGCCCCCAAAAATGGCCACAAACAGAACCTCAGAAAGCAATGTACCCTGGTTGAGACTGACCCTTTAATGATTTAAAGGGAAAGTCAGATAATTACACTACAACGCTTTTTACAAAAAGACAGTATCATTATTAATTGAAAATATTTTTAGTCATTGTAAAAAAAAATCCATTTACTGTTTCAGTAGTAGAAAATCCACCTTATGCTGAATATACTGTACCAAGGGATGCCTCTTCAACAGTCTGTTGAAATAGAAAACTTTTAATTGCATGTTCGCACTTATTGTTTAATTATGTGCATCCTTACTGCACATACATGTACAGTTGATGTCACAGTACCATGCTACATCATGCAACTCAGCCGTGCACAAAGGAAGAAAACTAACAACATCAACGGTTGGTAGCCATTGCATTAACTTTGCTAAATAAAAGTTGGTGTCACCTCCATTTTTTTGCATTCATTTTTTTTAATTCATTATTTTATTTATCCAGGGACATTTGATTACCATAAATACACACTGAGGCTAGTTTAAACACTACCCTGGGTTACTTATTACCAAGCTGTAGCAAAAGCTGTAGCAAAAGTATTACAAAAAAATCAATGTTAGAAAATTTTTGGCCAAACACCCCCCCCCCCCCCCCCCCCCCCCTAAGGGCCATAAATACATGTATTCAGTTTTCTTACTTTTCTTCATTAAGAACCATCTTCCTAAGAACTCATGGATCAAAACGTTTTGGCTGAATGAAATTGGCAATGCAATTACTGTCAATATGCAATGAAAGAGACAATTTCTTGCAGGTTATGTTCTGAGCATGTGTAGTCTAGAAGGCACAGTACAGTATAACTTAACAATAGTAATATTCTTAACACTGTGCTGGAGCAGTCGTACAGTATGCATGAAGAGGCCCAAAATATGTACATGTAAATGTTCAGTATTTACGATGAAAACATAATATAAACATGCATGTAATATAAACCAACAACCAATTATTCTTATTTACATGGAAACTAATATACAGTATTAACAATTTTAAATTAACATACCTTAGAAAGATCGCACATTTGCAATGGGTTTACAATGTGGTGTAGACTTTTATGTCCATAATCCATGACAGTACATGTAGAGTAAGTGATGTTTCCTGGGAGAAACAATTTGATTAATATAGGAAGTAAGCATCTTGAATTGATTGATAATTTTTTCAGACATACAAAAAAGGATTAACTGCTGGTATACATGTACCTAGTTCAGAGCTGTCACTAAGGGCCGGGCACCGGGGGATTTCCCCTGGCTACTATGAGCATGACCCCATACTTTCATAGGAAAATAGAAGGAAAATAGAACCAAAAGAACTCCCCAGCTGTTTGATTCCCCCCCTACTAATTGCATTTACCCAACAACTTGAATCTTAGTGACACAGCCCTGCTAGCTGACTATTGTAATTACATGTATTATAGTAACATTAAATTATTCCTTCACTTTAAGCAAGGCACTGGGGCTTGTAAAAACAGTTTGCAATTTGATTGCCTTTCTACAGGTAAACAAAGAACTAATTGTTTGAGTATATACTTAAGCACTTTACATTTAAGCATTTCATTTTTTCCAAGGAGTGGAGTAAGCAAGTTCCTTACTGCAGAACACAAGGGTGAGGAAAAAAAGCATCTTCAGATTCCTAATTGTACATGTACATGTACATTGTAACTGACAATGACAGAAGAACAAGGCTGATGAAACATGTCTTGCAGAATTGAAACTGTAGTTCTATTATTATAAAGTACCAGTTACAATTTTTGATCTTTCTTCATGTAGCAGCCTAGCTTGTATTGGTTTGAATTAATTTTGAGTCAAGTTTGGTTAATACTGTATGGAGGTCCAAGATTGTGAACTCTTGGCTGATTTGATACCATCACAATCATATGACCTACACTGTATCTTAACCTTATCTTGACCTATATTAAATCTTTATTACTCATGGCATAGCCGAGGAAGAAGTTATAAACTTGGCTTTGTGCATGCATATTTTTGTCTCACTGATTTGAATAATTGGCAATTGAGGCCTTGTGATCTTGTGGCCTCATGTGTGTTAACTTGAGAAGCAGAAAGAAGAAAAACAGCATACAAGTTTTCAAGACAATGCGGGGCATTCATGGATGGATATAGGACTGTTTGATATTGTGTTCACCGCTTATTGCCACATGGGAATTTTGTTCCAGCAAGTTTTGTGTTTTATATAACTTTGCATTTCAGTTAGCGATGGTGGTTTCCAGTGTCAGCTACTGAATGTAGTTTTACTTTTTAGACACAATTTTATGTTTCTCTAGAAAAGCACTCAAAACATTTGGGAATTAAATACTGCAATGGGTTAAAGACACCACAAGTTCAAGCTGTGTACAGCTTCTTGTTTAATTATACCATCCAAGTTTCATTGTCACAGCTCTAATACTATTGATATTACATTACATGGGAGGACAGAGGGAATCCCCTAATGCACAGTCCAATGAAAGGGCTCTGAGAGCCATGCATCTCATGAGCCATCTCATCTCATTCTTACGCTGTTTCATAAATGAAACAGCGTAAGAATAATTTTAGTTGTTCTGGATGTTTTGTAATTTAGCAGCGTCACTGTGATAATTAACACATCTTAGGATGACAGCAATATCCATTGTGTGAAACCAGACAGCTGGATGAGCCGAGTAAGCGAGCAATGACAGCAATACAGTGACATTTCCCTAATATAAATACAAAAACTGAGTCGATAAACATTGCTTTGGTCCCACACTTTTCAAGAGAACTGGACAACAAGCAACAGAGTGAATGCAGTCATATTCCATTTTGGGCTTTCACACAATTTTCATGACAGGCAGGCTAGTGCCTTACCTTTCAAGTGCCACAGAAGATAATATCATGGAAAACTGTCAATTCGATCAGGAATTTTAGAAGGCTATCTCAGAGTCAAACGTTTTGCGGGAACAATAAATTAAAACAAATATTTAGAACGAATGAGGGAACGGATGTAAGTAATACTGAGGAAAAATGAAAATTTCTAGCATGAATAAAGATTCATTTATTTGTGAACAATTATTGCTGCCATAATAAATTATTATAAAATAATTAATTATTAAATTAATTATTAAAATAAAATTTTGATCTTATCCCTGGGCATTTGCACTCTTTCAGAAGCCCCACCATGGGGATTTGTATGTACATGTATAAGCTGACCTCACCGTGGGGCATTTGCAACATTATTTTAAAAAAAAAGAGACAAATGTCCGACAAATACCCGGGGGAGAGGGGGGAAGAGCGGGCTTGGAATTGATGGAGCCATTTGGGGGGGCAATGGGCGGGCTTGGAATTGATGGATCCATTACCTTTATCCGACTTGTTCCTTCGTTGGAATGTTAACCAAAATATGTACATGTGACTGTAGTTTTTGAAAGTCTGATTACCTTAGGAGAACAAAAATACATGTAAACAAAACTTCAAAATAGAAATAAATTGATAACAAATTTAATTCTAGAGCATGATGCAAGATGCAGACCCTTAGGTTTTTGTTTTACTTCCACCTCTAATTTCCACTGTCAAAGATCTATTGTACATCTTCGCGCTTGAAATACAGTGAAACAGGTGAATTGAAACTAAAGGCAACAAAACATCTTTCTAGCTACATGTACACGTCATATTTAAAACCTCTTATAAGTTCAACTGTGGACAAAACATGTCGAAAGCAAGCTTAAAACCTTACCGTATAGCATAAATTACGTGTTCGCTTTGAAAATTACCGCAAAAGCTACTATCAAGCTGATATCAGGGCATGTCAATAATTTCAATAGTCTATAAAAATCGATCCTTGTAGATTGAATTCAATACAAATCAATCGACAAATACTGGAATTTGATAAAAGTCGATCACACGATTTCTTGTGATTATCGTGTTTTTTTTTACAGTTCGATTTTGATCGATTTGGATCAACAAGTATCGAAATATAAAAAACAAAGTTGGCAACTGCGGATAAACGAAGCAGGATCGGCTATGTCAAGACTTTATTTTACCGATTTTACACTGTAAAAGGAAGCTCAAATAAACACAAGCTGAAATCAGAAACTACTCTTTTCTTCCAGTAAAAGTGATTCAATTTCATGTCATATCATTTTACATGTACGTCTTATCAGTGATTTATGCATCTCATTTTTCATGCTGACTTCTTGATCGCCGCCTTCTGTCATGCTGTGTCACACTGCTTCTGTCCTGTACTCATTAAACCTGAATAAACTCCAGCGTTTATCAATTTTAACAGAATTTAACGGCTTTTTGGGGTCCATCAAGCCCTGAATGAACCACTGTTTATCTTGGTTTATCATTTCTCAAGGTAATTATTCCATTCTACAGTACATTGAATAACAATCCACTTGGTCGCTCAGTTTTTTTTTTTTTAATGTAAGTTTATTGCCGTAACGATTTACTTCAGAGCGGTTTATACTTCAACCTGAAAAGTCGTTCGAGCTATTAAGTCTTGTTAGTTTGGTTAAGCTTAATTTCGTAGCCATGAAAATCTTGTGATTATCGACTTTTATCGACAAATTAAACCTGTCGATTGACAATTATCGACAAACATCGAGTACTATCGACTCATCGACTACGTTTTCGATGATCGACATGTTACGCCCTGTGATATTTAATTTTTTTCAGCGCTCTGCAGAGTCGCGGACTTTTGCCAATCTGTTTGTAAACAAAATCGCTTATTAATTAATAATAATTGTAAACTAGTTAGATGTGCACAATATCAAATAGAAACTAATAAGCTTAATCAATCGCCCCAAACGGTCTAAAATAACTCTGAACCCTGTCCAGTTGGACATTAGGTTGAAAGTTAAACTTAAGTCTTTAATACTACATGTAATTTAAAACTCAAGTCACCTACCTTTTCCAGGTTTTCTTGTCCTTTTTCAATTTTCTCGACTATCCTCTCGCGACCAGCGAACTACGATGTACACTCTAAGCAGACTTCTTTGCGCTATATCGTAAGTTAGCCATGAAAAGAACAGTTTGCAAAGCAATTTCGCCAGCCTTTTTTCACTAAACAGGACTCTGAATCGACGAAATAAAATGGCGAGTAAAAGACAGTTGGTGTGAAAACTTGAACCAGTCCTCCCGCTGACCATGTCCTGCAAACCCGAGCAGGGGAGGGGAGGGAAGTGGACCGAAGGGGAGGGGAGGGGAGGGTGGGGGAATAAAAACGAATCTAACCCCTGATCGGTATGAATGAAAAATGCTACAGAAAAACTGCCAACGCCATTGGTAAGAAGTTAGATAAAAACCACTTATGCAGATTTGTTTATAGTTCTAAACTGAAAAGTCGCTGAGCAGGATCAGGAAAGGATGGATTTTCAAGGTCTTCCAACGTGTAAAACTTTTTTTCGTCACCTTCATTTTTACTAGAGGAGTAATAATCGCCTTTTTTATACATAAAAATAACATCATTTTGACCTGGGCGGAAAAACGGAGATTTATTTAAGTTAATAAAAATGTCTGATGGTTCCAAAAAGTTCCAAAAATCAGTCAACTTCCGTGCGTTCTGGTCACGTGTTTCATGACGTCATACTGATGACGTTCATAAAGAACTTATTTTTAGACTTATATCTACCAACCCTACGAAATAATTTAACTTTGCATTTCACCCTTTCAAAGATATATGTATACAAAGATACTAGTCTCCAGACCCCCTATTTGCTCATGTGTATAGCCCCCTTAATTTTGAAAATCCAGAAGTATCCCGGGCATGACGAAATGTTGCAAGCGAATGCCTTCCTTGCCACGTTGACTGTATTTGCATTTATCAAAGCATGTTTCTAAAAAACGCTAAAAGGCACTTGGGGGCATAGTCACGTGACTCATGACGTCATCGCACTTAGTCATTTAAAATAGGTATTTCATGGTAGGTGTAAACAGCATGTGGTGTAGTATCCTCATACACTCAAAATTGACAGAGTTATTTGGCATCTAAAATTTTTCTGGTGCAAAGGGTGCTGGGAAGGTTTTGATTATAATTATAATATATTATTTAATTATTATTTTGTGTCACGATTTATATTTTAAATTGGGCAATTCCGGTTCATAGCTTTGCCATTTACACTTCCTGTTCAGTGACTTCCGGCTACTCTCACTTCCGGTAAAACAGCGTTACTGAAGTGTCACGACAGCGTCTCCTACAACCCTACTAACATTACTAATGTTCACGTTAGGTATATATAACACTCTGAAGAATCACTGACTTCATTCTGTTACAGCCTTCATTTACAAAACATTCAATAGTAAACAACGTGGTTTGCAGGAACGATGACTGAATGAAAGGAGTAACTCTTCTCCATGTCGGACATCTTCTTATCATGTTTAAAATATATCATGCGCATGAGTATAGGCTGCTTGGAGCCTCTTGTTCAAATAAAAGTCTAATTAAACGAATGGGTTACTAGTAGATTTATTAAAAATAGCTATCCTCTAAATAACAGTGAAACACCCCAGAAAACACACACAGCATACCTTGGGTGTGGCGCGCTTGAAGCCTAGCGTTCGTTTATTGCACTATGATCATTAAAATACCACTGACAGCATATTAACCCTCGGACGTACAAGGGGGAGGAGGGGGGTGGTTGCCACCCCCCTCCCCCTTAAGGTTTTTCTCCGATATTTTCAAGACCATTTAAGATTAGCACATGTCTTTTCCAGTAGCTATTTAATTATCCTTGAGACACATTTTGATAAAGTTTGGCGACAACCGGTTGTTATGGTAACGAGATATGACGTCATAAGTAACATGTGGTCAACCCATTTTTGAAGAAAAAAACGTGTTTTTCACCTTTTTTCAGCGAAAAAACATATAAAATGCTACCAAAAGCACCAAAATGTTTGATTATATGTTATTTTGCAACTCTAGCAGACAATATTTGCAATTTCCGCATTTTTCTGATAAATTTGAATTTTTAGTAAAATCCAAGATGGCGGCCACCTTGGCGGCCATTTTGGATGGCGTCACGGACCCCCAGCAGCGCCCCAACCCATAATATTTACCTTACCTTGTAGAGCATATCGCGGGCTATCTATTAGATGTAAAATATTTCCGAAATATTGCAACATGGCAAAAACCCAAGGGGGGGGGGGGAGGGGGGGTTGCAACAACCTCCCCCCTTGTACCAGGGTTAACAATATCCACGTACGAAAAAACTGACTGAAAGCACGTCAAAAAAAGCAAAAGCTAACTGAAATGGGCCAAGCGTTCGCTTATTGCATTATGATAAGTAACAACATACTGACAGCATATAAACAAAATCCACGCTTCACGAAAGACTAACTAAAAGCACGTCAAACTGAAATGGGGCTGTGGAACAAGAGCTGGGTGAAAAACCTCTCCGTACGCCCAATCGCTCCTAAGAGGAAAACCCCGAGCCAGCTGAACTCCAAATCGCGGTTCCCGAACAAGACCAACTGGGAACAAAAGTCGATATCCAAGAGAAAAGCTAAATACCAAAAGCTTTTGAAACGGACAAACGCGAAGTTAAGGTGTCTTTGACACAGCCATCTTTGGTAGAGTCACTTGATCCGGAACACCGGCATTTGCGGCCGCGGTAGCCCCCGCCGCTCCTAAGACTATTAGTTCCAATACGTGAAATATCAGGCACAATGCCTCTAAACGCCTCGAAAACTAATTCTCTAAGCCTGGTATAGTTAAGCCCTTTAGCCCTAGGCTTGTAACCATATTTGGTCTTGGATAACTGTCGTGACTAAGATTGGCTATGTCTAAATAGCGATTCAATAGAGTAACAGGACAAGTAGCTTTCGCTGAAGCAGCTACAACGACCCATGCTCCGTCCCTATATTGGTCGGTGACTAGATTAAAAAAATTACCTGTAACATTTCACTATCGACTTTAACATCTGAACGCACTAGTTTCGCAAGTTCGTCAAATTTAAGAAAGGCCGCGAAGGCCATCACACAAATAACAACGGAACGAATAACGTATAGGGAAGCCATAGAATCGGATTTAGCATTAACTAATTTTTCCAATTGAGAAACTGTAATGGGCTCCTTCTTGGAAGTGTGGTGGGCCAAACAACGCTGTGCACCATCAAGAACATTCTTCACCAAAGGGTGCTCTGAGGGAGATGGCTCGCCAGCCAAATTGTGTATCCAAGCAATGCTATGTACCGCAGAGTCTATCGGAGAGGCCGTCTTCGCACTAGACATCAGGTGGCACAGGTAAAGGACGAATTGGTAAGGAGACGCAGGGAAAGCTGGCAGGTCATGTTCACGGGCCCAAAGTTTCCATCTGGTATAGGCTGCGAAGTACTTGGATGTAGTACTTGAAGCTCTGCCCGCCAATGTCACATCCGGAAGGGAATTACCAAGTGCTGTTAAATCGTCATTTCCAGGAGGAATAGCAAATTGAAGATCTCTCCACATTTCTGACCTGAAAACATTACAAAATATAATGAAAAAAGAACACGCACCGCCAAAAAATCAAAAGAAATCAAAATACCATCCAAAAAATAAAACTAAACACGAACGCAGGGAAGCGAGACCGAGATGAAAGACCTACTCTTTCGCACCTCTATATATACACCTGCCAAATACCCCAAAGGAGGATATTACCATCTTCCCAGCATGCTTTGGGTAAAATTCGGGTGAATGACTTCCGGTGGAACCGAAAAATGCACGTGCTTCAGACAAAGTTGTACATGGATTTCCTCGCTTTAATGTAAAGGCATCGAAAGAAAATAATGCGAACCTTATTTCTCTATTAACCCTATTCAGACTGGGGGGAGGGGGTGGGATTTGTCTAGAGACATTTTGGTATCCATAACATGTCAGTGTGATTAATGATGTTGCCATGGCAACCGGTTTTTGACACACAGGTTTTCAAAATATTAAAATATGGTGAATTTTTTAGTTTAAGATATTGTTCTTTGACTTATAGTGCATTTTCTTCTCAGAATAGTTTTTTTCTTGGGACTAGTTCTTGAAAGACATAAAAAATTTTTAACATCAAATATTTGGGGGGGAGGGGTAGGTAAATTTTTGCTCTCTTTTACTTATTGACAAACATTTTGTACTATTTATTTAATAACGCTTCTAAGTTCATTGTTTGGATAATAGACATTAGTTTGATACGTGTTTTATACATTCTGATCCTCTTCTCTTTTAGATATTTCTTGATTTTAATTTAAACAAAAAAAAAGAGAAAATCCAAGATGACGGATCCAAGATGGCGGATCCAAGATGGCGGACAATAATTTCAAAATTACAGTTTTATCGCTTTTTATTGCTTTTTCTCGCTTTACAAGTGTGTCCTTGTTTGTATTTATTATGTTTTAATATTAAAGAGATGATTTTACAGTTATATTAATTTTGATATTTTAAGTATCTGGATGGAAAAATATCAAAGAAACGTCGGAAAAACAAAAATTACGTAATTGTGACGTCATAATTGGGTGTGGCAGGTCAAAACTGGGTGCAAGGTTTCCATGTATGGAGGTGAACATTGTGTGAAAATTTCATGGCCCTAGCCGTACTGGTTCCAGAGATATAGACGGGGGGTCCGAGGAGTCCCCCCCCCCCAGTTTTTTAGATTGCCTAAAAAAGCCCAGTCTGAATATAGGGTTAATGATGTGCCAGGAAATGTTTTTCTTAGAGTGGAGTGGACCCGTTAAAAAAATTATCGTGGTATAGTTTGACTGTTGTCGGACATGTCTGCTTGTAGTCATCGGTAATGCATATTTTAAATTGGTTGGATCGATTCAAAAAAGGCGAGTCGAACGCAAAATAATACCCAATTCCAGTCATTTAAAGTATAAACCTTCTTGAAAACCTATTTGACTCCAATTGACTCCACAATTTCATCCCAAATTTTGAAGTTAAAAGTGATCTATTTCGGCGGCTGTTTGTTTTTATCGGCATTGAATTGAAAGTGACTACATCCGGCAAGCTCCAAGTTGCGCGTCGTTTGTGAGAAGATCTATTTGCATTTGTGGACCGATTTGAGTTTTATTTTGGTCACAGCAAAATATAAGATGAAATGAAATTAAATGGTTAGTGCTCGTACCATAGAAAAGTCAGAAAATAGCAAGAAAAGTGAAGATCGATTTTTAACTAAAAGTAACATAACCGTAAATAAACACAGCAGGACAGTCGCGTGCTGAGTGGTTGAGCTGAGTAGCTGTTGTTTTATATTTTTATTAGAGGAAATTATTTCAACGGCTCTGTTCACCAGTGTCAGATTCAATAAGCCAAAGCAAGCAAATATACGGATATTTCTTCTAATATATGCCGGCATTGTCTTGAAATGGCGAGACGGTTTATTAATTCCATGAATCTGTGAAGAGATTTCAAGCGTCTACCACGCGACGCTTATCGCGGGTTTCGTCCCGTCTGGGAAGTTAAGCGGCCTTAAAGCAAACTAAACGCAACCCGAAATTGAAAATATTCTGTAAAGCTGAATAGCATCAATGGGTTAACATAGATTTCTTTTGAAAGGTTTCCGCTACGACCAAGTGACCTCCGACCTCAATGACGTCTGTGTAAAATGAGCTGCTTGCGGGTCGCCGCCGTTTGATAATATAGTTTAGTTGCAGTGCATGCCGGGAAGATGGTAACATCCTCCTTTAAATACCCCATATACCAGCGCTCATACCTAAACAAACAAAGATACCGATGAGAGCATATATTTTCCTGCCAATTCAATAGTCAAAAGCAGGAAAATACCACTCTCCTCAAAATCCATTGAAACATCCCAGAAAACACACACAACATCCCTTGGATGTGGCTCGCTTCAAGCCAAGCGCTGCAGAAACAGACTAGAACTCGAGAACGGGAAACTGAAGAAACAACGAAATTACCCACTACATAGACTGCTGGCTGTAGAATGCCCCGAAACTGGTCGAAATAACCCCTGGGCAATCACCAACCACCCCTGGCTACATAAAGCTACATACAATGACATGCTAGTGTAAAAATAGATAACGGTCAGTGACAAAACAAACCACCCACTGGTATCATGCTATCAACAGCCATCTACTAGCTAATAACGCTGGAAGAGTCGGTGCAAACCACCCACTGGCTATGAAAAAGCAACCCACTGGCTATATTTAGACCACCCACTGGTCTCACGTTATCGATAGCCAACCATTGGCTAAAAGCATTCGAAGAGGCTGCACAAGCCACCCACTGGCTACATGAAAAACACCCAGTGGCAAGGATAACCTAAAGTAACCCACAAAACTATAAACAACTTACCAAACTGGAGTAGAGCCACATTTGGCGCACGAGCCAAATTCACTCGGCATTAAAGAAGCGAGCCGATCTAAACTTGATACCAATAGCCAAAATTCTAAAATAAAGGTCCTCTCTGCCGAAAACACCAGCACTGTGTCGACCGGCTCAGAACGTTGCCTTTAAAAGGGAAAAATTCATCCAATCCTCCACGAAAGATGCAAAATGCAGGCCGTCTGATGTTAAAAGAGGCCAGAATGGAGAGGATCGCCATAGCGGAGCAATCAAAGTCTATAGTGCGCAGCCACATCAATAATACGAGCGACATTCTGATTATCGGTGTACCATTTGACACATAACCCTACCAACTTAGGCGCAAAAGATTGTAAAACTTTACAGACAGCTAAAATCTCACGCAAAATGGAACTTTGTCGCGCTACGTCAAAAGACCAAACACGTTGAGCGGCCACCTAGGGACCAAGCTCAAGTATATAGCCGCCATAACCAGTGTCACTAGCATCTGAATACGCAATCCTGACTGCACTGGACTTAAAACCAAATGCGACGACCATTATCAGTGTTGAACCAAATTTGCGAGCCAAAACACTGATTCGCCTTTGACCGAATCATCGAGTGTAAAAGAAGAAAACCAAGAGTTTTGCGCCGAAATCTGGGCGTCCATTGATCGAGACATTAAACGCACTGTGTTGCCAATAGCCATAAACATAGCATTTAGTTGCCCAGCAATGCTAAGCGAGTTCCTTGGCTGTGACGAAACGTTGAGAAAGAGTACACGAGATGCTTTCCTTAACCTTCATAATCTTAGCATGAGGCATAGAGATGTTACAACGACTGAAATCTAGACAGTAACCCAGCCATACATCAACTTGAGACGGTGGCCAAACGGATTTTTGATCCAAATCGACGCGACAAAGACGACTAACTTCTTGACAGGCGATGTAGTCGGGGGCGCCACCGATACCGTCATCAAGAAACGTAACGATACGACTACCAAGTCCTCGCCAGTAACTAACAAGTGCACGGACTAACTTCGTAAATATGTATGGTACGGCGCTGAAGACAAACCGAAAGCCAAAACAGTGAAAAGAAAGTATTTGACAACAGAATCAAAACACCAAGAAAAACCGAGATATTGTCGATGATCAGGAAAAATTTCAACATATGATATCCGTATTTAAGATCGAAGGTAAAGAAATAATAACCCGATTGAAATAAGTCAAACACAGTTCGAATATCTTCACATCGGACAGACTGCTTCCAAACAAATTTATTTAAATAAGAAAGATCCAAAATAAGTCTGCATTTTCCGCTGTACTGATGCACAACGTGTAACGGATTGATGAACACGGACGGAATGTCAACTTTCATAACTCATATCTACGCTCAAGTAATTCAGAAATGGCCTCATTAACAAAATCTTTAAACTTGAAGGCTGAAGATCTCTTAGGAGTAACATAACTAGCAGGCAAATCGAAAAAAGGGATTTATACCCTTCAACGATAGTATTGATGATGAAATCAGAAGCCCGAACAGTATGTACTATTAGACTATAGCTCCATTTACACGCGCCAAAAGATCGGCACGGCACCCTTAAATTTCGGTACCGTGCCCAAACTATTTAAGCACGGCACTGCCAGTTTACACGAACAAAATAGTGGAATTTCTCTCAAATGGGCACGGTACCTACTTCTGTATTGGCACCCCTAATATTCGCCTGTATTTTTCCGAGAAATGGCGGGAAATGATATTATTGTCACTGTTTAACGGTTATTGATTAGAAATCGGCGCCTAGAACAACGAGAAGGACATCAACCTTACGAAATACATCTGAAAGGAATGTATCGTCTATGACGTAACGTTTCTTATAATATACTCAGCAAAATATATAGTTTCTGATTGGCCAATGACTAATGCATAATTATATTGCAGAGTGCAAATCTAGGTTGTAAAGTGCAATAAGCTAAAGAAAGATGCGAACCTGTTGCGCTTACTTTAAAAGCTTGGAACTTCAAGCTTAAATATTTCTTTAAATGAAGTGATTAATTTTTAGATTTCAGGCACATGTTACCTGTCAAAAGATTGTTTTTGATTGGTTAAAAATAAAACTTGTGAGCATTTTGGAAACCATTGAAGCGTTTCATTTCAAAATTTCAAAACATCACTCGTGCCCAAAAATCACGAAATGCACAAACAGTTCATACGATTTTCTTATATGTATCGTATCGGTCTGTCTGTATGACCTGTATGAAGTGTATGTATCGTCCGCCATTTTGAAAATGCGATGGTTGCTACGCATGTGTGACGACTTAAACTTCGTTCAAAATTGTTAGAAATCGAACATTTTTTGGTACGGTGCCTTCTTTACCCGTGCCGAGACTACCTCCTAGAGGTAGTCTCGGCAGCCTTAAAATTTTGGGCACCAGTGCCACATTGTGTATGGGTCCGATACGTTTACACGTAGATAATTGGGAGTGCCGTGCCCAAAAATCATTAGTACCGTGCCGAATTTTTAGCGCGTGTAAATGGGGTTTATAATTCCATTGTTTTCTTTCGTTTAATTTGGACTATCACACACTAATTATTAGATAATGTTTCACGGGTTTAGTAAAACCACTCTAACGTCAGACTGTGATTATTTATTGGTAGGGACTTGAATAACAACCAACTGAAGGACCTCCCCAAAGGCGTTTTTGATCAAAATACTGCGCTGAGAGGCCTGTAAGTGAATGAATTGTTTATCTGTGACACACCATCTATCATACTAGGGGGGAGGTTGGGCACTATATCAATCATTAAAAGTGAGACATTTAATTGACGTGCAATTGTTCTTTCTTTTTTAATTTCGATTCAAGGAGCACCGATTTTCATTCCAGTTACAACAGCTTACTAGACAGTGCATAGTTCAGTCAATCAAGTTGCAGGATTCCAGATGGGTCTACCAAAATCTGATATACAACACTGACTCAAAACTATAAAAATATGTTGGCATGCTACAATAAATAAAACACTGATAAAGAAAATTATCTACATTGGCAGCTTACCAAAGTTGACAGTTTGCAAAAGTATCAGGCAGATTTATTAAAAATAGTTTCCCAACTCAATGAGTCGATTAATCCCAGAAGCACGCTTCTGTTATGCCGTGTGTTTATGCTGCCCTTTTCCTAAAAGCAAAGACATATATCCCCTTTTAGTATATACTGAAACAGTGGATAGCATTGTTGGCGCGCTCTGATTGGCTACTGAAACTCGGAATAGCAAGTGCTATTCACCTCCCAGCAATTTGCGCGCGAAAATTGTAATCGTTGACAGGAATAAACGAGTTAAAAAGCATCATTTTCGTTATATTATCTCACTGTTTCGGTATATACTAAAACAACTATTCACCTCAGTGTAGGTGGGTAGTGGTGGATATTTACCTCGCCGCTTCGCGGGTCGGTAAATATCCACCACTACTCATCTCCACTTCGGTGAATAGTTGTTAAATATTTTCCCAATTAGTTAGATGCAGACTGACTTTAGTCCAATGTTCAACTAGTTTGATAACTGGTCGCGAGCTTCCATTTACATTGTAATGAGCTTCCGCTTCCGGTTAATTAATCCCGCAAATACGGAGGACTAAATCATCAAGCGCCGTACGAGCCCCTCCAGACCCAGGCCGTACTTTATATTCATGAGTGTGTTGGATCTGGGAAACCGACTATTCGCTCCAGTCCCTTACAGAGCGAGTATAAATAAGAGCTTTGCATCTAATTTCGTCCCAGTTCAAGTAAGAATCCTTTGGTGCTGTTACCTTCGTGTTCTCACCATGTCCGGCGAGCAAGCTCCCGTGGCGGAGGTAGTTCCAGAAAGTTCAAGCGCTTCTTCAGTCAGCTCAAGCGCCTCAACCAGGCCCAGCTAACCAGAACCGTTATACTGGTAAACTTTTCTTTAGTATTTGTCCGGCTATTTAGCCGTTTCATCGCTTGTTCGCCCGCGGCTCCACGTGCTCACCGGTTTTTATCTCCTCACCCTGCTCCTTGTCCCTTATCCGTTAGCCTCGTTTCTTTCTAAGTTTTTCGCTTCCCTACAGCTTTTATGGAATTTACACGCTTTTATATTTGGTGGTTTAGCTATTTATTGCTTTGCGTGCTTCGCTTCGCAAACACCGGGTTTGTGCAGTACTCTTCCCTCGGTTCCCCCCTTTCAGTTTGTACGCTTATTATGTTTGTACGTTTATTTCTTGCGTATTTTGCCTCATAAAGATCGGGTTTGTGCAGTGCTTTTCTCTCATTTCCCATTTCAGTTTGTACGCCTGTATTTGTCCAGTTTTGTTATGCGTACTTTGCCTCGCAAACATTGGGTTGGTGCAGTGCTTTTCCCTCGGGTCCCTTTTTAGTTTGTACGCTTGTTTGTTACGTTTTGTTATATGCGTTCTTTGCCTCACAAACACCTGGTTTGTGCAGTGCTTTTGAAGTTTCTAGCCTTTATTTGTCACGTTTTGTTATGCGTACTTTGCCTCACAAATATCGGGTCTGTGCAGTGCTTTAGAAGTTTTTACGCCTATATTTGTCGCGTTTTGTTGTGCGTATTTTGCCTCACAAACATCGGGTTTGTGACGTGTTTTTGAAGTTTGTACGCCTTTATTTGTGACGTTTTGCTAATATGCGTACTTTGCCTCACAAACATCGGGTTTGTGCAGTGCTTTTGAAGTTTGTACGCCTTTATTTGTCACGTTTTGTTATGCGTACTTTGCCTCACAAACATCGGGTTTGTGAGGTGCTTTTGAAGTTTGTACGCCTTTATTTGTGACGTTTTGCTAATATGCGTACTTTGCCTCACGAACATCGGGTTTGTGCAGTGCTTTTGAAGTTTGTACGCCTTTAATTGTGACGTTTTGTTATGCGTACTTTGCCTCACAAACATCGGGTTTGTGCAGTGCTTTCAGGAAGTTTGTACGACTTTATTTGTGACGTTTTGTTATGCGTACTTTGCCTCGCAAACATCGGGATTGTGTAGTGCTTTTGAAGTTTGTACGCCTTTATTATGCGTACTTTGCCTCATAAACACCGGGTTTGTGCTGTGCTTTTGAAGTTTGTACGCCTTTATTATGCGTACTTTGCCTCACAAACATCGGGTTTGTGCAGTGCCTTTGAAGTTTGTACGCCTTTATTTGTCACGTTTTGTTATGCGTACTTTGCCTCGCAAACATCGCGTTTGTGCAGTGCCTTTGAGGTTTGTACGCCTTTATTTGTCAGTCACGTTCTGTTATGCGTACTTTGCTTCACAAACATCGGGTTTGTGCAGTGCCTTTGAAGTTTGTACCCCTTTATTTCTCACGTTTTGTTATGCGTACTTTGCCTCACAAACATCGGGTTTGTGCAGTGCCTTTGACGTTTGTACGCCTTTATTTGTCAAGTTTTGTTTTGCGTACTTTGCCTCACAAACATCGGGTTTGTGCAGTGCCTTTAAGTTTGTACGCCTTCATTTGTGACGTTTTGTTAATGCGTACTTCGCCTCGCAAACATCGCGTTTGTGCAGTGCCCTTGAAGTTTGTACGCCTTTATTTGTGACGTTTTGCTAATATGCGTACTTTGCCTCACAAACATCGGGTTTGTGCAGTGCTTTTGAAGTTTGTACGCCTTTATTTGTCAGGTTTTGTTATGCGTACTTTGCCTCACAAACATCGGGTTTGTGAGGTGCTTTTGAAGTTTGTACGCCTTTATTTGTGACGTTTTGCTAATATGCGTACTTTGCCTCACGAACATCGGGTTTGTGCAGTGCTTTTGAAGTTTGTACGCCTTTAATTGTGACGTTTTGTTATGCGTACTTTGCCTCACAAACATCGGGTTTGTGCAGTGCTTTCAGGAAGTTTGTACGACTTTATTTGTGACGTTTTGTTATGCGTACTTTGCCTCGCAAACATCGGGATTGTGTAGTGCTTTTGAAGTTTGTACGCCTTTATTATGCGTACTTTGCCTCATAAACACCGGGTTTGTGCTGTGCTTTTGAAGTTTGTACGCCTTTATTATGCGTACTTTGCCTCACAAACATCGGGTTTGTGCAGTGCCTTTGAAGTTTGTACGCCTTTATTTGTCACGTTTTGTTATGCGTACTTTGCCTCGCAAACATCGCGTTTGTGCAGTGCCTTTGAGGTTTGTACGCCTTTATTTGTCAGTCACGTTCTGTTATGCGTACTTTGCTTCACAAACATCGGGTTTGTGCAGTGCCTTTGAAGTTTGTACCCCTTTATTTCTCACGTTTTGTTATGCGTACTTTGCCTCACAAACATCGGGTTTGTGCAGTGCCTTTGACGTTTGTACGCCTTTATTTGTCAAGTTTTGTTTTGCGTACTTTGCCTCACAAACATCGGGTTTGTGCAGTGCCTTTAAGTTTGTACGCCTTCATTTGTGACGTTTTGTTAATGCGTACTTCGCCTCGCAAACATCGCGTTTGTGCAGTGCCCTTGAAGTTTGTACGCCTTTATTTATCACGTTCTGTTATGCGTACTTTGCCTCACAAACATCGGGTTTGTGCAGTGCCTTTGAAGTTTGTACGCCTTTATTTCTCACGTTTTGTTATGCGTACTTTGCCTCACAAACATCGGGTTTGTGCAGTGCCTTTGACGTTTGTACGCCTTTATTTGTCAAGTTTTGTTTTGCGTACTTTGCCTCACAAACATTGGGTTTGTGCAGTGCCTTTAAGTTTGTACGCCTTCATTTGTGACGTTTTGTTAATGCGTACTTCGCCTCGCAAACATCGCGTTTGTGCAGTGCCTTTGAAGTTTGTACGCCTTTATTTGTCAAGTTTTGTTATGCGTACTTTGCCTCACAAATATCGGGTTTGTGCAGTGCCTTTGACGTTTGTACGCCTGTATTTGTCACGTTTTGTTTTGCGTACTTTGCCTCACAAACATCGGGTTTGTGCAGTGCTTTTGGCGTTTGTACGCCTTTATTTGTCACGTTTTGTCATGCGTACTTTGCCTCGCAAATATCGGGTTCGTGTAGTGCTTTTGAAGTTTGTACGCCTTTATTTATCACGTTCTGTTATGCGTACTTTGCCTCACAAACATCGGGTTTGTGCAGTGCCTTTGAAGTTTGTACGCCTTTATTTCTCACGTTTTGTTATGCGTACTTTGCCTCACAAACATCGGGTTTGTGCAGTGCCTTTGACGTTTGTACGCCTTTATTTGTCAAGTTTTGTTTTGCGTACTTTGCCTCACAAACATTGGGTTTGTGCAGTGCCTTTAAGTTTGTACGCCTTCATTTGTGACGTTTTGTTAATGCGTACTTCGCCTCGCAAACATCGCGTTTGTGCAGTGCCTTTGAAGTTTGTACGCCTTTATTTGTCAAGTTTTGTTATGCGTACTTTGCCTCACAAATATCGGGTTTGTGCAGTGCCTTTGACGTTTGTACGCCTGTATTTGTCACGTTTTGTTTTGCGTACTTTGCCTCACAAACATCGGGTTTGTGCAGTGCTTTTGGCGTTTGTACGCCTTTATTTGTCACGTTTTGTCATGCGTACTTTGCCTCGCAAATATCGGGTTCGTGTAGTGCTTTTGAAGTTTGTACGCCTTTATTTATCACGTTCTGTTATGCGTACTTTGCCTCACAAACTTCGGGTTTGTGCAGTGCCTTAGAAGTTTGTACGCCTTTATTTGTCACGTTCTGTCATGCGTACTTTGCCTCGCAAACATCGGGTTTGTGCAGTGCCTTTGAAGTTTGTACGCCTGTATTTTGTCACGTTTTGTTTTGCGTACTTTGCCTAACAAACATCGGGTTTGTGCAGTGCTTTGAAGTTTTGTACGCCTTTATTATGCGTACTTTGCCTCACAAACATCGGGTTTGTGCAGTGCCTTTGAAGTTTGTACGCCTTTATTTGTCACGTTTTGTTAATATGAGTACTTTGCCTCACAAATGTCTGGTTTGTGTAGTGCTTTCGAGGTTTATACGCCTTTATCTGTTAAGTTTTTGTTAATAGTACTTTGCCTTACAGACATCGAGTCTGTGCCATGCTTCGCTCTCGAATCTTTTTACGGTGGCTAATTTACCTTATCGACTCAGTCGATAAAACCAAATTCTTGTGCTTCACCCCCACCGACGCAGCACCACAGTTTCTCTGGAAACTAACCCCATTCGCTCAGTTCCGTTGAAGTTCCGACTGAAATCTAGACAGTAACCCAGCCATACATCAACTTGAGACGGTGGCCAAACGGATTTTTGATCCAAATCGACGCGACAAAGACGACTAACTTCTTGACAGGCGATGTAGTCGGGGGCGCCACCGATACCGTCATCAAGAAACGTAACGATACGACTACCAAGTCCTCGCCAGTAACTAACAAGTGCACGGACTAACTTCGTAAATATGTATGGTACGGCGCTGAAGACAAACCGAAAGCCAAAACAGTGAAAAGAAAGTATTTGACAACAGAATCAAAACACCAAGAAAAACCGAGATATTGTCGATGATCAGGAAAAATTTCAACATATGATATCCGTATTTAAGATCGAAGGTAAAGAAATAATAACCCGATTGAAATAAGTCAAACACAGTTCGAATATCTTCACATCGGACAGACTGCTTCCAAACAAATTTATTTAAATAAGAAAGATCCAAAATAAGTCTGCATTTTCCGCTGTACTGATGCACAACGTGTAACGGATTGATGAACACGGACGGAATGTCAACTTTCATAACTCATATCTACGCTCAAGTAATTCAGAAATGGCCTCATTAACAAAATCTTTAAACTTGAAGGCTGAAGATCTCTTAGGAGTAACATAACTAGCAGGCAAATCGAAAAAAGGGATTTATACCCTTCAACGATAGTATTGATGATGAAATCAGAAGCCCGAACAGTATGTACTATTAGACTATAGCTCCATTTACACGCGCCAAAAGATCGGCACGGCACCCTTAAATTTCGGTACCGTGCCCAAACTATTTAAGCACGGCACTGCCAGTTTACACGAACAAAATAGTGGAATTTCTCTCAAATGGGCACGGTACCTACTTCTGTATTGGCACCCCTAATATTCGCCTGTATTTTTCCGAGAAATGGCGGGAAATGATATTATTGTCACTGTTTAACGGTTATTGATTAGAAATCGGCGCCTAGAACAACGAGAAGGACATCAACCTTACGAAATACATCTGAAAGGAATGTATCGTCTATGACGTAACGTTTCTTATAATATACTCAGCAAAATATATAGTTTCTGATTGGCCAATGACTAATGCATAATTATATTGCAGAGTGCAAATCTAGGTTGTAAAGTGCAATAAGCTAAAGAAAGATGCGAACCTGTTGCGCTTACTTTAAAAGCTTGGAACTTCAAGCTTAAATATTTCTTTAAATGAAGTGATTAATTTTTAGATTTCAGGCACATGTTACCTGTCAAAAGATTGTTTTTGATTGGTTAAAAATAAAACTTGTGAGCATTTTGGAAACCATTGAAGCGTTTCATTTCAAAATTTCAAAACATCACTCGTGCCCAAAAATCACGAAATGCACAAACAGTTCATACGATTTTCTTATATGTATCGTATCGGTCTGTCTGTATGACCTGTATGAAGTGTATGTATCGTCCGCCATTTTGAAAATGCGATGGTTGCTACGCATGTGTGACGACTTAAACTTCGTTCAAAATTGTTAGAAATCGAACATTTTTTGGTACGGTGCCTTCTTTACCCGTGCCGAGACTACCTCCTAGAGGTAGTCTCGGCAGCCTTAAAATTTTGGGCACCAGTGCCACATTGTGTATGGGTCCGATACGTTTACACGTAGATAATTGGGAGTGCCGTGCCCAAAAATCATTAGTACCGTGCCGAATTTTTAGCGCGTGTAAATGGGGTTTATAATTCCATTGTTTTCTTTCGTTTAATTTGGACTATCACACACTAATTATTAGATAATGTTTCACGGGTTTAGTAAAACCACTCTAACGTCAGACTGTGATTATTTATTGGTAGGGACTTGAATAACAACCAACTGAAGGACCTCCCCAAAGGTGTTTTTGATCAAAATACTGCGCTGAGAGGCCTGTAAGTGAATGAATTGTTTATCTGTGACACACCATCTATCATACTAGGGGGGAGGTTGGGCACTATATCAATCATTAAAAGTGAGACATTTAATTGACGTGCAATTGTTCTTTCTTTTTTAATTTCGATTCAAGGAGCACCGATTTTCATTCCAGTTACAACAGCTTACTAGACAGTGCATAGTTCAGTCAATCAAGTTGCAGGATTCCAGATGGGTCTACCAAAATCTGATATACAACACTGACTCAAAACTATAAAAATATGTTGGCATGCTACAATAAATAAAACACTGATAAAGAAAATTATCTACATTGGCAGCTTACCAAAGTTGACAGTTTGCAAAAGTATCAGGCAGATTTATTAAAAATAGTTTCCCAACTCAATGAGTCGATTAATCCCAGAAGCACGCTTCTGTTATGCCGTGTGTTTATGCTGCCCTTTTCCTAAAAGCAAAGACATATATCCCCTTTTAGTATATACTGAAACAGTGGATAGCATTGTTGGCGCGCTCTGATTGGCTACTGAAACTCGGAATAGCAAGTGCTATTCACCTCCCAGCAATTTGCGCGCGAAAATTGTAATCGTTGACAGGAATAAACGAGTTAAAAAGCATCATTTTCGTTATATTATCTCACTGTTTCGGTATATACTAAAACAACTATTCACCTCAGTGTAGGTGGGTAGTGGTGGATATTTACCTCGCCGCTTCGCGGGTCGGTAAATATCCACCACTACTCATCTCCACTTCGGTGAATAGTTGTTAAATATTTTCCCAATTAGTTAGATGCAGACTGACTTTAGTCCAATGTTCAACTAGTTTGATAACTGGTCGCGAGCTTCCATTTACATTGTAATGAGCTTCCGCTTCCGGTTAATTAATCCCGCAAATACGGAGGACTAAATCATCAAGCGCCGTACGAGCCCCTCCAGACCCAGGCCGTACTTTATATTCATGAGTGTGTTGGATCTGGGAAACCGACTATTCGCTCCAGTCCCTTACAGAGCGAGTATAAATAAGAGCTTTGCATCTAATTTCGTCCCAGTTCAAGTAAGAATCCTTTGGTGCTGTTACCTTCGTGTTCTCACCATGTCCGGCGAGCAAGCTCCCGTGGCGGAGGTAGTTCCAGAAAGTTCAAGCGCTTCTTCAGTCAGCTCAAGCGCCTCAACCAGGCCCAGCTAACCAGAACCGTTATACTGGTAAACTTTTCTTTAGTATTTGTCCGGCTATTTAGCCGTTTCATCGCTTGTTCCCCCGCGGCTCCACGTGCTCACCGGTTTTTATCTCCTCACCCTGCTCCTTGTCCCTTATCCGTTAGCCTCGTTTCTTTCTAAGTTTTTCGCTTCCCTACAGCTTTTATGGAATTTACACGCTTTTATATTTGGTGGTTTAGCTATTTATTGCCTTGCGTGCTTCGCTTCGCAAACACCGGGTTTGTGCAGTACTCTTCCCTCGGTTCCCCCCTTTCAGTTTGTACGCTTATTATGTTTGTACGTTTATTTCTTGCGTATTTTGCCTCATAAAGATCGGGTTTGTGCAGTGCTTTTCTCTCATTTCCCATTTCAGTTTGTACGCCTGTATTTGTCCAGTTTTGTTATGCGTACTTTGCCTCGCAAACATTGGGTTGGTGCAGTGCTTTTCCCTCGGGTCCCTTTTTAGTTTGTACGCTTGTTTGTTACGTTTTGTTATATGCGTTCTTTGCCTCACAAACACCTGGTTTGTGCAGTGCTTTTGAAGTTTCTAGCCTTTATTTGTCACGTTTTGTTATGCGTACTTTGCCTCACAAATATCGGGTCTGTGCAGTGCTTTAGAAGTTTTTACGCCTATATTTGTCGCGTTTTGTTGTGCGTATTTTGCCTCACAAACATCGGGTTTGTGACGTGTTTTTGAAGTTTGTACGCCTTTATTTGTGACGTTTTGCTAATATGCGTACTTTGCCTCACAAACATCGGGTTTGTGCAGTGCTTTTGAAGTTTGTACGCCTTTATTTGTCACGTTTTGTTATGCGTACTTTGCCTCACAAACATCGGGTTTGTGAGGTGCTTTTGAAGTTTGTACGCCTTTATTTGTGACGTTTTGCTAATATGCGTACTTTGCCTCACGAACATCGGGTTTGTGCAGTGCTTTTGAAGTTTGTACGCCTTTAATTGTGACGTTTTGTTATGCGTACTTTGCCTCACAAACATCGGGTTTGTGCAGTGCTTTCAGGAAGTTTGTACGACTTTATTTGTGACGTTTTGTTATGCGTACTTTGCCTCGCAAACATCGGGATTGTGTAGTGCTTTTGAAGTTTGTACGCCTTTATTATGCGTACTTTGCCTCATAAACACCGGGTTTGTGCTGTGCTTTTGAAGTTTGTACGCCTTTATTATGCGTACTTTGCCTCACAAACATCGGGTTTGTGCAGTGCCTTTGAAGTTTGTACGCCTTTATTTGTCACGTTTTGTTATGCGTACTTTGCCTCGCAAACATCGCGTTTGTGCAGTGCCTTTGAGGTTTGTACGCCTTTATTTGTCAGTCACGTTCTGTTATGCGTACTTTGCTTCACAAACATCGGGTTTGTGCAGTGCCTTTGAAGTTTGTACGCCTTTATTTCTCAAGTTTTGTTATGCGTACTTTGCCTCACAAACATCGGGTTTGTGCAGTGCCTTTGACGTTTGTACGCCTTTATTTGTCAAGTTTTGTTTTGCGTACTTTGCCTCACAAACATCGGGTTTGTGCAGTGCCTTTAAGTTTGTACGCCTTCATTTGTGACGTTTTGTTAATGCGTACTTCGCCTCGCAAACATCGCGTTTGTGCAGTGCCCTTGAAGTTTGTACGCCTTTATTTATCACGTTCTGTTATGCGTACTTTGCCTCACAAACATCGGGTTTGTGCAGTGCCTTTGAAGTTTGTACGCCTTTATTTCTCACGTTTTGTTATGCGTACTTTGCCTCACAAACATCGGGTTTGTGCAGTGCCTTTGACGTTTGTACGCCTTTATTTGTCAAGTTTTGTTTTGCGTACTTTGCCTCACAAACATTGGGTTTGTGCAGTGCCTTTAAGTTTGTACGCCTTCATTTGTGACGTTTTGTTAATGCGTACTTCGCCTCGCAAACATCGCGTTTGTGCAGTGCCTTTGAAGTTTGTACGCCTTTATTTGTCAAGTTTTGTTATGCGTACTTTGCCTCACAAATATCGGGTTTGTGCAGTGCCTTTGACGTTTGTACGCCTGTATTTGTCACGTTTTGTTTTGCGTACTTTGCCTCACAAACATCGGGTTTGTGCAGTGCTTTTGGCGTTTGTACGCCTTTATTTGTCACGTTTTGTCATGCGTACTTTGCCTCGCAAATATCGGGTTCGTGTAGTGCTTTTGAAGTTTGTACGCCTTTATTTATCACGTTCTGTTATGCGTACTTTGCCTCACAAACATCGGGTTTGTGCAGTGCCTTTGAAGTTTGTACGCCTTTATTTCTCACGTTTTGTTATGCGTACTTTGCCTCACAAACATCGGGTTTGTGCAGTGCCTTTGACGTTTGTACGCCTTTATTTGTCAAGTTTTGTTTTGCGTACTTTGCCTCACAAACATTGGGTTTGTGCAGTGCCTTTAAGTTTGTACGCCTTCATTTGTGACGTTTTGTTAATGCGTACTTCGCCTCGCAAACATCGCGTTTGTGCAGTGCCTTTGAAGTTTGTACGCCTTTATTTGTCAAGTTTTGTTATGCGTACTTTGCCTCACAAATATCGGGTTTGTGCAGTGCCTTTGACGTTTGTACGCCTGTATTGTCACGTTTTGTTTTGCGTACTTTGCCTCACAAACATCGGGTTTGTGCAGTGCTTTTGGCGTTTGTACGCCTTTATTTGTCACGTTTTGTCATGCGTACTTTGCCTCGCAAATATCGGGTTCGTGTAGTGCTTTTGAAGTTTGTACGCCTTTATTTATCACGTTCTGTTATGCGTACTTTGCCTCACAAACTTCGGGTTTGTGCAGTGCCTTAGAAGTTTGTACGCCTTTATTTGTCACGTTCTGTCATGCGTACTTTGCCTCGCAAACATCGGGTTTGTGCAGTGCCTTTGAAGTTTGTACGCCTGTATTTTGTCACGTTTTGTTTTGCGTACTTTGCCTAACAAACATCGGGTTTGTGCAGTGCTTTGAAGTTTTGTACGCCTTTATTATGCGTACTTTGCCTCACAAACATCGGGTTTGTGCAGTGCCTTTGAAGTTTGTACGCCTTTATTTGTCACGTTTTGTTAATATGAGTACTTTGCCTCACAAATGTCTGGTTTGTGTAGTGCTTTCGAGGTTTATACGCCTTTATCTGTTAAGTTTTTGTTAATAGTACTTTGCCTTACAGACATCGAGTCTGTGCCATGCTTCGCTCTCGAATCTTTTTACGGTGGCTAATTTACCTTATCGACTCAGTCGATAAAACCAAATTCTTGTGCTTCACCCCCACCGACGCAGCACCACAGTTTCTCTAGAAACTAACCCCATTCGCTCAGTTCCGTTGAAGTTTGTATACGTTGGTCTTTATTACCCTGGGTCTGCTTGTTCCTGTATTTATTTTTATGTTTTAAATTTTGCAGATTCGTTATTTTTCATGTCTTTGGCATCCTATTGTTTCCTTTTTTATATTATTGTTGCCAGTTCTACCCGGTTTAGCACTCTTTTATTGTGCGTTCCGCCTTTATTAGTGGATTTTATGGTTCGTGTGTTTATATTGGTGTTAAACTCGAAGTTTACATACTTCGGGTAGTTATCCGTATTCCTTTCCGTTTACTCTTTATTTCCCTGTCATTTGCGGAGTTTGTTTCGTTCCGCGCCCTCTCCCGCGCCATTTATCTCGATTCCTTATTTTCCCATGGTAGCCTGAAAGGGTGTCTAATGCCCTAGTCGGATTACTGACGCTCAGGTTGCCATCCCTTGGGTGGGTTCTCTCGCAAGTTTCCCGCGCACAATCGTTTACGTTTTCCTCGACATTATATCCTGTTCACCACTCAAGGGCTGGCAGCCTTTATATCATATATATTTGTCATGTACAGAGTATAACCGTCCTTTTCAATTGCAGAGCTTTGCTAACTTGCCCTCTGCTTATGCTACTCAAAGACACCCTCAAAAGAGTTTTCTAGTTTTCTGATTTCTTGGCCGGAGACAAGATGTTTTATCTGCCACGCCTAGGATATGTCGCTTTCTGGCTTGCAAAGGCTCCCGGAAAAAGACGCAGGTCCACATCACTTCTATGTCCTCCTCTAGAAGGCCTAAAATTCATATCCGTGGTTGCCCTGTTCGCCTATCCTGTTCCGCGCCTTCTGCCGCGCTATTTGTTTCGCTCCCCTTTTCCCATGGTAGTCTGAAAGGGTGTCTAATGCCCTAGTCGGATTACTGACGCTCAGGTTGCCATCCGTTGGGTGGGTCTCTCGCGAGTTTCCCGCGCACAATCGTTTGCGTTTTCCCCAACACTATGCCTTGTTCACCACTCAAGGGCTGGCAGCCTTTATATCGTATATATTTGCCATGTAAGAAGCCGTCTTTACCAATTGCAGAGCATCCCTTTGTCCTCCGCTTATGCTAATCAAAGACTCCCTAAAAGGAGTTTTTTAGTTTCTGAGTTCTTTGCCGGGATGCAAGATGTTTTCTGCCACGCGTATTGAGCAGATTGCGAACTCTACTTTACAGGATTACAGTCCCGCCTCCGTTACTATCTGCAAGACGCTCAAATTTACCAGGGTAAACTCTGCACAGCTTTAGAGCCGGGGTGGCTATTTCTTTAGCCTTCACTCTAGACGCTATGGCTCATTTTGGTTGGTGCCATGCTTGCTCCTACCGCATCCTATAACATGAATGCTGCACAAGACCTTCGTTTTACAGGACCATCGGAGTTGCTGTCTCGCCATGTCTCCTTTAGATTTGGGTGGTTGGATGTGATTTTCTGGTTTGGGGTTTTAGGTTTGAGTATTGGCAAGTGTCTCGGGTTATTTGGTGTTAGGCCATTGTAACGTTTGACGTCTGGGCACGGTCGCATATCTCCATCTCTTATTAAGCAAGCGTGAAAGGGACTGTCGCGATTAGTATGCTATTCGCTCCAGTCGCTTACAGAGCGAGTATAAATAAGAGCTGTGCATCTAATTTCGGCCCAGTTCAAGTAAGAATCCTCCAGTTGTTGGCAGCCGTACTTGTTATCTCTCTCTTTCGCGCTTGCCTCCTATGCCTCCGTGCTTTTCTTTCCCCTCCCTCCCTTTCCCTATCCGTTTTCACTTCATACTCTCTCAAGCACGGTCGCATATCTCCATCTCTTATTAAGCAAGCGTGAAAGGGACTGTCGCGAATAGTATGCTATGGCAACGTTCACTTTATCAATGCCGTGATTAACACCTGTTAGCGTTTTAGCGCTTTCTTAAATAAACACCTAATTGTACAAGAGAATCACTGCGCTATAGCTACATTTTTTATTTTATTTTCGCTATTAAGCAAACTGACAGTTACCGTCAGGGTCTGATTATTTATTGGTATGTCCTTGTAACAAATGAACAACCAGCTGAGTGATCTCCCGGTAAAGGTATTTTTGATCAAAATGTTTAGTTATATATAGAGTGTTTTCACATGACGTCACAAAAATTAACAAAATCTAAATTATACATCCAACAAAGCTGTTTCTAACATGGTATGTGGACACCAGTGTTATAATCTTTCACAAAAAGTTTCAGGTTTTAACGATGTTTCGTTTTAGATTTATAAAGGTTGTAAATGTGTCACGCAATTCGTCACGCTATTTCAGATAAGCCGTTAAAATAAACAAAATTGAACTAGTTGAAAGTTATTAATGAATTATAGATGCTTATAAGCCGATTTCATGCCTCTTATGTGAATACAATATTTTGTGATGAGATTTTTGGTGTTATTAAGACTTTAAAGTCTTTAAATTTTTGGCCGCCATGTTGGTGTCCCTAAGTGGGACACCAAGATGGCCGCTCCATACATTTCTTACTAAAAATGTCTATACTCATTCGCCTATAACTCTTGAATGAAATGCTCTTGCGCTTCAAAATTTGGCCCAGATGTGTAGTTTTAAACTCTCTACAATTCTATAAACATTTTAGAATCGAAAACTGCTTCTGAATTTGATATGACGTCAGTGAAAACACTCTATAAAAGCCGTCGGCCATTAGGAGTGAGGTTGGGGGAAGACTAAGTACCATCAACTGCAGCTAAAGAAGTCGCGTCTTTTCGCAGGTGCAATTTTTCACGCGCGGTTGTGTGATCTCTTGCTCGACTATCCCTGAAAGAAATGAGGGACTTCTCATAGTCTACTAGGTAAACTTTCAGTCATCTTTAGTTTTCATTTTCCCACCGAAACCGACGTCCTCGGTCCAGTCCTCCCGCGGTCTATAGACGTCGTCGTTGTCTCCTTCGTCGTGGATCTTAAGTTCTCTAATACCACTTAATCAACCACTGCAAGTTATCATGAACATTGAAATGGCTTGTTTACAATTTGGAACAACTTGCATCTAGACATATACTTGCCAGTCAGTTTGGCCAGGACATAAACGGGTACTTTTCTGTCTATGACTAAACAATATTCAAGCACGTTTTCAGAAGAATTTGTCAAAATATATTTTCATTGAATTTTGTCATTTCCACACCAAATAGGTCAGCATTTACATGCAAACACAATAGCAGCTGACTATGACATAGCCTTTTGTCATAAAAACTGGCATTTTATGCCTGACTATATAACTCAAATCCTATTTTTAGTGGAACCTACATTGCACAGTAACTGATCATTTTTTTAGAATTATTTGTTTCTGTTTTGCTACATGAGAGCTACATGTACACTGTACAGTGTACATTGACTACAGCTTTGGCATGTTTTCTGCCAGAGCATGGCCATGGGGATGCTCTTGCTCTTGAAGCCTGCGAAACAAAACAAAAAACAGCTGCAGTGAGCAGAAGTCTGTCTTGTAGTAGTCTGCCTGATAACTAAGGCAACTGCTCTTTGCATCCATTATTTTTCTATCAAAAGAAAAGTGGGCAGCAGACAGCAGCTGATCTTGCTTTACTAGACCGGTTTCATGATACATGCTAATACAGACTTTATCAGGGATTTTGAACAAGATTATGCGAGGAACTTATTTTGTACACACCATTTACACTTCAACATTACATACATGTAACACCCACAAGAATTAGAATTATTGTCATTTGCAGTAGGTTTTTGAAAGTCTCTTGTTCTACCCATTCTGTTTAGACAAGAGCATCTGAATACCATAAAATCCCAGTTATACACGTTAGCCCTGGGCTTATATAAATTTGTAAGAGTTTATTGGATGGTCAGCACAAAATATTGCGATACAGTACTGTCCAATTATTTCAGTCAGTTTATGTTCTTTATGTAAAGAATTGTTGTGGAGGAGATGTGGAAGCTTACATTCAGAAGGGGTTATAACTGGAAGAATTTTGTGGGCCTATAACCGGGTGGGCTTACATTAAGCTTAAGGTATACAATAATTAAACAAGAGTATGGAAAATCCAGTAACAAGAAATGGACTTTGGTCTTGGATGAAAGGTTTCCTATTAACACAGTGATCACAATCCAATTTTCCCGGAGAATATCAATAAAACACGGCCATGAGTTTCCGAGAATTAGGAACTGATAAAAAAAATCAGTCACCAAGGGACAATGAATAAAATGCTGGTCCCTGAATAAACACGTGGTTCAAATTGTTCTGGGTTAACAAGACCAAGTTTTAAACAAAGACCATGGACATTAACTCAAGAAAATACATAATGTGCCACAAATTTAGCTGCAGTTTATCAGATTTTACCACAAATGTTTGGTAGGGTAAATTAATCATGTCTACGTCAAAAGAAAACAACACCAAATCATGTTATTCCATGCAGTAGTCAACAAAATTGCTGATTTTAGATCAGACCTAAGGTTCCCATTTGAATAATGTTTGGTGCTGCAGCAAAATATTAATACATTATACATGAAGGTGCCCATGTCAGTTACTTAATGCGTACATGGACATATAACATCAATTATTCTCTCACCATAAAAAGCTCTCCTTGAATCTCTTTGAATGATGCCATTTCTAATGTGAAAAAAAAAAATGAGAAAATTAATATGAAGCATACTCCCACATCATTGCTGCATTAAATTGTATATTATCCTGATATTACCAGTGACTAGATGGGTATGGTCGATGTAAATAATATACATGAACATTGTCTTAACAATGGAAACTGACTTGTAAATAGTGTATGAAAGGATGATTTTCCCATCTTCCCGGCATGCACTGCAAGCAAACCATATTACAAAAATGGCGGCGACCCACAAGCAGCTAATTTTACACAGACACCGTTGAGGTTGGAGGTCAGTTGGTAATAGCGGAAATATTCAAAAGAAATGTTAACCTATTTATTCTGTTTACCTTTACAAAATATTTTTTAAAGGCCGCTTAAATTTCAAAACAATGCTGGCTTAATTAGAAGAAATATCTGTATATTTGCTTGCTTTGACTTACTGAACCTAGCACCGGTGAACAGAGCCAGTGAAATAATTCCAGGTAGTAAAAATATAAAACAACAGCTACTCAGCTCAACTACTCAGCACACAACCGTCCTGCTGTGTTTGTTTACAGTTATGTTCGTTTTTCTCACAATAAAATTTTCTGAATTTTCTATGGTACATTCAGTATTATTCCATCTCACAGTATATTTTGCTGTGACCAACAAAAGCAGAAGTCATTCACCTGAATTTTATCCAAAGCATGCTAGGAATACAGTAATATCCTCCTTTCGGTGTACATGTAAATTGTAGTTTCAAGACAGAACATTGTAAAGTATAAATTTTGCTTTTGTCTTGGTGCATATTCGCACTCTAAAATACCATGAACAACAATACATATAATACAGTGAAAAGAGAATTTCTTTGAATCCTACATTACCTAGCTTGCACTTCATATTGATGCTAAAAATTTCAAGTCACAATGTAACCTACACCGCCATACGTGTATAAGAAAAACACCCTCACCTCTCTGTACAGTTACATGTACAGCTGTACATTTGGTTATTTTTTACTTAACCTTTTTTGTTTTAACTGAATTAGAATATTTGATTTCACATTCGGAGTTTGAAAAGAATGATACAATCCATTCACAATTACAGTGTATAAACATTAATTTTGAATAATGTGCAGAGAAGCGACCAATAATTTTAACTTTAATACTCCATAGTACGATGTACAACTCAAGTCAATCCCACTCTGACTCATCAAGACCAAGGGTATTTTTATGTAAGGTTACTGTCTAAGTGATCAACCAAGTTACAATTTTGGATGTTTTAAAATTCAGACTGCAGATTACAGACTAGCATAAGTGCATATTAGGTACATTTGTATCAAGTGCAGTATGCTGACTGGGTATAAAATGCAAACAAATGCAAACCAGTCACTTGATCCTAATTTGGTGTATGACTTAATCTATCAAGCAATCTGCTGCAAAACTGTCCTACTACAGATGCAAGCCTTCAAGTAGATGTATTCTATTTTTTCACAATCACACAGGATAACTGTGAACATATTTAATCTGTAATCACAGCTGCACACTGCTGTAGCTGGCACTAAAAAACAGTTTTGGTCTTACAACTGTATATTAATATAGTCAGCATTTTATACTCAGTCTGGAGTGCAAAATCTCAAGTCTATAATGACTTTTATTGATAACACAACATAGCATTTGATGGCAAGAATAAGCAGCAAAACAAGTCAAATATGCCAAGTTATTATTCGACATCATTCAGAGTGCAAATATGCATTAAATTGAGTGCAAATATGACACGTACGTTATTACACTCTTCTGACCATACGCTAGGAAAAACAGTTTCAAAAACTTAGTTTTAGGAGATTACTGTTGTATAATAAGTAAGTAACCTTTATTTAAGCATGATGGCTATTAAAGCTAGAAAGCTTGTGGGGTTGTGCACTTTATTTCATTATGAACTATTTACATCTATTTATTACATTATTAACTATTTACATCTAAAAATAATGAACAATTTATTCAGTGAAAAGTAACAGCTGGGCATTTTTACTCATCAGTTTTTATTTTTTTTTTCAAGCCTTGTAAAAATACTCAGCCGTATTACACAACTCCACGCTGAATAACCTTTATTTACTAGTAGTAATTGGAAATTAGGGGAGTGCGTTCGACAGGGTGGGGTGATGGTTCAGGGAGTGAGGAAGTGAGAGGTGGAGGTGAGCACCAGTTGGCGGTGGTGGGGGGGTGGGGGGGTGGGGGGGGCGGGGGGTGAAGGAGTGGCAGTTACTATATCGTCATATTCTCGGGATATTTTCAGTTTAGAACTATACAATCCAAGTCTTGTTTTGTTTACATCAAATCGCTTTTCAACCTATGAAATTAATGAACAAACGCATACAAATGGACAACAAAATCTTCTTTAGAAAATGTTTAAAAGCAAACATAAATAACCTGATTTGCCAAAAGTAGTTATTGTAAAATTACGATTAAAATTTGACGTCTACAGAGGTCCATCTCTCAGTCACAGTCTTCAAGAAAAACAGCGTGACATTTGCGTTACTTTTTGTTCACATTTACATACATGCAAATATATCAAGCGAATAACATTGAATATTTCACCAACAGCAGCACAGATGTAATTAAGATGATGTGATTCAAACATAAGCTTACACAATCTATAATAAAACTAAACAAAATCATAAAGAAATCGAATGTTATTTAGTAAAATAGCAATGATAAGATAAACAAACAAAGGAACACCGGGAGGAACACCGTGATGCAGCCGTCTATATTTTTAATACCTGAAAACAGCAACAACAGCGAGCAAAACCATGTGGGCATAAGTTACGGGGAAGAATTGTTGGATCCAAACAGAAAAAAAATCGCAGCCAACCATTATTTCACTTGCCGTATTACAGCGTATTACAGAGACCGATGAACTGTGTAGAGATCGACGCGGATCGACAGCGTTCGTAAACAGACCCTGAAATGTCCGTGGTTGATTTTCCAGGCTTCATTTTACTTGCTATGTGATAAAAATCGGTCAATTCTCAACTTTTTCCGGCCGTTGGAAAGCGTAAAGTTGCTTTAATGCGCTGCGTATATTAAAGCGTCCTTCTCCGATCGGCAGCAAGCTCAATGACAGCGAGGCCAAAGTAGATACCAGTTCCCACCCGTGAATTTGCCCCTGAAAAACACAAAAGAATCTTCGGGGGGGCTAATCGGATGTCCAAGCATGAGAAAAAATCTCGATTTTTCCGCTAGAAAATTGCACAGGACACCCAACACATGATACAGGACATTCAACACGAAATTAGGATCGCGTTCGCAGACGAACGCAATTACACTTGTCTGACCATAGGCTAGGGTAAACAGTACATTTTTTTCAAAAACTTAGATTTTGGAAAAGATGATTGCTGTATAATAGTAATAATTGGTAAACTATATAATAATAACATGTACATGTATAACAAACAATTTAATCAGCAGAAAGTTGTGTAATGGGGCTGGGCATTATAACTCATCAGTTTTTATATTTTCTCACCTGACTTGCAAAAATACAAAGCGTATTACACAACTTTTCGCTGAATAACCTATATTTATACTGACCAGTCACAATACAATCTGCATTTTTTAGCTTAATTTATACTTAATGTGGTTGTTTTAAAGATTTAAATATTTTCTCAGTTATACATGTACATATAAGCTTACAAAACTGTATTTAAATGTACAGTATGCTTAAGGGCATTGGTCAGTTGAAGCATTCAAGGCATTTCCAGGTAAAGGGCAACTGCCATGAGAACAAGCCCCCTTCATGTATTGTAAAGCTTTGCAGGTATAAACTTACATGTTAATATCAACGTGCGTTCATGTATTGACATGTGTTCTTGCAACCCTCTATAAGCTTAAAATATAAGCTTACCATGTGTATTTTTCAAATCTGATCTTTTTCGATTAATTTTCTATCAAGTTGTGAGAGTTTAAAGTAAAATATCCCACCGATTTTATGAAACTAGACTGATTTGAGCATTTAGCATTTCTTGATTCTCGAAATGCTACATGCTCAAATCAGTCTAGTTTCATGCACATTTGAGTTACAAGCAGAATATATATACATGTATCATGCATGGTTGACTGTACAAATTAAATCGAAACGCTACCCAGCGGTAAAAATATACCTGCAAAGATGCGTGGGTTCTTCTTCATTCTTTTACGGCGTTTTGTATTGAGATTTCCACTGAATAAAGCCGTTTTAAGGCCCGAAGCCTCGCCAGAAGTCAAATTCGACTCGACCGCCATTCAACCGTTGAAAATATCCCGCCTTCGCTGCCTTCGGGTCAGCGGCCTTATATTAATCCGAGGTGGATATGTCATGTATAAGGACATAGATTGTACCCTTTCATAAGCCCTGAGTTGAAAGGATTAAATTACCGGAAAGATTTTGGAGAATTAACTTATGCTTATGGAATTTCGCTCCTAGAATAACTGAAAAACCCCAGGATCGACCAGGACCCTCGTAAAGGGTAAACGTTTTCAGGTGCTGACGAGATATCAGCCATTTGCTCAACCAACTGAACCTGAACATCTGGAATAGAATACGCAACTTTTCACTCTTCGCAATTTAAAGTTGGCCTACTTTATTATTTTATTTTTTACTTTATCAGTGCTGGAACAGGGGACCGCCTTGTTTTCCATGAGAGTTCTGTCGCGTGTCACGCGTCACATGCGCGACGTCATTTTCAAATAAATTATTCGTACTTTTATTATTCCGTTAAGCTATTCTACCAATACCGAACGCTAAGTAATCTTGACGTTGGCTCTGTCTGTTGTTGCAGTTTTATTTCCCGAATGATGCCGGCAATCAACAATATGCCCGAGTGCACGCTCAAGCGCTTCTTTTACAGGGATTTATCAGTCGGCTCCTGGTCTCGCTATTTTCATTTACACGACTTTTAAAGCATGTTTAAAGGGTTACATGATTCATTGTTACACAGTTTCTAACGTCTCCCTTTTACAATTACATGGTTTTTACAGATATGGATTCCATAAATGTGTAGTTCCATAAGCGCATTTTAAGGGGCTGCATGATATACAGGTCCAATGAAATTAGAGGTTGTAGAGAGCTGCGTGGTATCTGCATTTTAAGCTATACATGTAGATAGTAAAGAAGTTAAAATCGATAAAAGTTGGAAGTTTCGATGTTTCCGAATAAAATACAGTTTATGTTTGTCAAAACTTGCCCGAGAAACTGATTTGAAAATCAAAAATTGCAAAAATACACAAACATATTTGCATAAAGCGATGCGAGTGAAGATAGAACTGTACTATAAAATCAAAGTCTTGTTTTGTTTACATAAAATCGCTTTTCAATCTATCTAATGAACGAACAAACACATAAAAATGGACAACACAATCTTCTTTCGAAAAAATTTATTCAAATCTCCATTAGTTTACGTTTAAAAGCAAAACGCGTACCATTTAATTATAGCTCATCGAGTTTAAGCTTTCTTCGATGAAATTCAAGAGATCGATACAACTGAATTTAAGCACGTTTCAAAATCAATTCTCCAAAACTAACAATAACACTTATAAATAAGAAGTCACTCACAGATTGATATCAACATAAATTCTCATCGAAAACTGTAATCTGTTTTACCTTTAAGTTCCTCGCTTGCTTGAAAAATTCAAATCTCCGCTTCTGGTTCTGAAATCCGTAGAAAACAAAGATCTCCCGCATTGATAAAAACGTAATACATGAAGTTCCTCGAAGCAAGATTTTATCCCTGAAAGCTCGTCTTTTTCCACTAAAGCGGCTTCTGAGTATACCTTAATTAGTATCCCTGTCTTGAGTAGCAAAACGCGAAAAAATGCAGGAAAATAACGACTTTAATTCTCCGCTAGACACAACAAAACAACTAAAGTGTTTACCGAGCTCACGGCTGTGTGGCCGCGCGAAAAACAAAGCCTTGCTTTCAAGATCCCGGATGCTGTTCCAACACGGCGGGCGGGCGGACACGCGCCCGCGAAACATTCCGCTAGCCATGACCATGAAAAATGACGGCATAGCTTCTATGAGTATGGAGCTGCGCAGCCAGGCCTTCGGCCTGGCATGTGCTCCGCTATAAACAACTTACCAAACTGGAGTAGAGCCACATTTGGCGCACGAGCCAAATTCACTCGGCATTAAAGAAGCGAGCCGATCTAAACTTGATACCAATAGCCAAAATTCTAAAATAAAGGTCCTCTCTGCCGAAAATACCAGCACTGTGTCGACCGGCTCAGAACGTTGCCTTTAAGGGGGAAAGATCCATCCAATCCTCCACGAAAGATGCAAAATGCAGGCCGTCTGATGTTAAAAAAGGCCAGAATGGAGCGGATCGCCATAGCGGAGCAATCAAAGTCTATAGTGCGCAGCCACATCAACAATACGAGCTACATTCTGATTATCGGTGTACCATTTGACACATAACCCCACCAACTTAGGCGCAAAAGATTGTAAAACTTTACAGACAGCTAAAATCTCACGCAAAATGGAACTTTGTCGCGCTACGTCAAAAGACCAAACACGTTGAGCGGCCACCTAGGGACCAAGCTCAAGTATATAGCCGCCATAACCAGTGTCACTAGCATCTGAATACGCAATCCTGACTGCACTGGACTTAAAACCAAATGCGACGACCATTATCAGTGTTGAACCAAATTTGCGAGCCAAAACACTGATTCGCCTTTGACCGAATCATCGAGTGTAAAAGAAGAAAACCAAGAGTTTTGCGCCGAAATCTGGGCGTCCATTGATCGAGACATTAAACGCACTGTGTTGCCAATAGCCATAAACATAGCATTTAGTTGCCCAGCAATGCTAAGCGAGTTCCTTGGCTGTGACGAAACGTTGAGAAAGAGTACACGAGATGCTTTCCTTAACCTTCATAATCTTAGCATGAGGCATAGAGATGTTACAACGACTGAAATCTAGACAGTAACCCAGCCATACATCAACTTGAGACGGTGGCCAAACGGATTTTTGATCCAAATCGACGCGACAAAGACGACTAACTTCTTGACAGGCGATGTAGTCGGGGGCGCCACCGATACCGTCATCAAGAAACGTAACGATACGACTACCAAGTCCTCGCCAGTAACTAACAAGTGCACGGACTAACTTCGTAAATATGTATGGTACGGCTCTGAAGACAAACCTATAGCCAAAACAGTGAAAAGAAAGTATTTGACAACAGAATCAAAACGCCAAGAAAAACCGAGATATTGTCGATGATCAGGAAAAATTTCAACATATGATATCCGTATTTAAGATCGAAGGTAAAGAAATAATAACCCGATTGAAATAAGTCAAACACAGTTCGAATATCTTCACATCGAACAGACTGCTTCCAAACAAATTTGTTTAAATAAGAAAGATCCAAAATAAGTCCGCATTTTCCGCTGTACTGATGTACAACGTGTAACGGATTGATGAACACGGACGGAATGTCAACTTTCATAACACATATCTACGCTCAAGTAATTCAGAAATGGCCTCATTAACAAAATCTTTAAACTTGAAGGCTGAAGATTTGTTATGAGTAACATAACTAGCAGGCAAATCGAAAAAAGGGATTTATACCCTTCAACGATAGTATTGATGATGAAATCAGAAGCCCGATTAGAATTAGACCAAAAATCAACGTGGACCTTGAAAGAGCTTACTTTAAATAAACTAGAATCAGAAGGGCTCTCAAATTCAAATGCATCACTTGTAAGACTTATCTGATCTTGATCGGAATGTTTCGCGGGCGATGCCTATACATGAGTGTCCGTCCAAGCGTTGGGCAGGACTAATTCGCGGGCGCGTATAACGTCGCAAAACATGCGCGTATGACGCCACCCAACATCCGTGATCTTAGCAATTTTGAAACCATTAAAGCGAGGCTTTGGTTTTCGCGCGCCTACACGGCCGAATGTCACGTCAGCTCGGTGAACACTTTGATGTTTTGCTGTGTTTAACGGAGAAAACCAGTTCAAATTACAATCGTTATTACCCTGCATTTTTTCGCGGTTTGCTACTCAAGACAGGGATACTAATTAAGGGATACTCAGAAGCCGCTATAGTGGAAAAAGAAGAGCTATCAGGGTTAAAATGTTGCTTCGAGGAACTTGATACGTTTTAATCAATGCGGGAGCAATGAGGGGAGTTGTTTGTCCCTTAGGGTTTCAGAACTGAAGAAGCGGAGAATTTTTGTAAAGAATTTCATAAAGGTAAAATAAATTACATTTTCGATCGGAATTTATGTTGATATCAATCAGAGATTGACTTTTTCTTTGTGTTCTTGTTAGTTTTGGAGAGTTGTTTATAAAACGTGCTCAAATTCAGTCGTTCCATGATTCCTTTCATCGAAGACTACAGCTCGGCTTCGATGCGCTATTATAAATGGTTCGCGTTTTGCTTTTAAAAATAAAATTAATGGAGATTTGAATAAAATTTTTCGAAAGAAGATGTTGTTGTCCATTTTTATGTGCTTGTTCATTCATTACATAGGTTTGAAAAGCGATTTTATTTAAACAAAACAAGACTTGGTTTATAGTTCTAACTTTACTCGGGTGGCCTTATCAAATATGTTTGTCTATTTTTTGCAATTTTGATTTCCAAATCAGATTCTAGGGCAATGTTTGATAAGCAACAGGTGTATTTTATTCGGAAAGTAGTCGTACTAGTTATTCTAGACGGAGAAAAAGTTGTTTTTGTGAACTTTTGTACGGTCTAAATGTACTGTGCAGACGGTCGCGTAATTCTGTTTTTGAGAATTGCTAAAATTGAAAAATAGCCCGGTCGTCAATCTTAATTCTTGTGCTTCCGATCTTTCACCTTAGTTAAGTTTATCATCGGCTTTCTGTTCAGAGAGCTACGCTGTTAGGCTCAGCTTATTTATATATATATATTAACTTGTAGATCTAAACCACGATTTCTCTCTTTTCGATTCAATAGCTTTCTTGACCGATTTTTCGCCTTTGGAAATACGCCGTTCGTCTTCAAGAGTATCCGCTAAGTTGTCAGTTTAATAGGCCGAGACAGTGGGCCAACCGCACTCTGATCGATTGGAAAGCCTCTTGAAAAGCCTCTTACCGTTTCCTGCAATTATTCTTGTTTTGCCTTTTCTATCTTCTTCTCATCAATGGCGGCAACAGCTGAATACCCCACATTCCAGCGCACATACCTAAACAAACAAAGATACCGATGAGAGCATATTTCCCTGCTAATTCCACAGTCAAACGTAGGAAAATACCATTTCCCAACTCAATGAGTGGAATAATCACAAAAGCACGCTTCCTTTATGCCATGTGTTTGTGCCACTCTTTTCATTAAAACAAAGAAATATATCCCATATATTTACCCAATAAGTTTGATGCAGAATTCAGCCGTGCGGAATATTGTTTGTATCCTTCTACTGAGTCCAATAACGTAGTTTGATAATAGTCGCCAGCTTCCATTTTGTGAGCTTCCGCTTACGGTTAATTAGTTCCCCAAATACGGAGGAATAAATCATCATGCGTAGTATAATACGAACCCCTCCAGACCCAGCCCGTACTTTATATTGTTGAGTGTGTTGGATCTGGGAGACAGACTATGGCAAAATTAATTCACTTGTCAATGCCGTTATAATTACCTGTTAGCGTTTTAGCGACTTTTTCAAATAAACACCTAATTAAGCAAGAGGACTTCTGCGCTATAGCTACTGTTTCATTCAAGTTCATAAACAAACTTATAGTTACCGTCAGGGTCTGATTATTTATTGGTAGGTTGCTGTAATAAATGGACTACCAGTTAAGTGATCAAGATATTCAGCTATATAAACAAGCCGCAAGTATAATTGTTGTTTAGCCATTTTAGAGTGAGTTTGGTGGAAGACTGTACCATTAACTGCAGCTACAGAAATCGCGTCTTTTCGCAGATGGCGATTTTTCACGCTCGCTCGTGTGAACTCTTGCTCGACAATCCCTGAAAGAAATGAGGGACCACTCGTAGTCTTTCCCCGGACCAAACAAGAACGCGAGTTGAAACTCCATCGTCTGTTTGCCTTGAAAGATATGATTGTGACTAAAGTACCAGTGGCTTTCGCTTTTAGTCTGAACGCGAGTTAAAAAACTTTATGTCTTCTGGTTTGTCTGAAACTCTTATGCGCTCTCAGCGACTATCGTGCTCTGCAGAAAAGTTTGAATCTGCTCAAATTTTATCATCGCAATCTATGAGAATTCTGAATTCTCGTTCTCGTTTGGCCTCATACGGTCACGATCGAAGGAAGACTCATCAGCTGAATAACCATTTTGTCGCGAGTTTCTTCGAAGAACTAATAACATTTTCTTCAAATTCGTCTCCAGAATCCTCCATTGCCATAAAATATCCCCCTTGATTCGATTAATTCCATAAGCACGTTTCTGTTATGTCATGTGTTTATGTTGCAGGTCAAATCCATTCTCAGGTTGAATCAGTATTCAATATAAGTTACATGTAAATGTGCACCCAGTATTCAATATAAGTTACATTTAAATGTGCACCCAGTATTCAATCTAGGTAAGCTGACCCTAATACTAGCACAAAGCTAAACATCATCCCTAGCACAACGATACATGTAGCCAGTGGTGTGATGGTTAGCTTTGTGTTAGAGTTAGCTAGGATTAGCTTTGTGTTAGAGTTACAGTGTAGCTAGGGTTAGCTTTGTGTTAGAGTTAGCTAGGGTTAGCTATGTGTTAGAGCTAGATAGGATTAGCTTTGTGTTAGAGATAGCTAGGATTAGCTTTGTGTTAGAGCTACATGCTGTACGTTGTAGCTTTGTACTGAGGTTAGGGTTAGCTTACCTAGATTGAATACTGGATACACATTTACCCTAGATTGAATACTGATCTAACCTGAGACCAAATTTTACCTGAAACATTTATGCTGTTCGTTTTCTAAAAACAGAGAAGCTGTGTATGGTCATACATTTACATTTACCCAAAAAAGTTAGCTGCAGACTTGAGCCGTGTGAAATTTCCTGTACTCCTCCTGTACCCCTCCTGTACCCTTCCTGTACCCCTCCTGTACCCTTCCTGTACCCCTCCTGTACCCCTTCTGTACCCCTCCTGTACCCTTTCTGTACCCCTCCTGTACCCCTCCTGTACCCCTCCTGTACCCTTCCTGTACCCCTCCTGTACCCTTCCTGTACCCTTTCTGTACCCTTCCTGTACCCCTCCTGTACCCCTCCTGTACCCCTCCTGTACCCCTTCTGTACCCCTCCTGTACCCTTTCTGTACCCCTCCTGTACCCCTCCTGTACCCCTCCTGTACCCCTATCATTTGATCACAACAGAAAACACGGATATCTAGTTACTTTTAATATATATATGATCAAGGATTTGCGAAAACAGCATCGAATAAAAATTTCTTGGATGAAAAACGCGGCGTTATAGAAATATACCAGTTCCCAAAATCCTTACAACCCCCGTCCGAGTTCTCCAGTTAAATTAAGACATTATTCAAACGATAAAACAAAGTGGATTTACAAACACGGAGATGAACTAAACGTAAAATCGTTTTCAGAGGAAACCTTCGCTTCCGAAAAAAGCCAACAAAGCTTTAGGGCTGCAATACGGCCTTAGAGTGAATTCGCGCTGCGTCCGTAAAGTAATTTCATTCTAATATTTTGTTCTTGATTTCCTTTTCATTTGTGTAGTATATGAATTTGAGTTGTTCTAAATAAAACAGCTTTTGTTGACATAATGATTTGATGAAACCTTAATGCGGTTTGTTATTATTAAATATATTTTTACTTAAACAGAGTGTGGGTTTATTGTTTTAGTAACGCATGTAATTGGTTGCTTTGTTTATTTTTCCGAGGTGCTAATTTTTCATGCAAATTTAGTTCAGTGAACGTTCGCATAATTAAAAGTTTGAACATTGAAGCTACCGGTAAAGTTATAAAAACTTAAATTGGGTGATGGCTGCGAAACTGAAAATCGACATAGAGTCTAGCGATGAAGCGGCTAAAACGGCGGTAAATACGAATAGGAAGCGGTTTTTTATCCTGTGAAATTTTATTGCTTCTAAACTTGAATGTTTCGGAAACCTCTAATTAGTTTTATTCGGTTATAATATCCCGCACAGCTTTGATGGTCTAGTGGTTAAGACACTGCGTTGTGGCCGCAGTAACCCAGGTTCGAGTCCTGGTCAAGGCATGTTGTTTTACTCTATGTCTGTAAAAGATATCTCTGTTGTGTTTAGTTTTTAAGTGAGTTGGAATAGAGCGGGCAAGTTTGGGTCAGCCTATTGTTCCTATTGTTTTAAGAAGGCCGCGGAAGGTAATTATTTGCACATGAATGATTTACCTAGGCACTTATTAGTATGCGGGAAGGCAAAAGGTATAGGTAATTGACTAGGTACTTATTAGTATGCGGGAAGGCATATTGTGACATCATCACCTAGGCACCTAGGCACCTAGGCACTTATTAGTATGCGGGAAGACAAAAGGTATAGGTAATTGACTAGGCACCTAATTCACCTAATCCATAGGCACCTAATCCACCTAATCCGTAACAAGGTTAAATCTAATCACTATCTACTACTGAGGGACTCTGGGAACAAAGCCTTCCGGATGTCTTGAAATCCATGACATTCGTTAGCGCCTGCCTAATGCATTAATGTACTATTGCGCTTTCTCAGTACCAGAAACTGGAAATAAAAAAGCCTTTCGTGTGCGCGTTATCGTCCCCAGAGCCCTCGTTTCGTTTGATTGAGCTTTGGAGACGAGAATGTCTTCTGTTCGTTTGGCGTTCGAAAAGACTGTACAAGACTTAACAATTAGAGGAAAGAATCGAGCTGAAAAGGAAACAAGGAGAGCTTTGCGTGCTGCTGTTATTTAAAAGAAAGGTTGTCTTTGTATTTTGCCTACTGTTTTTAGAAAAGCCTCGAATGGTGGAATGTGTGATGCAGGCTGGTCAGGTCTGGATGGGGCAGCTACTGGTGGGGCAGGTGCGGTGGCAATGTCATGATCTGGAGGACACATAGGCCAGCTTTTGCATAAATTTCCCTGACCCAGTCCTCCAGTTGGTCCAGAACATCAACAATATCAGCATACTTTTTTCATCCTTCATAAGAACTGGTAGTGCTACTACCACAGACTGGTGTTTCATCTCTTCCTGATAATGACAAGTTGAATGTCCAGGATCAATTTCCTTTAGGAAATCAAATGCAGGAAACAGTTCACATAAAATTCTACCCAGGAAAAATTTGTAACGCTCTCTAGTGATTCTTGTCGGCTCGCAACTTACACCAGTCAACTCAGTTAAATCAGAAGTGGCAAGAGATTTCTGCTGTCCGTTATCGGGCAGGTGGCCAGAAGTTACCCTGCCAAACTCAATGCTGGTTGCAACAACATGTACACTTTTGTTCTGTTTGTCTGAACGAATATCGTGCACATTAACGTCCCAATCAATGTTGTCTAAAACCAGGATAAATTTCTTTCCTTGACGAGCTCCACAGCGTGGTCAAGGAAATGTGATCCAATTTCCTCCTGAATGGTGTATTTCATGCCTTTTCCAAGCAAAAGCCATACTTGTTCAGCCTCTTTATCAGCTAAATAAAAGTGAAACACAAAGAGGAAGCCAACGATTCAGTCAGCAATTAAGGATACTAGTGTTTCAGTTTGTTCTAATGTTTCAGTTTGTTTTTTCTATCAGCTAAATAAAAGTGAAACACAAAGAGGAAGCCAATTCAGTCAGCAATGAATGATACTAGTGTTTCAGTTTGTTCTTTTGACATGGCAAGGTTTCTGTAATTAAATTAAGCATAAATAAACTTAAGTTTTGATATACACTCTTACAGTTGTTTTCACATAACTTTACCGCGCGGTGTTGCGAAGTTCGTTGGGAAATTGGGTACTAGGCTACGAACTCAAGTTCAAGTTCAATAGCCAATTACATTGCGAAGTGCGGAATGTAATTCGAAACTTTGAAACGAAGTTGGCAACTTCATTCCCGTCGAAGTAGCCGAATTTTCATTATGTCCGAGCTCGAGAGTTTCGTAAATAATTTTGATGGCAAATTGGATAGTGCCTAAAATCAGGATGGTAAGGAGGCTGAAACACCAAACGAACTACACTTGCGTAAAGCATGTTTCTTAACACTGGTTCTACGTGACGAGCGTGATGAATACGCAGTTATCCATGATAACAACATCGCCAGGTGTAAACATGGGATTCCCAAGAATGTCCTCCTCTTGTAAAGCCTCTGCGCAAAGAAGTGAAGCAATTCTAACCCGTTTGAAGGCCCAGGCAATACGTTTACGTAACTAACTCCAAAAAAAAAACATGAAGTAAGTTAACTGTTTAAGTCGCATTTGAAGCCTAACGCTGAATTTCCGGCCACGGCACTTTGGTTAAGAGGTGCGTGACCTTACGTTCTGTTTCCCGTTGTTTTAATTACAGAACTCTCGTTAAAAAAAATATATATCTTTCAGTGATCACAGGTGCATGTACTACAAAAAACTAAATATTCTTCCAGTTTCTCTCGGGAATTTTCGGTCAGGCTTTCTTTGGGAACAATTTTCAGTTTTTTGTACGAGTAGCCCAGATCACTCGATAAGATCCCGGCGGTGCCAATCAATGAAAAGCAATAATCAATATAATCAATAACAATCAATAATAATCAATACCAATTAATTGATTGGTATTGGAAATCAATAAAAATCAATGCCTTGGAGTTGAGTGAGTATCGATTTTCATTGATTATCATTGATTTCTATTGATTAATATTGATTTTCATTGAAAACTAAAATCTCCGTTTTCGATTCCAATAAACGCCCTAATAACGCGTAATTGTTCTGATTTGTGACAAAAGTTCGCTTTTGTAAAAAGAAGAAATAATTTTTTAATACAACAACAAAATTAACTGAACAACAACATTTTATTACCTATTTAATTGTATATCGATCCGGCACGCAGACATGCAGACACGATTTCGTATTATAGAGGGAGTTACATTTTTAGCACCGTGAAGTTATATTTGCCGGGATAACAGGATGTCTGTCATAGCGAAGTGTCCGCAAGGCGGACAGAGAAAGAACGGAACGAGAACGAAAACGTCACGAGAACGGCAGAGATGGTCAAGGTAGCTGCCGTTTTCAACGCGAGAAGACCTGCTTTCACATATTTTGTAACGGCAAGTGGCAGAGTCGGCAAGTTTACATTTCCCGTTTGCGGTACACGCGATGGTTTTTAATGGGTTTATAACTACCTCATTAGAGAGATTAAGCATTGCGTAATTTTTACCCGCGAACGGCAGGGATGGTCACGGCAGCCGCCGTATTTGTACGCGACGAGTCCTGCTTTTATACACTATAGGACGGCAAACGGCAGACGACAAGCTTACATTTCCTGTTTGCGTTATACGCGAAGCTTAATAGAAAGATTAAGCATCGCGTTTCCGGCATACGGCAAACGGGAAGCATCAGCTTGTCGTTTTCCGTTTTACAGAGAATGAGAGAGATAAGCCATGGCGTATACTGCAATGTAAGCTTGTTATCTGCCTTTTGCCGTCGCACAGTATATGAAAGCGGGTCTCGTCGCGTAGAAAACGGCGGCTGCCTCGACCATCCTTGCCCCGGCCGTTCGCGGATAGAAATTATGCGATTCTTAATCTCTCTAATCTCTGCAAACGACAAGTTGACGTTTGCCATTTGTCGTAAGATAAAGATAAACGTTTCTCAATCATACCTTACATACATCGTTTGACAGCACAACATTAAAACTTAACAAGTAGTAAAATAAATTACTTTTTCAATCTGGAAAAAAATGCTAAGTCCTTCACATAGAAAGGCTTTGATTTTATCACTTAATGAATTCAGTTCTATGCAACCTGAACGTGCGAAAATTGACCAACATTTACCCGTGCAACTGAAAGAAAAGATAAAATAAGAGAGAGGTGGCCAAGCTGCCCCCGATCATTTAGAAGTTTGAACGCGTTTCCGCGTTCTCCCCTCTTCTTACTAACGGAAAACATTTCTCCTTCGTTCACGTGAAAAGGACACTGGGTGGTGTAACCGTTTACGACATGAAATATGGCTATTGCGACCTCTAATTGCTTTGACATCTTCCGTTGAGGCCGCTGGGGAATCAAGGTAACAATCGCCAAAACTGATCTCAAATGCCTTGAAACGCGGGTTTTTACTTTGCACGATCAGTTATTGATTATCTATAAAAATCAATAATAATCAATAGCAATTAAGGAGTCTGGGCGAGTGAGTATCGATTTTTATTGATTGGTTGAACCAATCAATATCAATCAATGGATTATTATTGATTATTATTGATTGTATTGATTGGCAATCAATGATTGATTTTCATTGATTGGTACCGCCGGGATAAGATACGCCGGGCTGATCGAAGCTTGCGATGGTACGTTTAAAACAACTCCATTTTCAACCAACTTCTTTTGTATCTCCTTGTATCTCTGAAAGAATACTTGGTCTTTCTCGTTTGCAAAACTCTGTATATAAGATAACATCATCTGTTCGAGTTGTACGGAATTTGTTGCCCCCAACACCTGGCTCCATGCTTCCCGTCCGCAAGAACCGATCTACAACATTTGCTACCGTTCTTCTTTACAAATTAAACCGTCCTGCCGAGTATTTCATATGGTTTCAAACCCTCCAGCCACTTGTCCAAGATCTTGCGTCGAGCTTCAATCGGCAGCGACTTTCCCTGCGTAGTCAACGTTTCCATCTGCAAGACAGTTAAAATGTACTTCGGCGGGAATGAAGTTGCCAACTTCGTTTTTAAGTTTCGAATTACATTCCGCACTTCGCAATGTAATTGGCTAGTTCGTAGCCTAGTACCCAATTTCCCAACGAACTTCGCAACACCGCGCGATAAAGTTATGTGAAAACAACTGTAACAAAAATATTTGATTATTCAGCTTACAAATGTCTTCAGTCAAAGCTGAAAAAATAGCATTTGTAGTGGCCATCATGGTATAGGAATTCCCATACTAGGATTAAATGGATTGAATATATGTTGAAAAGATAAAAATCAAATAATTAATCAGAATTGGATGATTTCATTTTTAACTGAAAAACCTTTCATTTACTACACGCAAAATTCATTGGAAAGATTTTGTCAGTTTTCAAGAACACATGATATTTGTGGCTTCGGAAAAATCGGAAATATAACGGAAAGTGTAAAATTGTAAATATTATTTTGTACCGTTTACCTACGATTTTTAAATGTAAACAAAGGGAAGCGAAAGGTTATCCTTGTTTTGAGCACAGTTTTTATATTTTTCGCTTGAAATTGTTTCCGTTGTAAACTTAAGTTTAATCTGTGCATGCGGTCCTGCATGTTGCTTACCTCTTGACTAGCATTTCCCTCGGCAAGCAAAACCGTGTTCAATCTTGGAAGCCGGCTTAATTCGTGGCATCTTTTGCACATTATGATGCTGTAGATAATTGCCATAGGAGCTGTCTTCTAATCTTCGTTGTAATCTAATTGCATCATTGCAGACAAGACGCTGAATGTTGTGGGACACAGCGATTTCATTTCTTCGATAATCTTTACAAAATCCAAAAAGTTTAAGGCATTGTAATCTCTTTTTCTAAGAAGCGACTTCGCAGATCTTCTGGCCACCTCATTCAACTCCTTTTCAATTTGTAAAGTAACTTCGGCCGTATCCTGGTTTTCGAACAGCAGGGATCATTCTGTGACAAAAATAGGCTTAATGAGCGCAGAAAATAAACACACGAAATAGAAGGGCAGTTAATTTCAGCGATTATTTCGACTTCTCCACGAAATTAAATCTCACCTGAGTTCCTGCTACATCACTTGGGGAAATCGGATCGATTTCCAAACGTCCAGGAAGGTTATTCTGCAACAATAACAAAACACACAATCAGCCAGTATGCGGATAACACCACTCTTATTTTAGATGGCACAAAAAAATCTTCAACTTCCTCGCTTCAGGTATTGGATGATTTTAAGACAATATCTGGCCTAAAACTAAACAATAGAAAAACTGAAGTACTCTGGATTGGAGCCAATGCCGGAAGAAAAGACATACTTTGCCCGGAAAAAGATTTAAAATGGGTCACAGACAAAGTGAAAGCCTTAGGTGTGTGGTTTTCGACCAATTCTGAAGTAAGTCTGGAGATAAACTATTCTGAAAAACTAACCAAAATTAACAATAGCCTGGGCTGCTGGGAATACCGGCGACTGAGCTTACTCGGAAAGATTACGGTATTAAAGAGTCTGATAGCTTCTCAACTTGTTTACATCTTGTCGCCCTTACCAACAAATCATCGCGTTTTAAAAGAAATCAATAATATATTCTTTAAGTTTTTATGGGATGGTAGGGGGGACAAGATCAAACGAGATGTTAGTATAGGCAATTATTCAGATGGTGGATTAAAGATGATCGACTTGTATTCCTTTAACAAAGCACTAAAATCTACCTGGGTAAAAAAATACCTTGATCCAGAGAACCATGGTAAGTGGAAATATTTTTTTGACTACGAATTGCACAAATTTGGCGGCCAGGCCGTTTTCAGAGGAAACCTTAACAAAGACGACATGTCTAAATTTACAACTAGTATCTCGGACAATTTTTTGGCCGAAATTTTAAATATTTGGTCGGAAATAAGTTATGATTCGGACGTGAACTCGATTGACCACTTTCTATCAACGAGCTTATGGTATAATTCTTTGATAAGAATCGGAAATAGACCTGTATATTACAAGTACTGGTTTTCTAAAGGTGTCCAAAATGTCGCGCATATAATGAAAGATTCCAACACCTACCTCTCACTTCAAGAATTAAAAGATCGTTTCAATATTCAAACAAATTTTCTTACTTTCCATAGTCTAATATCTGTAGTGAAAGCTTTAGAGAAAACAAACAAAGATCGTCTTTTAGATAGGAACACCAAGTTCGAAAGTTTTCTTGAACGCTTTGTAAAGTCTAATAAGGCAAATAGAGTAGTCTATGAAAAACTTATTGATCTAAAGCAGCAACCCCCTTACCGTAGTCAAAACAAATGGTGTGCGGATTGCGAGATAGAAAATATGGAAACAATTGATTGGAAGTCAGTATACCAACTGTCTTTCAACTGTACCAAAATAACTAAACTAAATACTTTTCAATTCAAACTACTTCATAGAAGACTGGCAACAAATGATTTCTTGAAGAAAATAGGAATAAAAGAGAATGACATGTGTACTTTCTGTAGAAGTGAGGTGGAGAGCCTAATCCACCTTTTTTGGTCTTGCAATGTGACGTCACGCTTTTGGCAAAGTTTTAAGCAATGGCTCACCACTGACAAAGGTATCGCAGACATAGAGACTATTAACTTTACTTCAACCATAATATTAGGCTTAAATACTAAAGTTTTTTAGAAAAACCAACTGGATGTCTATTTTTTGATTGCGCGTTATTTTATTTGGATCTGTAGAACACAGGGCAAGGACCTAAACTTTCAGAATTTCACGAACTTTGTAAGTTTTTTTCTCTGATTGCCAACTTGTCTCCTAGGCCTCGTTTCTATTTTCTATTAGCTTAATATGAAGAAAGTTTATCCCTAGCAGTATTTCCCTAAAGACATAACTCATTAATCAAGTATACAAAATGTAAGTAATGTAGCAACTTGATGTAACGTGAAGTATTATTGTTAGTAAGTTGATGCATTGTATTATATTGTAAGTATGGTATTGTAATTAATCGTAAGTAATGGAATGTAACATGTATTGTAAGTTAGTAATGAATATGTTGAAATAAACGTGTATTTATGGGGAAAAAAAAACAATAACAAAACACAGGAAATGGCATGTGAGCAAAAAACGGTTCGACATGAGCGAATATTTCACACATTCCAGTAAAGCACTGAAAAATAAACGAAGGATATACAAAGAAGAAAAAGAATACTTATAGCATAAAGGTCTAGGACTAACCTATGTTGCAGCTGATGGCGTTAAGGTGAAATTTAGTCCACGGCGACTGCGGCTCTCTGGCACATTTACGGCCATGTTTGATTCCTTCCTAGCCTTCAGCGTGTGCGGCGCGGAAGGCGACTCTTCAATATACCTTTTCACTTTAACTTCAAACGATGTCTGACTTTCGGCAATGGAGGTCTTAAAAACATTACAATTATTCAGTCTTCGTTCGCATGGGCTACAGAGTAGATGTGGCAATTATTTATATTACTTTGCGGAAGTGCGTTGCCGTACAGATTCTCAGCTATCACCAGAAATTTCCGATTTGCTTTACTGTAAAGATTTCGCCAACGACTAACATCTCCAACTGATTTACAGAGTCGACAGCAGCTCAGATTCGCAGATTCATTCGTTTTATATACTTTTCTGGGGGTTTCCAGATGACTATAAACACTGGACATGACCTTTCGGACCCCCTTAGAACACGTGGGAATAGATCGAGGCATATCTCCCTTCCATGGTACGCTTAGTAGAGGCAAAATAACACTTAACCGCCCCTCCCTACAGTCATTTATTTGTAATCTCCCATATTCTGGGAGACACGTGACCAGCCCCAACCAGGTCTCTCTCTCTCTCTCTCTCTCTCTCTCTCTCTCTCTCTCTCTCTCTCTCTCTCTCTCTCTCTCTCTCTCTCTCTCTCTCTCTCTCTCTCTCTCTCTCTCTCTCTCTCGCTCCAGGGGGGCGGGAAGAAGAGTGACCCTGGGTACGAGGTTGACTATACATATACACCTATAAGTCCTGTCAATCATAATTATAACAGATTACATAGGACAGGATAATTTTTTTTCTGAATGTAATTTTTGATGTCCTCTTTGCCTTAATGCTCAAATTTGCACGCGTTACCTAAAATTTGATCACGTGGCATGTTACGTGATCAACAATTTTAAATTACGCGAATCGGGGATATAACAGCAAATTTACATTGTATAGATGTTTGCAGTGTTGTCAACTTCCTTACCGCATAACTCCGTATGTGTTGCTTAAATCGAGTGAAGGAATTTAAAGTGCACCTAACCCCAATTTTTTTTTTTTGCTTAATCCACTCTTTGTACGTTGAAAAGTTGAATAGTTAAATATTTCTTGTTTTTAACGTCGCGTTAGTGAGTTATAGAGATTTGAATTTACAAAATGCTAATTAGATGACGTCAAATGCAGACTTTACCATTATTTCTACTTCATTTTACAATACGCAGTTCACAGCTTAAGGATAATCTATTTAAGAGATACTAATAAAAGCTGTTTATAGTCAATTGATTTGTAAAAAAAATAAGTAGTTGTATAATAAACGAGTCTGCATTTAACGTCATCTAATTAGCATTTAGTAAATTCAAATCTCTATAACGCACTAACGCGACGTTAAAGGGAACCTCCATTGTTATAACAAATTGACGTTAAATTGTTGGAAATATAATTTTAGTGTACAAAAAAATGGATATGAATATCGCCTATTTTCGCTTTTAACTTTCCCGCGCGCTGCCATTTTGAATGATTATGGCGTGTTACGGTTGTCTTATTATTGCATACAAAAGAACTTCGATTCTTAACAATAGCGGCAACCGTAACACGTCATAAATATTCAAAATGGCGGCGCGCGGGAAATTTAAATGCGAAAATAGGCAATATTTATATCCATTTTATTTGTACACTAAAATTATATTTGCACCTGTTCTTTTAAAAATTTTAAATTTCGACTTTATTTCCAACAATTTAACGTCAATTTGTTCTGATAATGGAGGTTCCCTTTAAAAACAAGAAATATTTCACTATTCGACTTTTCAACGTACATTGAGTTGATTAATTAAATAAAATAAAAATAGCCCAAATTCGATATTTTAAAATTCAACTTCAAACAAAAGACATCACTACGAGGCTTAGGGGAATAAACCATATAAATCCCTACTATCATTCCCCTAAGCCTCCTAGTGATGTCTTTTGTTTCAAGTTGAATTTTAATATATCGAAATTGGGCTATTGGGGTTTAGGTGCACTTTAAGCTCGTCTGCCAAGAAAGTCTTTTAGCGATTTATCCTATCTCTAAGCGACAATAGGAGCGTATGGAAATATTTGAGAGAGATTCTTGTTGCCTTCTATGAGGTGCCAGTGCTGTACGCGAATCCTTTTTTAAGTTTGGGTGAAGCAGGATTGCAAGTTGTGACGAGAGGCGAAATGTTAGTAGATGTCTTAATTTTAGGTTGCACGCCGCATTTTTAGTTGAGAACTTTACATTTTCCTCTCCAGAGTCCTCGTTTCGTTTCGTTTCGTTAGCGGAAAACGAGCGGCTCTGGGAACAAAGCCTTCCGGATGTCTTGAAATCTAAGACTGATCCGTTAGCGCCTGCCTAATGCATTAATGTACTATTGGGCTTGCTCAATACTAGAAACTGGAAAGAAAAAGGCCCTACGTGTGCGCATTCTTGTCCCCAGAGCCCTCGTTTCGTTTGATTGAGCTCTGGAGACGAGAATGTCTTATGTTCGTTTGGCGTTCGAAAAGACTGTACAAGACTTAACAATTAGAGGAAAGAATTGAGCTGAAAAGGAAACAAGAAAAGCTTTGCGTGCTGCTGTTTTTAAAAGAGAGATTATCTTTGTATTTTGCCTACTGGTTTTACAAAGGAAAAGACTCGCTATTTCAACCGATTCCTTTCGTTTCGGAGCTGTGTATTTATCGTTTCGCCACTAAACGCTATCATATCCAACCAATGGTCATTGTTAAGGCTTCTGATTTCATCTTACAGTGGTAAGAAATATCTAGGAATGTTTGTTTTGTATGCATGTTTACTTATTTTAATTGGGCTTCAAGTGAACTTCGTTTCCCTAGATTTGTATTACAACTTTTTTTGCAAAGAGTACTACCTAATAAATGAAATATAAGTTGCTTACCGCAAGAGTGCTGGTAGCGTTGTTCTGTTGTTATTATGTAAAATGGGTCACTTAGTGGTAATATTTCTTTTCGCCCTTTGGCTTTCTTCAGAATTTTTGACTCTTTTTACTCGTCCCTGTAGCAAGCAACACACTTTCTTAATATTCGTGGCTACTTATAGCTTGATCTTCCAAGACACATATTGATTATTTTCGGAAACGAATCGCTCACATTTAGCGAGAATCGATCTCGTTATACTTTCAAATTTATCAGCCGTATCTTTAGCTGCTAAACCAAACAACAAAACTTGGTGACATTGGTCGTTGTTTGCATTGAAATTGAAACGTTCGTTTTGTTGGTGTAGTCGCCATACCATCAACATTTCAAATTCAACCTGAAGTAAAATCTTATGTGTAGTAGGGTAAAAATGTTTACCTTGTTGCGCGTTCATTTTTAAACGGCCATTAAAAAAATCGATTTTTTTGTCCGTTATCAAAGCTTCACGAGACATAATTAAAAAAAAAAGTCGTGGAGCTCTGGGTACGACAATGAGAACTTTATTACAGCCAAAATATTTTCAACGAGCTCCCGAGGGTAACCTCGGTTAAGTAAACAGGACTCGAAATCTCACTTGAGCCGGACTCGCATTTTGCTTTGACAGGGTTTGTTCTCAATAGGCGCAAAGTTTCTCCTTTATAATAAAACACTTCTTAACACTGAAAGGGTGAGATGAAGAGAAAAGCGTGTATTGGAAAGTTTCCGTCGCCTTAAAATGTGTTTCAACATCTATTATAACATAGCTAGCAGATCCGCCCAATCAAATTCAGTATACGAAAGCGTGCTCAAAATCCCAATAGTGCACGCTGATAAATAAAAGTGCATGACCGTGAGTTCTTTTTTAAAAATAAAGAATTTTGTATTTAAACTGCAGTAAAATAAAACTCGAGCTTTCAACAGAAAATTTGAAATAAAACCAATTCCTATTTTGCTTAATATTTCGCTTACCGCGAACAATCACTTCCGATATTGTTGTCCGTTTTTCGCGTCGGATTTGATTCACAATTCCACTGGCTATGTTATAAAACAATTGGTTCATGCTTTTAGCTGTGCACTATCGAGTTATGGGGCACGTGGGAAGTTTGGAGAGCACTCAAGAAGCTAGAGTTGCCCTCAGCTATCGCCTCGGGCAACTCTTACGCTTCTTTCGTGCTCTCCAAACTTCCTGCGTGCTCCATAACTCGATAGTGCACGCTAAAGCATGAACCAATTGTTAAATATTTTTCCGCCAGCCAAACGAGGCCCTTTGAAAACTTCAGTGTCGAGGAAAATAATACGTTCAGATGACATTTCACATGCAAATTTAATGGTTGGGTGGAAGCTGTTATCGAATTGAACAAAACCATTGATTTCGTTTTCGCTTATGGTCCACACTGAAAATACGTCGTCGGTGAACATTTTCCACAGGATATAAGCTTCCGAGGCTGGATGAGAGTGCTTGTTTTTCGATGCGAGCCATAAAAATGACTTCGAAAACTACCGCTATTTTGGTGCCCATTGTTACGCCGTGGGTCTGCAAATAGTATTTGGAATTAAATTGGAATGAGTTTTATTTAAATATCAGTGTCATAAGCGCCCCTAAAGTTTGTTTAGGGATATGTGGTTTTGACTGATAATGACTGTGGTTTTGACTGATAATGTTTTTGACTGTTAATGTTTAGGGATATGTGTTTTGACAGATAATGTTCATCGTAGTAGTGGCAAATAACACGAATCCCTACTTCTTGCGGGATGTAAGTGTAGTGTGAGTAAACATTCAGCGTTACCAGTATGGCAGTTGACTATAAGTGTTGTGTTTTCAATGAAGTTGACAAAATGTGTAGTGTCTTTAACCCTTTTGCGACGGAATTGGCCATTTTCGTTCGATTTGGAACGATACAGATTATGCCTTTCTATGCCAATTAGCTTTCACTTTAAACAATTATTAGTTGGACATCAGCGAATCAAGGAAGGATAGACCTTTGCAAAGATACCTCATTTTGGAAATTTTGACCAATCCTGCCAAAGCTACGCACAAAAAACCTACTAATATTTTGGAGAAAATTCCACTGCTGATTTCGCAATTCCCCTACTACTTTTCCAGGAAACATTTCTCCCTTTCCCGAAAAGTTAGCCAGCCGCAATTTCTTAGGAAACAAAGACGATGAAGTGGGTAACAAAAGTGCATATAAGAAGGAAAGGCAAAGGAAAGAAAGAGAGCAAAAAAGAAGGAGCGAAACAGATTCGCAAAAAAAAAACGTCCAAATTTTGGCTTATGCGCATGCTCCAAAACAAAAATGAGGCTTAATTACGTTCAATCAGCAGGAAAATACTGCTTCACTATTGCAAATCTCATTATGAGCTATTTCCATGCTAATTGGCTGAAAACCGGTCCAGAAAGGATGAATTGGTAAAATATGCGGGTTTTTTTTGCGCTACCAGCCGACCGTCGCCAAAGGGTTAATGTAGGACTGATTCTGTGAGATCTGTTGTAAGGGCAAGTGGACAAAGCACGAAATACGTTCCGTAGGTCCTGACCGGAACCAGATCTAATGGGCCGACCAACAGGAGAAGGTTTATTTAACCCTATCCAGACTGGGGGGGGGGGGGGGGGGGGGCTTTTCGAACCCCCCTTCCTCCAGTAAAATTGTGATAACTCTTACACCGAAATAGCTATGAGGCTGAAATTTTCTGATTTTTCCTAGAATTTATCTAGGGACATTTTGGCATCCACAACATGTCAGTGTGATTAACCATGTTGCCATGGCAACTGGTTTTTGACACATAGGTTTTCAAAATATTAAAATGTGAATTTTTTTATTTTAATATCTTGTTCTTTGACTTATAGTGCATTTTCTTGTTAGAATAGTTTTTTCTTCGGACTAGTTCTTGAAAGACATCAAAAATTTTTAACATCAAATATTTGGGAGGGAAGGGTAGGTAAATTTTTGCTCTCTTTTACTTATAGACAAACATTTTGTACTATTTATTAAATAACGCTTCTAATTTCATTGTTTGGATAATAGACATTAGTTTGATACGTGTTCTATACATTCTGATCCTTTCCTCTTTTAGATATTTTTTTTTAAATTTTAATTTAAACAAAAAAAAAAATCCAAGATGGCGGATCCAAGATGGCGGACAATAATTTCAAAATAATAGTTTTATCGCTTTTTATTGCTTTTTCTCGCTTTACAAGTGTATCCTTGTTTGAATTCATTATGTTTTAATATCAAATTGATGATTTTACAGTTATATTTGATATTTTAAGCATCTGGATGGAAAAATATCAAAGAAACGTCGGAGAAACAAAAAATGACGTCATTGTGACGTCGTTATTGAGTATGGCAGGTCAAAACTGGGTGTGAGGTTTCCTTGTATGGAGGTGAACATTGCGTGAAAATTTCATGGTCCTAGCCTTACTGGTTCCAGAGATATAGAGGGGGGATCCGAGGACTCTCCCCAACCCCCCCCCCCCCCCCCCCCACAAGTCACAAATTGCCTAAAAAAGCCCAGTCTGAATAGGGTTAATTTGGTCAGCATGTAAAACTGTAGAATTCTTGGAAGGTTTTGACCTTAGAACTTTTTTTGTCTAAAAGTTGTTGATTTCCCTCTACTATTTTGTCAAAAGTATCCATAACCACTGTTGTTGTCCCACTGTCGGCTTTCTTGATATTTACTTGTTTTTTTGGTGCGAAGCGTATTCAGTGTTTGTCTTTGATTTGCTGAGAGATTGTGTCTTACATCAGAAAAGACTGTTGTGGCAATCTCAAACTTAGTACGTTACAAAAGGTTTTCTAATGCCACTAAAGATTGTGGTGGCAGCTGCCATGTAGACTTGATATGGGACGGATGAGATTTGCTTTTTGAGTTTGGAAATGGCTAATTAATTCGCTAGTGTGCTAATCTGCTCTACGTGTGAAATGATCAACGTGCGAAATAAAGATTCTATAGAGCTATTGTTGGCGGCTTATGAAATTTGCCAAGTAAAACTTATTCTCGTGGCGGCATTTAGAAATGAGTTCTGTTCTTTTGTTTAATAAAGACGGTTTCTTGGCTCTAATTAAGTAGAGTTTTTCTGTGAGGCACAAGTGATTGAAAACAAAAGAACAGAACTCATTTCTAAATGCCGCCACGAGAATAAGTTTTACTTAGCAAATTTCATAAGCCGCCAACAATAGCTCTATAGAATCTTTATTTCGCACGTTGATCATTTCACACGTAGAGCAGATTAGCACACTAGCGAATTAAGAGTGACTTTCCCTAAATACCAACTATAGCGTGCAAGATAGAAAAATCGAAATCGCCCAAACTTTGCCACAATAAAGACCTTAGAAAACTAGTTTAGAAAATATAGCTTTCAGCTGTTTTGGATTTATATATTCCAAGCAGGACAATATTTTAATATTTACCCTTGCCAGAGGCCTCAGACAGGCGAAAAATGCCCTTTTTAGTTGGCCTCGTGTGCAAAATTTAAAAGAGGCTGGATCACTATTTCACTACATAGAATTTAGCGATCCTTTCTTTACCTTTTGCCGTTATTAGAATGTAATAATATTTCAACTACAATTTTTGAGCATTTTTTAAGTTACCGTTAGAAATGGTGTTTTTAAAAGTGTCAAAATTGGCTAACTTTAGAAACAAAAATCGCTATCTGGTACATGGATTTCGAACTCAAGTTAACATTCTAATAAAACAGCAACTCTAGTTCTATTGAAATATGAAATAAAATTTTGGGGCAATTAAAACTGCAAAGTTTGACAGCCGAAAACATTCACGCTACTTGATCGAAATTCGTATCGCCCGCCGATAAAATTGAATTGCCCTAGTGTTTTTGTATATTTTCTTCAAGGAGACCTTTCTCGTACCACTTTATGGCCATATTTAGCTTTTCCTGGTAAAATGCATCCTCTGTGGCTTCGAAAAAGTTCTATTCCTTTAGTCGTTTCTCATGCAAATTAAGACAAATCGCTATACTTTGTTTACAACCAAGAATTATCGCCGATAAACCCTTGTGAATCTCTTCATCTTCACTACTTTCTTAGGGCATTTTCTTATATGATAACATAAGACATAAAAATAAAACAAAACTAAAGTAAAGCGGGACTCAGCTTTGATTTCTTTGGGTCGAGAACGATACAAGAACGTCGAGAAAACAAAGTCCGTTCATCGCCGTGCCGAGCGTGACAGGCACCGTGACAAGTTTTACTTTGTCCCAGGTCACCAGCTCTGTCACGCTCGGCACGGCGATGAACGGACTTTGTTTTCTCGACTTTCTTGTATCGTTCTCGACCCAAAGAAATCAAAAGTGAGTCCCGCTTTACTTTCGTTTTGTTTTATTTTTATGTCTTATGTTATCATACTAGTATACCTATTGGTAGGGAATGCTGACGTGTAATGTATGGCGAAAGGGATTGAGATTGAAATCAGACCATTATTTGTTGTGCAGCCTCTTTTCCAGCAGTTGAAGCATGTTACGCAATGGTTTGAAATCTATGTTGCGTTCTAGATATCATGAGGGCTGCTGGTCTGCAGCAACTTTTAATTGCATGGGAAAGGGGTTGTCAGGGCTACAAATGTTTCTTCTATCTAGTTGCCAGGATCTAATTGCTCAAAAGTGGGTTAAAACCGGTTAGTGCTTTGAATAACCGGACCGAGAACTCAGTACAAGCAAAACACAGGTTAATTTTCAACAATACAATTTAGTACTGAGGTAATTCTAGGATTTAGGCAGGAAGGTATGACTAACCGACAAATGTACCCAGGAGGTGTGATAGTTGGCACTGGCTGAATGAAAAGGAATCTGAATTGGTTTTATTAGGTGATTTGAGTAAAAGAAATGCATAAAATGAAGGGGTGCGTGGAATAAGGCCCTAAGTGACTTTTGATCTAATGTCAAATTCTCCCTGTGTTTCAAAGAGAATACAACACAATTTAGAAGGAGAATCTGGCAGTTTTTTATAAGTCACTTAGAGCTTTTTTCCAGGCACCGCTTCAAATGCAAATGAACATAATAAGTTAAAGTTCAACGCAACTGAATAAACTTTACTTCAAGACAAACGTTTTAGCATGAACATGTGTACAAACCAATATAATCCTAACAAAGATTTAGAACTATTGTAACAGAACGATATGTAAGTGATTGGCGATTAGAAATAGGGGTAGTCTCTCCACATTCTAATGGTCCACTCGTATAAAATGAACAATAAAAACAAGAACAACAATATGTAAACTGAACATACAAGGTTATGTTAAGTAATGTCCATCTGCATTGCAGAAGCACTAACCAAATGATTCTTTGGGGTTAAAGTTCATAATCTCTGATTGTAACTGAAACTAACGCTTTTCAAAAGTGTAATAAACATTGGCAAGTTAAGATCTGCATTGTTTCAATGTTTTGTTCAGTGTATAATGGACACGATGGACAGTTTAGGGGATTGCTAGAACTCGGTTGTTGTGAGTGTAGGTTATGGTTGCATTCACACTTAGAAGCATCTCTGTTAGGTCTTCTTCTGTCAGCTGGCTAAACTCTTTGTCTTGACCTGACTGTTTTTTGTAAATTGCATACAGCACTGAAAGCTTGTCATCAAAGATGGTCAGTGTTACGTCTTTTTGATCAGCTGTGACAAACAGTACTTTTGCAAGAGCTCTGTTTTTGCACTTTGTTTTTAGTTTTGCCATGCCACAATTGGAACACCTAATTATCTCGCCGCTATCATTCGAAGGCAAGGAGGAATTGCATTTGGTACAGGACAGATGAGTGGTGAGCCTTTCGACTGCTTCAGCTGGGCATGTGACTGTGTTCTGAGAGTTGTCCTTTGTGATTGCATCTTTTCTATGTACTTGAGTAGTTGACGATTCGATAGATGTCTGCTTATTAAGTGTTATGTACTTCTGTTGTTGGTAGCTCTTGACAATTGCCTTACAGAACTTGTAGGTGTTTCCTGACTGTATTCTTTTAGTGTCTTCTTCCCAAAGCACTAATCTCATGGATCCTGTTTCGTCGGTGAGTGTGCATTCTTGTTTCGTCAAAGTCTTGCCATTTGATGTTATGGTGGTTGGAAGTTCAATTTCTGTGACTCGCCCAGTGATATTTACTTTGCTTTTAGCATTCTCATTTGCCATAATTTCTTGTATGCTGTGTGTGGACTCCGTGTCTTCCTGCTCTTCTTTTGTGATCTTGGTGAAGTCGAATGCGATTTCAGTTTTATTAGGGTCTGATAGTTTGGTTCTTTTATTGATGTGCAGTTCGCCTTGATCGGTGTATCTGTTGCGTTTTATGTTATAGTTACTTATTTTGATAGGTGATGTGGATTCTAACTTGGACTTCATGGAGGAATGTTTATCTGGCGAAAAACACACAGCCCTCATTGATTTGTCTTTTAGTTGAAGAGTGGCATCGAAATAGTCGTTGTTTGCTTGGCTCCTCTTCATGGGGGACAAATTATGCAGATAGCAAATCAAAGGTGAATCTAGAAAAAAAAATAAGAAAAGAACGATTGTAATGCCTAGGATATTGTTTAAAGTTGACTCATATTACAGTAGGCACCTTTAGAATAACAAGTTGCTGTCCGTAATAGCAAGAATCTGCATTATCAGGAGAATCTTATAGTCATTCCATAATATGAAAATTCCAGTTGCCAACTGTTTAAAGAGGAAACATTTATTCTACCTGTATGTTCAACTTATTTCAGTTCTTTGGCTTTACTACTTACTTTCTTCTTGTTTAATAGGAGTGTGAATGAGGGTGCTGTGATCAGCGTGGCTGCTGGGAGGTGTTTGTGAGGAACTAGCCACAGCTTCATCTGATAAGTCTTGAGGGTTTGAGGAACCAGCCACAGCTTCATCTGATAAGTCTTGAGGGTTTGAGGAACCAGCCACAGCTTCATCTGATAAGTCTTGAGGGTTGATGATTGATGGATTGTTATCTGATGATGCAAAATAGTACTTTTGACATCATTTAACGCATTCAGTAAATGTGAAATGTATGTTACTAATAAAGCATTTCCTTATACACTTCTTTTACCATATTAAATTTTTATGGTTATTAATAATCATGTTTCATTCAACTACAGTGAAGGCGACCACGTCGGGGATTGAAAATGGTTAACGAAGCTGGTGCTTGCAAGAAAGTGCTCTGCTAGTCGAACAGAATCACAAACACTAGAAGTTGGTCTCATAGACATAATTACAAACGTTTTGACGTCCATTACGGTGGCAACAAATAACTTGTGTTAGTATAATATGGCTTTTTTTTAGCTTAAACAGCGTGATATGATGTTTTGAAATACAGCTGTAGTAGCTTCTGCTTGTCACTAGTTGGTAAACCTCAAAAATGGTTGCTAAAGGAGCTGGTCGCCCGGAAGCCCCTAAGGTTGTCACTTACGAGAGCTTTTCATTACAAAGTTTAAGTGACAATTCACACTGCAATTCAAATTGTTGGTCGTTATCAGAGTAGGTCACTCATAGAGCTTCTACTGTACCAGTATGTTAGTTTTGTTGTACTTACTTTTCCTTTGTGTGGTGGGCGTGTGTTGTTTCTGAATTGAAGCAGCTGCAGCTTCTGGTAGAAAATAAAAATGGTTGCTTATTTACTGTAAGATAGGAATACAGAAAAAGGACATATAGTTGTAGTACTTGTTTGTTTTGTTACTTACTTGATTTTGATCTTTTACTCATTCTGTAGCAACCCTAGTGAGGTAAAACATAGTAAACATAAGAAACCAATAATCAACCTAAGTGCATTTTGGTCATATCAAACAATTTTAGAGTAGTTTAAAACTGTTTTGTCAGACAATTGTTTAAGCCTTTGTTCTTCTTTCAGCCTATATTTCAACAATTCTGAATTCTTGATTTTCTGTAGTCTCTCAAATGTCATAGGCTCAATGACTAATGAAGAGATGTTGCGTACTCTACTTATGGCAACATATGTAATTCCTAATGTGGTTTCTTTTTTGCCAATATCAACCCAAGCTTTATTCAAAGTCATACCCTGACTTTTATGAATTGTCAACGCCCAAGCAAGTGTTAAAGGTAGCTGTTGCCGTTCATGCACTACATTGCCACATTGAACTGTGGCTGTTATAGGTGGAATAGGAACACATAAAGGCTTATTATCTGTAAAAGATGGACCTGAGAATGAGTCAAATTTCACTATAACTGCAAGAGGCAATGATGGAGGCTGTGTATTGGGCTCGTAGATAATATCTACAACTGATCCTGTTGAACCATTGCAAAGACCAACTGATGGCCAGAGGTTCATTGTAAGCATGACTCTTGCACCCTTTGCCACGAGTAGTTTTGGTTGCAAACCAAGCATCTGTTGGGCACTGAAGTTCTTTCCCTCAGCACTAGAATGTTAAGCAAATATTTCTGCTATAGGTTGTTTCAGTTCTAGCAAACGATAGTAATTATATTTTGCTACCTCATCGTTGCTGTAATATAATCGTGTTACATCTTCAAAGCATTTAATATTTTCAACTTGTGAAGGTTGTCTTGCTAACAACTGTTTCCAATCATGTTCTGTAGTCTCACCATTCCTTAACCTTGTCAACAATTGTTTGAATAATACTTGATCAAGTTCTGACCCAAGCACTCTTTGATTTACTTTCAGAATTACAACTTTATCAAACATTTGATAGGCACAATAGCCCTGTTCTGCAATTGCGCTTGGTGGTTTAGAATGGTATAAAGGCTTATCTCCCACTGGAGGTAATTGAGCAGGATCTCCAAAGAAAATAACAGACTTTCCACCAAACAGTACTTCATGCAGACCAGTTGCCTGTCTGCATCGTCTATCAATCCACCCTAGAGATGCTTGACCAAGCATAGAATATTCATCTATAATTATATAATCTACTTCTGTCAGTCTTTCCTGTATTGTTATCAATGCTTGACCTGATAAGTCTTTTTCTAACATGTGGGTGACAGGCAATCGTAGAAAAGAATGGATGGTTATTCCATTTATGGCATAAGCAGCTTTTCCTGTTGTTGCAGTTACTTTGCATTTATCTTTGAGGTGGGTGCATAGTGCATATATTAAATAGCTTTTACCAGTTCCAGCCGCCCCATTAATAATCAAATGTAGTGGTTTCTCTTGCATTGAGTGAGTTGTAACAATTTCATAAGCTATTCTCTGCGCATCACTGAATGATTCTGTATTGATTGAAAATGTTTGTTTCCTTGGAAGAAATTTTTTTTTTTTGGTGTGATCCAACTTGGCATTTCCCCAATTTGCTGGTCTGTGTATTTAACAGCATCACAATGCCAATCATGGGAATTAACAATTGAAGATGAAGCATTGGTTAGAGCATTAGTGTGGAATGACGCAAGTATCATCCACTCCTCTTGAGATGTTTCATCTTCTACAACTGCGACATCGTCTGTATTATCTATCTCAGCATTCTGCATTGCATCATACAACTTTTCTTCCCAATCTGGAACATGCAATGCAGCTTCTGGTGAACTCAAATATTCATGCCATGCATTTATGTAAGTCTGATCAGAAGGTTCTTCACTGTTCCAAGCATTATTTGGGTTATTTGTCCATGGTTTATATTTAAATAATTGATATTTGCAAAATAAACTGTAAAATTTACCTTTGGGATTTGGAGAATAGTGTGGAAATACTCGAGGTACTATGAGTGAAGACTGGTTGACTAGTTTGCCTTTTACTAAAGTATATTTTTCAATAAATTTTACAAGACTCATCTTTTTTATATCTGGAAAATCTTTAACATATCGCAGACATTTTGCATAAAGATCAAGTACTGAATCCTTAGTACAAGGAGCTGATGCATTGTGTTGATTAGGGTTTATTCTACGAGAGCCATACAGACTGACAGGACGGACATTAAAGGTTGTGCTATATAATTTCAGGGATAACAGTAAGTGCGCAGTTTCTTGTGCACTGAAATCTCTTTGTCCAAGTGTTCTCATTGCAATTTTTTTCATAGTTTTTTGTGCATCTGACTTATTATCTGTATTTTTCAATACAATGTCAAACGTTTCAGCAAGCACTGGCGATTTAGGTTCACCTTTTGCAGCATATTTTGAAAGATATTCTATGCAAGCATACTGATCAATCACAACTTGAATGTCACAATTTGCTCTCCATCCTTGCAGCTGAATTCGTTGGTGATTGTTTAGCCTAGTATCATTTCTTTTTGTAATTATTTTGGCCTTGAATTGGGGCAACTTTCCATCACTCCTATTAACACGTTCAAAAACTAATTTTGTCTGTAGACATAGATCAAATGGATAATTAAAGCGGCATTGCATTTCCTTAAGACCTTGTTTGTATCTTAGACAATACCTTGTATTACAACGTGTATGGCGTTGGACAGTATTCAACAGATTTGTATAATCGTCATCTATGTCAGTAACACATTCATGCCTTTGTTTACATGGATGGATCTTTGGTTTTATCCATATCTCACTATCAGGGGGGCATGGATTGTAAGTTGACATCAAGGTATCTACATATTGGCAAATTTGTTGCGAAGCTTTTTTGCCATCAGTAATCATGCAAATATCAGGAATGGATGTTTCAGCAGATGCCTTTTCAGCCAAGAATCCTTTTAGTGCTTTGTCAGTCAAATCACACAGACCTGGATCACTTTAAAGCTTTGCTATACCATGGCAATGAATACTTCCTCGAGCTTGATACTCGTACCTGTACCAGTGCCACTCGGCTCCAAGGCAATTATACAACCAATGTTTTACAAATTGCTCCACACGTTTTGTAAAAAACCAATCTGCTAAATGAGGGTTGTTTATAACATTCATTCGCCTTTCTTCAGAGGTAATATCATCTACGTTGGAGCTAAAGAGTTGATGTAATTCAGGCCAATGCATATCTGCTGAAGACAAGGTGAAGAATATTGTTGGTGGCCCTTTATATTCTATGATTGATTTTAGATCTTGTTGTAATTTGTACCAGTATACCGAGCTTCCAGTAATGTTTGCTACATATCTTGATACCTTTGCCATAAACAACTGTGATTTCTTTTCGTTGGCCATGTTTCTGAGCTCCTCTAATGTCAAATGTGCTTCCCCAGGGTTTTGTTTAAAGAAAACAGCTGTTTGTTGCATTGTTCGTTTTCTTAGAATCATGTTCAGAGCCCAATATGAAAATCTAGGGTGTGAAGCAAACCTGAAGTAAAATTTTCCATTTATTGTTTCTGCAAACTTTAACAAGTGTTTAATTCTTTCATTGAAAGGGACATCCCTATGTAAACATGGATTTGTTGGGTCTCTTTTACCATCTGGAAACAATGTAGGAAAGGCTAAAGTAGCAAGGCCTGAAATAGTATATTCATTTAATGGTTTATCCTCTATTGTGGGCCAATTGATTTTTCCTGTTCCAATTTCAGACAAAATTGCATCCTTTTCAAGTTTCTTATTCTCGTTGCGTGGCAGAAAACTACTAGTTTTTGTTTGACTATTTATGAGCCGATCTTCATCAGAATCATCACTGGTATTTTCGTTTGTTTCAATATTCTGGAACTCGGTTTCATTGGTCTCTACAGTTTGCAGATCATCTGGTACACCATTCTCGGGCAAAGATTGTAAGGAATCTAAATTAAGTGTCACATTTGTATAGTGTGGATTATTTTGAATTAACCAAATAAGTGCTCGCTGAACTTTGCTTCTCCTGACAATAACATCTTTAAAGGCATTATCTTTTCCATTCATAGTTACTAGTAAGAGGGAGACATACTTGGGATATCTTGGTAATGATTGGGCTAGCTCAGAGACCTGTTGTGGTAGATTTATGCAGTGTCCTGAAAAACCTCGTTGTCCTCCAGGCTTTACATAAACATTCATAATAGGGAGAGCTCTAGCAATTAACATCTCTTCGATTTGTGTTAAATCCTGTAACTCATTTGGTATACATGATGGAATCATTTGATTGCCAGCTGAAAACTTTTTAGGAACTTTTTTGTCACTTGAACACCTCTGACAAATGTAAGTAGTTTTTTACTTTACTTTTCCTTTTAAAGGCCATGCCTCAAAACAGATTTTGCACTGATACATATTATACTGGATAGACTTATGGAAGTTAGACAGATGTTTTTGTGCACTGACATCAATTGTCTGTTTGTCTTTATTGCCAGTATTTGTCATACCTGAAGTGTGTGCCTTCTTTTTTACACTTTTGACATGTATCTGATTGTCACTATCTGTGTTCTGGGTAGTCATTGTGTTGTTTGAGGTCAGTTTTGAATCACTGTCAGTGCTAATGTGGGCCAAGTCCTCCGTGTTGCTCAATGTGAAAGACACATGCTTTGAAGTATCTGCTGCATGATTAGCCTTTGCAAGTTTGGAAGGTTGACTAATGGATACAGACTTTGTCTTACAATGATGGCTTTGTTCATTATTACGTTTTCTTTTGCAACCATGATTAGAATGAGGAGTCAGAGAAGAAGCAACATCTAGCACAATGTCATAATGTACACCACTAGTATTTTGCAAATAGAGACCACCTATATTTTTGGCAGGATATCCTGATAAGATAGAACTCGAAAACCTTTGCCATTTATATAGAAAACCAACTTTGGTGTATACATAAATGTCAGTTTCTAGCAAAGAAGAGGCTGCAATTATTTCAACATCTGTTCCCCAAACATGTTGATTTGTCATTCCTGTGCGGGCCAAATATTCATTCACACTGCCATTCATGTGAGCAAGTAATGCATGCTCATTATGTCTCATATGTTGAACTATCTTTTCTCTGACTAAGCTGTGATAATTTTGTCTCCCAGTTATTGCAGAAGAAAGGGCACGGAATAAGCAATTGCCATCACCGACTATTCGATACAGTTTGGAAGGCTTTTCTAAGGGTTTGACCATTTCTGAACAATTTTTGTGTTTAACAATCAGTGGCAAATTCAGAGCAGAACACCAAAATGCCTGACATTCAGTATTCCAAGGTTCAATAAAAAATAGTTCTTTTTATTTGGGTTTTCCGAATTTACACTGTCAGTAGATATTTCTGGTCCAGGATTGAGTTCTATATCATTTGCTAGCTGAATCAATTCAGGTATATAGAACTTATAGAGATACATTTGGGTCAACCAAAGACGATTGAATCTCATCATGTTATAATTCTGAACAACAACCTTTAAAGTTGGTAAATAGATTGCTTTCATATAAAATAACAACAGGATTGTACTCCAAAATCTTCCTGTCATACACAACTGGTAATGTCTGGACGATAAGAATATAAAATGTGTCCCTATAGTTGCTCTGTACTGTTCCAAGCTATTTCCCATTTTTGAACTCACCTTCCTTAAAGGTGTCTTTCAACTTCTTTTACTTCCTTCTTTCTGAAAAAAGAAGTATTGTACTTCAATACATTTAACACTTTCAAGACATAGATATGAACGACGCGTGTTGAAACACGACCAAACGAGGCACAAAATATGCCATCCAAATGTGCCTTAAGAAGAAGCTGTAAAATCTGAAATCAAAACCAAAATATATGAATTTCCTGTAATGTTTTATTCTGTTTTCCTGACCAGGATATGCAAAATCCTGGGCATAAAGTGTGTTCACATGGAGGCGAGGGACGCCGGTTAGCAGGCTATCACTCTAGTAAAGTAAAGAATATGAGCATTCGCATTCAGTATGATTACCCCAATGTGCTCGATCAATTCGAGATGAACAAATGTCATGTTCAAACTTTTCACGGCGTTGCAGTATGCAGTATGCACCGTCATAATGATAATGAACAAAGCATTATTCCGACACCAAAGAAATGAAAATTTCGTTGCGATAATTCCCTTGCGTTGTTGGACCTTGTTCTTGTTGGAGGAAATAAGCTTATGCATTCGCGGCGGTCACTATTATATATTAATCATTAGAAAACTTCACAAATTATCAAAAGTTCTTACCTCGCTATAAGCAGCAGTTTGTGTTCTGAAAAGGAAGAAATTTCGTCAGAAATAAGTAGCAGTTTGTGTACTGAAAAGGAAGAAATTTGGTCAGAAATCCAACAAACGTGCATAAGCCGCCATTTTGTGATGTCTTGGTTGTTTACTCGAACATTCAAATCACGAAATAAGATTTTCTTTTGTGAAACATTCAAGAAAAACTAAGCAAAAGCTTTGTCAGAGCCTTTTAAAGGACTATAGTATGCGTCGATGCCTTAAAAGTTAAATTTTTGTTTACAAAACAAACATTTATCACGCAAAAGCTGAACTCACCTTCGATTCCAGGAGAAAAGCACATGGCAGGAAACACGGCGCGCAAGGCATTGTGGTTGAATTTGTGGGTACAGAGCAATGCATTGTGGTAGAAATGTTTGACGCTTGATTCCCTTGCCGATTATATCTGCTGACTTCGCTCAGTCGCTTCAGGCTCCTTCGCTGCGTCAGCAATAAGAAGATGCCCTAAGAAAGTAGTGAAGATGAAGAGATTCACAAGGGTTTATCGGCGATAATTCTTGGTTGTAAACAAAGTATAGCGATTTGTCTTAATTTGCATGAGAAACGACTAAAGGAATAGAACTTTTTCGAAGCCACAGAGGATGCATTTTACCAGGAAAAGCTAAATATGGCCATAAAGTGGTACGAGAAAGGTCTCCTTGAAGAAAATATACAAAAACACTAGGGCAATTCAATTTTATCGGCGGGCGGTACGACTGTCATTCTCCAATTTCGATCAAGTAGCATGATTGTTTTCGGCTGTCAAACTTTGCAGTTTTAATTGCCCCAAAATTTTATTTCATATTTCAATAGAACTAGAGTTGCTGTTTTATTAGAATGTTAACTTGAGTTCGAAATCCATGTACCAGATAGCGATTTTTGTTTCTAAAGTTAGCCAATTTTGACACTTTTAAAAACACCATTTCTAACGGTAACTTAAAAAATACTCAAAAATTGTAGTTGAAATATTATTACATTCTAATAACGGCAAAAAGGTAAAGAAAGGATCGCTGAATTCTATGTAGTGAAATAATGATCCAGCCTCTTTTAAATTTTGCACACGAGGCCAACTAAAAAGGGCATTTTTCGCCTGTCTGAGGCCTCTGGCAAGGGTAAATATTAAAATATTGTCCTGCTTGGAATATATAAATCCAAAACAGCTGAAACCTATATTTTCTAAACTAGAAATAGCTGAGAGCCAGTGAAGTGCTGCGATGTTACTCATCAAATACAGTGTAGTGTCAATACTTATCATTGTCAATAGGCTATGTTATGATTACTGTTTTTTTGTATATATTTTCCCAAAAATGTTAGTGAATTGTTTGAATAATAAGCATGAATTTGTGTTAAATATAAATATAGTACTAAATAGTACAGAATTCGTCGTTTTCCATCGCTTAGCTTGTAATGTTTTATGCCCCCGGGTATACGACGAGGAGGGGTTAGCTCCGCATAGTCATAGTCCAATGTAGACATCCTTAGGGCTTGTCACGCAATCTTTCCTCCCTCGTGCTACATAGTGGGAAATTTGACGCAAAATTAAACGAGGCCCGGACGGGGCGATTAACTTCAACAAAAACATTGGTCAGCGGTCGCAAGCTAAAGGATTTCGTAATCCATATTTTCCGGTAGTTTCCATGACTTCTTCCAGCGAATGATAAAATTGTGTTTGCATGAAAACTCTGCGTAATAAGTAAACAGCTTACCTCGAGCAAGAACGCAAAACCTCGGCTTTGGTTACCTTTAGGGGTGCCGCGCTATATAGCGAAAAACCAACTGTATTAGCGCGCGCTGAAATAGCGCATTTAATGTCATCAAATTGCGTCAGCAAAGTACTAATTAAAGTTCAAAAAATAGCAAAAATTCAAATTTGACAAGTTAAAAAAACAACAAAATGTCACTCAAAAATTGCTCAAAAAAACAAAGCGTCACACTCCGGACTTGTGTGGTTGCTCTTTATCAGGTTTTTTATCTTTCAACCATGCAATTGCAGACTCGAGAGAAATTACTACTTTTAGAAACTCGATAACATTCATCGTTTTCTCTCAAAATGACTATGATCGCGAGATTAATTCAGTCGCAATTTTAGCGCGCGCTAATACAGATGTTTTTACCGTTGCTAATACAGTTGTTCAAAACCTATCATCGTTTTCTCTTAAAATGACAATAGGGGACTTTAGATCGGACGACGAGTACGAGATTGAGTACGAGTACGACTTTTGAATTTAAAGCCAGTCACGTCCCCAAAACTATCGGTCCCTCCTGTTGCAAACCAGAAGATAAGAAGACTATAGGTATAAAATTTGTGTGGTAAATGGTTCTTTAGAGTACGGCGAACTAAGTTTTAAAAGTCGTACTCGTACTCAATCTCGTACTCGTTGTCCGATCTAAAATCTCCTAATTTTACTCGCCACATGATCACGAGATTAATTCGCAATTTTAGCGCGCTTATACAGTTGTTTTACAGTTGCTAATACAGCCGTTCAAAACCAATCATCGTTTTCTCTTAAAATGACAATTTTACTCGCCATATGATCGCGAAATTAATTCGCTATTTTAGCGCGCGCTAATACAGTTGATTTTACAGTTACTAATACAGTTGTGCATGTTCAGACCTATCCTGACCACGCAGAATTCTATAACTACTGCCGCTGACGATACATACTGCATCCTCACTCAAAATCATAGTCCCCGAAAAAGTCCACGAAATCCTCAAAACGAGCTATTGCGCCGTATATAAAGCGCCCAGGTCTCACTCGGTCAAATGAAACCCAGGGAGCCTGTCACGATTAGTGTGCTGCTCGCCAAAGGGCTCGCAGCAAATAGTTTTCTAAGGTCTTTATTGTGGCAAAGTTTGGGCGATTTCGATTTTTCTATCTTGCACGCTGTAGTTGGTATTTAGGGAAAGTCACTCTTAATTAGCCACTCATCTAACTTGTATATAAGAAGGTATGTTCTTAGTAGGTGCTTCATCTTGCTACAATGGACAACACACGTGCATTTTTATTGTATAATATATATACATAGCCCAAGCCTAACAGCGTCGCACTTTTGAACAAGCTTACAGCCAAATTCGTTGTATCGCGATGCGCAAAATGCAAACTTCGAAGAATTTTCTGCTTTTTCTGCTTTTTCTGTTCCGTCAATCATCTCAGTGGGAGGCGGGGTTATGCATTTGCTTGGGCAGTTTTAATTAAAGACTGAACATGAGATCGATTTATGAAAAATTAAACGAGCTAAATGCTAGAAATACCTGGAAACTGTAAAATACCTGTAATCGGCGTGATTAAAAGACCAAAACGGAATTATGATCAAATTTCTGCGCCCGAGTCGAAAGAGTTTACCGTACGTAAGACAAACTTATAGCCGAAAATTCTGTCAATGATTTCATCTTCAAAATCATCTTCAAGATGATTTCTTTCAAATATTTAGTTCATATTCAATCACATCGCATCTTGTTTTTGTATATTTTCTTTTATTTTCCGTCGTTACTACATTCGTTTTCTGCATACATACTGTCAGTTTACATTTGCATATTATTACCGTTGATGCATGACCGGTCGACCGTAACTGTAAACAACAGGAAAAGCTCAAACTTCTCGGCTCGCCAGCGGAGTCGATTTTGCCAGCATATAAATGAAATATTCCATGGAAGTTGAAGAAGGTTTTTCCCATCTCTAGTCGTCGAAGTTTTTTAGATGCAAACTTTTGAAGCCGATAAAACGTCCAACGCCGGCGGAGCTCACTAATTTAATATGCCCGATGCAAATCAGATTTACAAGCGAAGACACAAATTCTAAGGTTAAAATCGACGGATAAAATTAACTTTCGAATTCCTCTCCTGTATCCATCTTCTTCGATTAAGCATCCTTTCTCTTTCTCATCAGCTCTTCGAATAAAATTTATCGCCATTGAACTCTCCGAATCAAACTTGCGGGAATCTCTCATCGCGCTAAAAACTCGCTCCGTGTTAACCCCGCCTCCCACTGAGATGATTGACGGAACAGAAAACGCAGAAAAAGCAGAAAATTTTTCGAAGTTTGCATTTTGTGCATCGCGATACAACGAATTTGGCTGTAACTAAGGTGAAACTTAACTAAGGTGAAAGGTTGGAAGCACAAGAATTAAGAGCCAATGTCTGTAAATATCGAGAATGCCGCGTCACTCGTGAAATTTCGAATTTCTTTATATTTTGCCCAAATAACCTCTATAGTAAGTTATTTTCGAAAATACTACTCAAAGGTTGAGAAGCGCTTTAGTTTTAACGAAATCGAGGAAAGTCTAAAAAACGCTATTTTGGCGTTAAATCCATGCCGAAAATGGAGCGAAGTTATGCATTTTCTTCTCGCTCGTTCAGACAAACGTGATAACATCTATCGATGCACTTTGGCTGATTCATAACACATCTCTTGATCTTTCTAAAACACCTAATAAATTTGGGAACGATGCTATTATTATAATATTTTTGGCCTTTACAAATTCCCTACTTGTAGCGCTAGAGCGAGAGGGCGAATTTAGGCAAACTTTTACACCAGCGAAAGCCCACTGGTACATTGATTTTGAAGTTCAGACTGATATATTCTTAAAGCACAACCTTTATATTCTACTGTGTAAAAATTTCTAACGCGGCCCGATAAAAGTGTCCCGTTTAGAAACGGAAACGTGAAGTGTATTTGACACAACGAACGTCCGTGAGACGAAGAAAGGGCTTCCCTACTCCGAACACGAAACTTTTATCAAGGACGAAAACCTGTCATAGGAAAACCTTTTTGCCAAAGATAAAACTCTTTTTGTAAAGGTATAAAGCTGTAATGTGCTTTAGTTCAAAAAATGTTTTCGTAAACAGGAAAAAAAGACAACAGCAGCAATACAATGCTGACCCCGAGGTCATGTAGGGGAAACACGTGCACGCGGCTCAAAGTACTTCGGTAGTCAATATTTTGCTCAAGGTTAAAAGTAAATGGAGCTCTGTTCTCGCTAGCTATAATTTTAACCTATATTCTTAAGTTATATCGGGATTATAATTTTCATCAGGCGACCCATAGCCTGACGCCAACAAAAATAAACATGACCAAGATGTGAGCAAACAAATGCGACAATAACATTTTGTACATACTGGGCCGTGTATTATTATATCAGATATAGTTATGAAACAGTGTGGGAACATGAACAAAAACAATTCAATCTTACCCGCGTGTTTGCAATGTATTGTAAAGATTTTGCGATTACAGTTATTCCAACTTGAACTTGAACTTTAGTAATTTTCTTCAAACACTGACCTTGCTTTATGAGAGGTATTGTGTTACAAAGATTCGATTTATAAAGGTTTGTATGGGGAACACAACGGTTTTGCATCAAAACTTAAAAATTCGAATGTTATGTGAATAAAATTGACTTACGCTGTTGCTGTGTTGTATTCTTTGTTGTTTGCCTGCTCCTCGGGGCGATTTAACGCGATTTCGGCGAGTTACCGTTATTTGGGTGTTCCACTGCAGACGAAACAAAGAGTGACCATTGTCTGTAATGTAGCATATTTTGCAATCGTATTGCGTGACGTTGTCCGTTTTGGTCAATAGCGGGCTTTGGATTCATTTTCTTTTTCTAAAAAAGTTCAGGATTTCGAACCGCGCGCGTTAGCCGTAGTGGAAGTATTTTCGTTAATCTCGGTTACGAACCTGTCTACTTTCCGGGACATTCTAACAAAGCGGCTCACAGCTCAGTTTGCCGCCCATGCTGTCATGGCTAAGTGCAATTTGTTCGACCTTCGTTGGAGAGGTGAATCAAGTGAATGCTTTCCTGGTTCGGAAACTCCGGACGATACAGAGTGTGTGGCAATCCGGCAGTGTACAAAGGACGCGTCCATTGCAAACACGCGGGTAAGATTGAATATTTTTTTTGTTCATGTTCCCACACTGTTTCATAACAATGTTTGATATAATACACGGCCCGTGCAGTATGAGCCAGTATATGTACAAAATGTTATTGTCGCATTTGTTTGCTCACATCTTGGTTATGTTTATTTCTGTTGGCGTTAGGCTATGAGTCGCCTGTTGAAAATTATAATCCCGATATAACTTAAGAATATGGGTTAAAATTGTGGCTTGCGAGAACAGAGCTCCATTTACTTAAATTAACCTTGAGCAAAATATTGACTACTGAAGTACTTTGAGCCGTGTGCACGTGTTTTCCCTACATGACCTCGGGGTCAGCATTGTATTGCTGTTGTTGTCTTTTTTTCTGTTTACGAAATAATTTTTTGAACTAAAGCACATTACAGCTTTGTACCTTTAAAAAAAGAGTTTTTTCTTTGGCAAAAAGGTTTTCCTATGACAGGTTTTTGTCCTTGATAAAAGTTTCGTGTTCGGAGTAAGGAAGCCCTTTCTTTGTCTCACGGATGTTCATTGTGACAAAATACACTTCACGTTTCCGTTTCTCAACGGGACACTTTTATCGGGCCGCGTTAGAAATTTTTACACAGTAGAATATAAAGGTTGTGCTTTAAGAATATATCAGTTTGAACTTCAAAAGCAATGTACCAGTGGGCTTTCGCTGGTGTAAAAGTTTGCCTAAATTCGCCTTCTTACTCTAGCGATACAAGTAGGGAATTTGTAAAGGCCAAAATTATTATCATAATAGCATTTTTCCCAAATTTATTACGTGTTTTAGAACGATCGAGAGATGTGTTATGAATCAGCCAAAGTGCATCGATAGATGTTGTCGCGTTTGTCTGTACGAGCGAGAAGAAAATGCATAATTTCGCTCCCTTTTCGGCATGGATTTAACGCCAAAATAGCGTTTTTTAGACTTTCCTCGATTTCGTTAAAACTAAAGCGCTTCTCAACCTTTGAGTAGTATTTTCGAAAATAACTTATTATAGAGGTTATTTGGGCAAAATATAAAGAAATTCGAAATTTCACGAGTGACGCGGCATTCTCGATATTTACAGACATTGGCTCTTAAGATTGACGAATGGGCTATTTTCAATTTTAGCAATTCTCAAAAACAGTATTACGCGACCGTCTGCACAGTACATTTTTATAGACCGTACAAAAGTTCACAAAAACAACTTTTCTCTGTCTAGAATAACTAGTACCACTAGTTTCCGAATAAAATACAGTTTATGTTTGTCAAAAATTGCCCGAGAAACTGATTTGAAAATCAAAAATTGCAAAAATACACAAACATATTTGCATAAGGCGATGCGAGTGAAGATAGAACTGTACTATAAAATCAAAGTCTTGTTTTGTTTACATAAAATCGCTTTTCAATCTATCTAATGAATGAACAAACACATAAAAATGGACAACACAATCTTCTTTCGAAAAAATTTATTCAAATCTCCATTAGTTTACGTTTAAAAGCAAAACGCGTACCATTTAAGCTTAATTATAGCTCATCGAGTTTAAGCTTTCTTCGATGAAATTCAAGAGATCGATACAACTGAATTTAAGCACGTTTTAAAATCAATTCTCCAAAACTAACAATAATACTAATAAAAAAGTCACTCACAGATTGATATCAATATAAATTCTCATCGAAAACTGTAATCTGTTTTACCTTTAAGTTCCTCGCTTGCTTGGAAATTCAAATCTCCGTTTCTGGTTCTGAAATCCGTAGAAAACAAAAATCTCCCGCATTGATAAAAACATAATACATGAAGTTCCTCGAAGCAAGATTTTATCCCTGAAAGCTCGTCTTTTTCCACTAAAGCGGCTTCTGGGTATTCCTTAATTAGTATCCCTGTCTTGAGTAGCAAACCGCGAAAAAATGCAGGAAAATAACGACTTTAATTCTCCGCTAGACACAACAAAACAACTAAAGTGTTTACCGAGCTCACGGCTGTGTGGCCGCGCGAAAAACAAAGCCTTGCTTTCAAGATCCCGGATGTTTTTCCAACACGGCGGGTCCACGGCGGGCGGACGGACACGCGCCCGCAAAACATTCCGCTAGCCATGACCATGAAAAATGACGGCGATAGGTTCTATGAGTATGGAGCTGCGCAGCCAGGCCTTCGGCCTGGCAAGTGCTCCGCTAAAAACTTTGAACGGAAACAAGATGAGAGTGAAGACGAATGTCTGAGACTCGGATGTTGTGATTATATGTAATAAAGTTGAATACAATTGCACAGTATTAAAAATCGCTTATCATTCGTATTTACCGCAACATTCTTCACTATAGCCGCTTCATCGGTAGACTCTGTCGATTTTCAGTTTCCCAGCCATCACCCACTTAACGTTTTTATAACTTTACCGGTAGCTTCAAAGTTCAAACTTTTAATTATGCGAACACTGAACTCTAAATTTGCATGGAAAATTAGCACCTCGGAAAAATAAACAAAGCAGTCAATTATATGTGCGTGCTAAAACAATAACCCGCACTTTGTTTTAAGTTCAAATAATATGATGTCATCACTCCCCATTGACTTAAAATAGATTATGATGTCACCTCTACCTATTTTTAACCCATGACGTCACCCCTAGGGATCATGACGTCAACTAATCCCCGATCCCGTTGTTGAACCCCCGTCTCTGTCTACTCTCTAGCTGTCACTATACAACCTGCATACCTCGCTTGTAATTTATGCATAAAGGCCTTGTTTGCATGCGCGCAACTTCAGGGAGTCACCATGTTGGATTTAAGACTGACGTGTAATTGTTAGAAATCGTGAGGTTAAATCATACAACATTTAACCGAGGGATTTTACATGTTATCAGAGGCAGGATAAAGTTTCAAAAATAGATTTAGCCGGAGTCTCTCAGTCTCCCCAGTTGGATTGGGAAGCCGAAAATTTACCGGAATGGTGTAAGCGTTTTCGACAACATGTGGAACAGAAGTTTAGTGGTCCGCTTACCAGCAAGAAAGAATTAGAAAAGTGCAGCTATTTGCTCATTTGGTGCTGCGAAAAGGGACGAGATATCATCAACACTGGTCGGATGTCAGCGATGATGATAAGAAGAAACTACAAACTTAATTTGACCGATTTAAAGCACACGTGCACTGGAACCAAAACCCAACCCAGTGTTTTTTCACCAGTATAAGTTCCACAACCGCGTACAAAGCGAGGCGGTGACAGTGGAGCTGCTCGTAACTGTATTAAAACTACTGTCCAGAGATTGTACTTTCAAAGAATCCGACGGCAGGTTTTTGGCACAAATTCTCAGAACATCCGAGACAAGCTGATAAAAGAAGGTCAAAATAAACACTTGATAAGACTGTTGATATTGCAAGAACATACGAAGTATCGAAATCACAGGGGGCCCACACAATCTGTTTGTGTAACATAACCGTTTGTAATTTTATGGGAAATGTATGGGATTTACCTGAATTTCATATTACAGCGACGTATCGCCAAATGTATGTACTGATTAACGCTAAATAAACGTTAAATTACCTTATTTGCGGTGTATTGTCGTCCTTTTGCAGTAAAAGTGATATTTTGAGTGGTTTTGGACGATTCTGAGTTCGCCGTTCACTGTACGTCTAAGAGAAGGATAATGCACTTATCAGCGGCCATCCGGGGGGGGGGGGGGTGACCCCGGGGACATACGCGGGATTGCTTTTGCACTTTCGTAGCAGGATCCACGGGGAAACACCCGCGGGATTTGTAGCGCCGCCGCCATTTTGCAGATGGGAAAATGGCTGCTGATAATCTGAAGCTTTCTTGCGTTCGAAGTATAATATCCCGTTCTAGGAAACGTCTCTAAAATGGACACCCTGTTCTAGATCATGAGTCCCAAAATCAAGACCCCGTTGGGCGGCACATACCCGTATAGGTATTTTGGGTAGTACCCCCCACCGCCCCTGGCTCGAAACACGACCTTTTAGCTTGTTATTGGCATTCAAACGCAACATTTAGCGCCGCTCACTGGACTTTTTTGGGTGGAAATTGAATTTAAAATTTCACGTTAATGGTTAATGAACAAGTAGTCCGGAATTGTGAATCAGGCGTGTGAAATTTTCCTGTGTGCGTGTGATCGATGTTTTCGATCCGCAGGCGTGTGACACACGCATAATGTGTGTGAGTTGGTAGGTATACGCACGCATGCAAGCAGAAGCGAACTAATTTTCGTTTTATTTGCCTGTTGTTGTGTTACGTAAGTGTTCCCCGCGAGTAACGTACATTACCGGTACGAGTATAGGCTACGGGTAGCCTCTTGTTTTTAATAGAACTCTTTTGAAATATTGCACATTTTGACTTGGCAGAGCACACTTCTTTGCCCCCAGGGGAGGGGCGTTAGTAGCTTTTTGTTAAACAATCTTGGTTTTGGGTAGGGGGGATTTGTAAACGTCGTTGTGCAAATGCCCGGGGGTTCCCCGGGGTCACCCCCCCCCCCCCCCCAGGATGGCCGCTGATAAGTGCATAAGGGTGGAAAGAGATTTTTGAATGGCGCCAGCCCCGAGGCGCTTTTTCCACATAAAATCGCATCGCTCGGCTTTCAAACCACGCAAAAGAAAGACCGAAAGATTCACGCTTCTTCTCGTACCCTCTCGATCGAAAATCCGTCCAAACGGTCCGGAGCTAGCCCTCGGAGAAAATCAAAATCCCACACTTTCCAAGCGGTCGATATGCGTATCAAGACTTGACAGACTTGGTTTTGCCAGCCAGAAACCGTCCTGCTGATTTGCCTCTTTCTGATTGGTCGCCGTTAAACAATAACCGATTCAAAATTCGTACCGGGGGTGGGGAGCCTGGCGATTTGCTTGCATCTGAACGAAAACGTTACGGAAATGCCTATCGCTTGGCAATGAAATGGCGCCAACTGGAAGGGTTTGTGGCTAAATATGTCATAATTCAAGGTGATTTTTTTCGGAAACTTTGTCAAAAATGGTAAGTCGTTCAAGGAAATCGTGTTAAGTGATGTTTTTATGAATCGTCGAATCTAGTTTTATTTTTATGGCGATATTCGTTACGATTGTTCGTTCTTTTGTTTGTGACCTTTCATACGTGAATTCGACCTCCTGTATTGAACAGTATGTTTTGTAATTGCTGAATCACTTTGAGAACAAAGCGTCCTTAGAATAATATTATGATTATTTAGTACATTTGTCGTCACACAATCTAGGAAACTATTAAGACTTCTAGGGCCTCCGGGATTTGAACGGATTTTAGCCGTTGGAATTTTCGTAATTTCGAAGCGAAACGCGATTTCTGCTTTTAATAGAGTGATTTCACAAACCTCGATTCTTATATGCTAATGAGAATCGTTATATGCTAATGTGAAGAACAATAGAGAACGCACGCACCAAAGTACACCATTGTTTCAAGTTCTAAACTGTGCACGCGCTGGTGTGTAATAACTGAATGGTTCGCACAAACAACCGCAACAATGAAATGTGTTTGAACTATTTTTTATTGAACAGAAACGATAACTACTGAAAATCAAGCAGGTCTCTCTTAACAATCCTAATATCGCGGCAAAATGTTCACAATTCCATAACAAGACCTAATAAATAACTGACCATACGGAAAAAACGTGCGCAAATAGGAACACATTTCTTTTTAAAAACCAGGCAAACATAAACAGTTCAAAACAACTAAGTTTCACATTAAAATATCGATCCGGATATTGGCTTGATGCCCATCTTGAACAAATGCTTTGTCCTGTTAATATTTGTCCCTTCCGTTATTTATTGGCCTTATCTAAATAGGAATCTACTTTAGCAAGCAATTCGTTCACACCAGCCATCGTGTCCATGGCTTTGTCGCACATTTTTTTTGTGCGCAAGTAGTGCCTGTTTTGCGTCGTCGATCTTTCTTTTTTTGTCCTTTTTCTCTTCACGTCCGCCATCTTCTACCCCCAGCTTTTTTATTACCTGTTTATTGGCCTTTATTTAGGCATTGAAATTTTGAATGTTTTACCTGGTTTTTGAAAAAAATCCTGTTTGCGCACGTTTTTCCGTATGTCAGTTATTTATTAGGTCTTGATTATATGGAATTGTGAACATCTCGTTTTACAATGTCGTAGCTAAGTTTTTGCCGCGATATCAGGATTGTTAAGAGAGACCTGCTTGATTTTCAGTAGTTATCGTTTCTGTTCAATAAAAAATAGTTCAAACACATTTCATTGTTGCGGTTGTTCGTGCGAACCATTCAGTTATTACACACTAGCGCGTGCACAGTTTAGAACTTGAAACAATGGTGTACTTTGGTGCGTGCGTTCTCTATTGTTCTTCACATTAGCATATAACGATTCTCATTAGCATATAAGAATCGAGGTTTGTGAAATCACTCTAATATGCGGATGTCATTTTACAGTCTGCTCCTCGGAGTGTAAAAGTACTCATGAAAGGTCTTAAAGTAACCAGCGAAGGTTGAAGTAAAAAGTAAGACGAAGTAAAGCTAAATGATCAGTACTCGTACCATAAAAAGGTCAGAATATAACGAGAAAGGCGACGGTTGATTTTGAACTAAAAATATAAACAAAGCCGTAAACAGACACAGTAGGACAGTCGTGTGTTGAGTAGAGTTAGTTCAGTTGAAATTGAGTAGCTGTGTTTTTGTGAGCGGGGAATATTTCACAGGCTCTGTTCGCGCGTGTTTGATTCAATAGGGTTTTCCGATTTAGCGGAAACAGAAAGACTTTTTCCGCCTTGCTAGCTAATTGACCCATGATTGAAAATGCGTTGTTGGGTCAATTTGCACAATGCATTTCCAGTTATTCATTGTCTATTTTCTGTTGAGATATTGGACAATAGAAAAGACTTTCTAAAGCAAATACAATAGGTTGCAGCAATTAGCATGTGGTGTTTTATTAGATATAAAGTCACTGCACCTGAGGTATTAATATTAATTACCAAAATCTCAACTGACACAACAAATGGTGACTGAATCTTTAATATTCTTTCAACAAACTTTGAACTTCACATGTGCCGAATCTAATGCAAATGAGAAAACTCCGTTGTTCTTGCTCATTTACATTAGATTCGGCACATGTGAAGTTTAAAGTTTGAACCGGGCCTAATTCGATTGCATTACACAGTGGATTTACTTTTGCGTAAAATTAACGTTAACCTCCCTTTTCAGTAGTCATTGAACGGCAAATATCAACAAGGAACGTAACTAAACAAAAACGAAGCGACTATAATGTAACCAGTATCCAAGTGTTGAATTTTTTGCGTTCAGCTGAAACCACGTGAAGTTCATCGCAGGAAATTCATATTCGTCATTCTCTGTCGCTAAACAGCAAAAATCGTACACCACTTACTAAGCGAGTTGTCTTTAGAATAGCTCTGTTTGGCAGGTTCCCCTTTTCATCTTCAGAATTTTCGGCTCTCAAAACGTACGACAACAACAAGCAATGTTGACTCCTTGAGCCAGAGCTCGTATGAGACAAAAGCTGTTTTTTTCGTATGCTAATTTCTTTCTTACGCAACGGATTTTTTAAATTTCTTTTGTTTTCAACACGAACTGCACGTGCTATGCTTCAACTTCCTGGCAATTTGCATACGGTGCACATTTGTATACGAACACACAATGCTACTTCCTAGCGTTCCGACATGTACTCTGAATTCCATTGTGCCATTCTAACAAAGGAGACTTGAATAATCACATCCCGGTGAGGCTGAGCCTGCACGTAAAAGATGATTATCATGGTATTTTTCATTGTTTCTGGAGTTGGCGATTTTTTTTTCATGCGACTGTCCTTTCGACTCCGACGGAGTTGATTTAACCTCCATACGTTCTTTTTTCTACGTCCACCTTGATTATCTTGCCCCGTGAGAACATTGTCAAGTACCAGACTACAGTTAGATAAAACCTTGATAGCGCTCTCTCGAGAAAACAAGGCATCAGTTCCTAAACCGATAACTTATCCAGATTAAAATTATTATTTCCACAGTCAAAAAACTTTCGAAATGCCGACCGAGTATATGATAGAAATCTGCATCCCTGCAAAGCTCTGACTGCAACGACTTCTTCAGTATCCTCAGAGGTATTGAGATACCTAAGCCGCGAAACCGGGAACGGAAACAATACTACAAATTCATGATACAATTCAAAATTGCCTGCAGCCTAAAATGTTTAAAATGAAGTCAACATGCAGCTATGGAAATGAATTTACACCCGAGACTATATTAACTGTCAAGCAAAACAAAAACGGCGGTACGTTTTTGAAATTAAGAATACCAGTACATTTAGCAGTGCCTGGTCAATCCTCGTGTGTTTGGCCTTGTTTACAAAAAGGTAAAACTAGCTGTCGAGAAAAAGCTACGCCGGGCTTACAGGTCTTTACAGGCACATTCACCGCCAAAAATAACTTCAAGCATCACGCTTTAGCGAATGTGCCGACACCTATATAGAAGGAATTGAATTTCATTGTAATAATATAATGGTTAATTGTATCACTTATATATCCGGAAAAAATCCTTCCGTTCCCGCGTTATTTCCGCTAAATCGGAAAACCCTAATAGGTTGTCGCAATTTCAAAACAATTAAAGCCCACAAACCTAGCAGATCGATAAACGTCACGTGCACTGACTTTATATCTGATGAATAGATTCATAAAAACTACCAGTAATCACAGCTTATGGAGACGCGTTCGAAGGAATTTCCGGCGGAAATGAGCCCCTGAAGAAAACGATAGGGGCGGTTATTTGGAAGACCGTCTACCAAAAAATCTCAAATTTTACTGCACACAAACAACAAGACAACCAACATGAAATTAGGATTGCGTTCTTCGAACGCGATAAGTATGTGCTGTTTTATTAGATATAAAGTCACTACACCTGACGTATTAATATTAATTGTCAAAATCTCAACTGACACAACAAATGGTGACTGAATCTTTAATATTCTTTCAACAAACTTTGAACTTCACATGTGCCACATCTCATGCAAATGAGAAAACTCCGTTGTTCTTGCTCATTTACATTAGATTCGGCACATGTGAAGTTCAAAGTTTGAACCGGGCCTAATTCGATTGCATTACACAGTGGATTTACTTTTGCGTAAAATTAACGTTAATGTCCCCTTTCAGTAGTCATTGAACGGCAAATATCAACAAGGAACGTAACTAAACAAAAGTGAAGCGACTATAATGTAACCAGTATCCAAGTGTTGAATTTTTGCGTTCAGTTGAAAACACGTGAGTTCATCGCAGGAATTCTCTGTCGCTAAACAGCAAAAATCATACACCACTTACTAAGCGAGTTGTCTTTAGAATAGCTCTGTTTGGCAGGTTCCTCTTTTCATCTTCAGAATTTTCGGCTCTCAAAACGTACGACAACAACAATCAATGTTTACTCGTTGAGCCAGAGCTCGTATGAGACAAAAGCTGTTTTTTTTTCGTATGCTAATTTCTTTCTTACGCAACGGATTTTTTCAATTTCGTTTGTTTTCAGCACGAACTGCACGTGCTATGCTTCAACTTCCTGGCAATTTGCATACGGTACACATTTGTATACGAACACACAATGCTACTTCCTAGCGTTCCTACATGTACTCTGAATTTCATTGTGCCATTCTAACAAAGGAGACTTGAATAATCACATCCCGGTGAGGCTGCGCCTGCACGTAAAGGATTATTATCATGGTATTTTTCATTGTTTCTGGAGTGGGCGATTTTTTTTTTCATGCGACTGTCCTTTCGACTCCGACGGAGCTGATTTAACCTTCATACGTTCTTTTTTCTACGTCCACCTTGATTATCTTGCCCCGTGAGAACATTGTCAAGTACCAGACCATAGTTAGATAAAACCTTGATAGCGCTCTCTCGTGAAAACAAGGCATCAGTTCCTAAACCGACAACTTATCCAGATTAAAATTATTATTCCACAGTCAAAAAACTTTCGAAATGCCGACCGAGTATATGATAGAAATCTGCATCCCTGCAAAGCTCTGACTGCAACGACTTCTTCAGTATCCTCAGAGGTATTGAGATACCTAAGCCGCGAAACCGGGAACGGAAACAATACTACAAATTCATGATACAATTTAAAATTGCCTGCAGCCTAAAATGTCTAAAATGAAGTCAACATACAGCTATGCAAACTGTCAAGCAAAACATAAACGGTACGTTTTTGAAATTAAGAATACCAGTACATTTAGCAGTGCCTGGTCAATCCTCGTGTGTTTGGCCTTGTTTACAAAAAGGTAACTCTAGCTGTCGAGAAAAAGCTACGCCGGGCTTACAGGTCTTTACAGGTAAATTCACCGCCAAAAATAACTTCAAGCATCACGCTTTAGTGAATGTGCCGACGCCTATAGAACGAATTGAATTTCATTGTAATAATATAATGGTTAATTGTATCACTTATATATCCGGAAAAAATCCTTCCGTTTCCGCGTTATTTCCGCTAAATCGGAAAACCCTAATAGGTCAAGGCAAGCAAATACGGATATTTCTAATTAAAACCGGCATTGTTTTCGAATGGCGAAAAGGTTTATTGATTCCACGAAGGTATGAAAATCAAAATATTCAGTTTTAAATACAAGCCGTCGGCCATTTAGGGGGTGAGGTTGTAGGAATACTGTACCATAAACTGCACCTAAAGAAATCGCGTCTTTTCGCAGATGCATTTGTTCACGCGCGGTTGTGTGATCTCTTGCTCGACTATCCCTGAAAGAAATGAGGGTTTTCTAGTAGTCTACTAAGTAAACTTTCAGAATTTTAATGAAAAATTTAATGATTAGTCATTGTGATCGCATCGATTTGGTAAAGAGATTCCACCATATTTCCAACACGTTTATTACACACGAAAACGGTTAGACTGAAAACGAAATTGAAATTAACAAATTAAATTGGGCAACTAAGCTGATAACAGAAACAAAACTAATAGATACTGAAACTTACAAATATTTTCTCTGCAAGGGAGCTTTAGCGGTTGCGGTTAACATTGAGTTCGCGGTATAACAAAATCGGGGCAAGTATTATTTTATAACAGAAATTACAGTTATTATATTCCCTAAAGATCAACCCAACAGAAATTAACATGAAAATTTAAATAATTAGCATGCACGCTAGCGCGGGAATACCACATCCCGGCCCCCAAATGCTGACTACAGCATTTAACAAAAATAATGAAAAAACAGTAACGTTCTTAGCTTGTATATTTTAGCTTAAATCAACATGTCCAGTTCTTTCTTGATGGGAGTCTAAAGGGAGGGGATTCTCTCAGTCCGTAACAAAATCTTAGCTGGATTCGAGGAACACAATCGTATCAATGAGTCGCTCTAGAACAGATCTTTGTTCACCGTAACTCTTCGAATGTATCCATTTTTGGCGTTTCTTTGTACACTTAAGATACGGCCGTGTGGCCAGCGGCTCCGCGGACAGTTCATGTCCCCTTCCAAAACGACGTCATCGACCGAAAAATTTCTCCTGGATCGGTTCCATTTTTGCCTCTGTTGTAAGGACGGAAGGTCCTCTCTAGTCCACCTACGCCAGAAAACGTCTGCCAGGTATTGAACCTGCCGCCAACGTCTGCGAGAATATAAATCTTCTTTGGAGAAAACACATGGTGGAAGCGACGGTCCTGAGCGAAGAAGCAGCAAGTGATTTGGTGCAAGCGCTTCCATATCCTTCGGGTCGTCTGAGACTTTGGTCATTGGTCGGCAGTTAACGATGGACTCGATTTCACACAGTAGGGTTTCCAGGCCTTCATCGTCGAGCACTTGTTCTTTCAAAAGGGCGCCCATGATCTTTCTCACAGTTCTAATACAGCGCTCCCAAACTCCACCGTGATGGGATCCGGCTGGAGGGTTGAAAATCCAATTGACGTTTCGTTGCAACAAGAATTCGCTGATCTTGTGTTGATTCCAATCCCCAATCGCCTCACGAAGCTTCTTCTCACCGCGAACGAAATTTCCTCCATTGTCAGATCTTATTTCTTCTGGTTGACCTCTTCGAGCTATGAAGCGACGCATGGCGTTGATGAACGAGTCCGTGTGGAGACTATGCGCAACTTCTAAATGAATCGTCCGTACAGACAGAAAACTCCTCAGGAGTTGGTTTACGCTATCGATCCCCACACTCGAAGCTGTAGAAAAGTTCTGAACCTGCGGCTATTGGCAAATACAAGTTGATGACGAGAGCTCATTCTTAAGAGCGAATGCCGCTTAGGATTGAGCACAATTGGAAATGAAATTTTGTGTGTAGTTAGTCCTTGGGGTGAGACTGCTCACGGTGGCATTTGTTTGATTTCTAGCACGAACATGAACCGAGTATCGGGGGGTCACGCCCAAATAAGCACTATTTGGGCCATTTTTAACCACAAAAATGGAACTTTTGTTAGCTAATATCCTCATAGAGAAGAACATTACTTAAAAAAATATCCTTGCTTCCAAGCATAGTATCATTATTTCTTTGTACAAAAATAATAACAAATTCTAATTTGTGACCCGCAGGTCTCTCCGGCCCCTTGTACTTTTTTTAAGAGAACAGACTACCTAAATCTCTTAAATCGTTGAGGAAATCTCAATTCAAATCGAAAATCAAACAAATTCTTCTGGAGATTCTTCAGGAAACAGATGACTATATTGATGTTTCCAAATACTTTGTGATATTAAACAAATGAAATTGTTATAATTTGCATATTTCATTTATTTCCCGTGTCTGCCAGCAATATCACGATTTTATCTAAAGCTTTAAAATAATCTGTAACTCTACAGATCAGCTTCTGTATTGTTATATTGTCTTACCTTTATTATTTTCAATTACATTACTTTTCCCTGCCTCGAATAGCGTTTTTGCTAATTTGCAGGGCAACTGTATTTAAGTTTATATGTCTAATAAATTTTTCTTTGTTGTTGTTGTTGTTTGTTGAACAATCGGCAAAACAAGCGATCACTACATGGAAATAACACATCACATTGTCCAAAAATTCCAGGTTATTTTGAATTTTCAACCTGAAATGATACTCGCAAATGCATAAATAGGGTATTTAAAGGTTCGAAGAATAAGGAATAAAAATCATAGTATGACCGTAATATGTTTTGAGTTAAATTTGGAGTTTAAAACGTTCAATAGGAAACGTTTGCCAAAGTATCAGGTATATTTACATGTAGATAAAATAGTTATCCGACTCAATGAGTCAATTAATCCCATAAACACGATTCCGTTGTGCGATGAGTCTATGCTGTTCGTTTTCTGTAAAAAAAAAAAAAAAAAAAAAAAAAGAAATGTATGCGCCGTACATTTCACCACTAAGTTAGCTGCAGACTTTTAAATCCGTGTGGAACATTTGTTTTTGTCCGTCTGAAAGTCGTGAGCAAGGTGCCTTGTTACGCAATGCCTAGACAGAGTTATCAGTGGTTGTTTTTTTTACGAGTTTCCGCTAACGGTTACTTAGTCCCCCGAAAAAAAGTAAAGTGATAGTTAACGTCAGACTGTGATTATTTATTGGTAGGTACTTGAATAACAACCAGCTGAAGGAGCTTCCCAATGGTGTTTTTGATCAAAATACTCGGCTGGAATGGCTGTAAGTGAAAGTCTTGTTTATCTGTGACACAACATCTATCCTATTAGGAGAGAGGTTGGGAACTATATCAATCATCAAAATTGAGACATTGAATTAACGTGCAATTGTTCTTTCTTTTTTTAATTTCGATGAAAAGAGCACCGAATTTCATTCCAGTTACAACAGCATAATAGACAGTGCATAGTTCAGTCAATCAAGTTGCAGGATTCCAGATGGGTCTACTAAAATCTGATATACAACACTGACTGAAAACTATAAAAATATGTTGGCATGCTACAATAAATAAAAAACTGATAAAGGAAATTATCTAGATTGGCAGCTTACTATAGTTGACAGTTTGCAAAAGTATCAGGTAGATTTATTAAAAATAGTTTCCCAACTGAATGAGATGATCAATCTAAAAAGCACGCTATACAGCATACAGCAGCAGTGTTGTGAAAAAAGTCATGAAAACGAACTTCGGCGAAGTTCGCCTATTGTTCTGGCGAAATATCGCCGAACTTTCGCCGAAATTTCGGAACGATATTTCGCCGAAATGTCGGCGACACTTCGCTAAGTCAAACGAAATATCGCCGAAATGTCGGCGACTTTTCGCCTAGCCGAAACGAAATTTCGCCAAAACGGCGGCGACATTTCCCTAGGTCAAACGAAATATCGCGCAGACGAAAGTTCAGGCAGATGAAATTTCGCGGCCACGAAGTAAAGCCTGACGAAATATCGCAGGCGCTTCCGCAGCTACATGTACCAAGGTAATCGTAAGTAAAAGCAAGGTCATTTTCGGAACAGTCTGAACGCGTGCTTGCAAACTTTTAGAAATAGTCGGGCGAGAAAATCATCAACTTTGCCTCGATAAAAAAATATTGTGTCAGTTCAGAAATCTGTTTTCCGGCCGCGTAAACTTGCGTATGTGTTAAGTTCGAATCAAAGGGGTATAGAATTGTCTATCGGAAATGATACGTCTCGGAAAATATTCACCGAGTCTCGAATTCTCGGCATTTGAAATTGGAGTCTCGGAATCTCGGGCTCGCTATAATTTTCGAAGTCTCGAAGTCTCGAATTTTGATAATTCTCGGAGTCTCGCAAATTTTTCTCGTAAATCTCAGCTTCCGTTGGTGATGTCAGTCACTTTTTAAAATGTTTTAGTACTGTCGGCCCAACATTTTCCAGCAATTGGAGTCTCGGGCTCGGATTTTTTAAAGGTAAAGTCTCGAACAAACAATGAACAAACAATTGAGACTGAAAGTGCGAACTTATGTTAATTTAACATTTGGTGACTGAAAAAGGAACATTTTTAGGCTTTGCGCGCGTGCTACGAAAGAGATTCAAGCATTCGGCAGTCTTTAAAATAGAAAACACCCCGACGTTACTCGATCAAACTGTTCGGTAATCGAACTCAATCGAACTCAGTCGAACTTAATCGAACGATTGGGTGCGATTAGTTCGATAATCGAACACAATCGAACCCAAAAATTTGTGTGAGAGAGTTCGATTGCGTTCGATTTCCGAACTAATCGATCCCAATCGAACTCAGTCGAACACAATCGAAAAATCTAAATTCACACTAAATACCACCAGATATTTGAACAGTCTGTCTTTGTAACAACTTCGAATGAATGATTAACTAGTCTATAACTTTAACCCTTTAACTGGCAATCGTACATATTCGTACGAAAATCACTAGTAGTGATTTAAAAATCTGCAGCTTTCACATATCTGCGCAAATGATAGTAATGATCCCTTGTTAGGGCAAAGCGATTAGTTTCATAGCATTAACAACCAACTACGTTTACTACAACTATGGATTTCCGCTGCATATGGTTGTTCATTCGGCAGCAAATCCAGAAATGCCCGTTTTCTACTTCCCAGGAAAACAACAAAAAAAGCAAATCTTTGCATCAATATCTTTTAATGAAAAAGTAACTCTAAATCCAAAAGTGTACATTTGCAGCAAACTTCGAACCTATTCCTCTGCATTCACTTAGAAAAATTCCCATCAATATTTCAACAGACTGAGCAATTACCATTCAATTAGAGCTATTCTTGCAAACTTAATATAATATTCTTATGCACGACCGAAATGAATTCTGGGTAATACAACCATAATGGCGGCATACCTACCTCTGTTTGATATATTTTTTTATAAGTGTCGAGCCACCCAGACCAACTGGCAAAATATTGCACCCATTGCATTCTTTGGAAGTCAAAAGTCGTCCAAATTGCCTTGGTAGGTCTCGAAATCCAACCACAGAAGGGTCAGAGAGACAACTTCACTCATGGACCGACATGTTTTGCTACAGATACTTTTGGCGTTCCAGTCATAGTCAAATCATCTCTCACCTCTGGTTTCTTTCAGACGTTTGCCTCTGCCCACCATTCCAGCTTAATGATGCCAGCCTGGGGGTTTCTGCAGTGAAAAATGACTCGAAAAAGCACTTATAAACCACATTCTTATCAGATTCGATTCCGTGTGATCGCTAATCGAGCGAGCAACGGCTGAATACTGACATCACAATGAAAACCCGAGCCCACGTTGATTTGAAACAGCGTATATTTTATGTGAGCTATTTATACGCAGTCATGAAATTCTACAGATTGCCTAGCCCCACAAAACTGCTTTGGGAACCCAAAGAAATTTGGCAGTTTTATAAAGGGTTAATGAAATAACATGTGGGCATGGAAAATACATTGATTTTACAAATGAAAGGAAAAAAAATATAAAACCGACTGTAAAATAAAAAAATCCCGAAAAATAAAGTCCAACTGACAATAGAAATTTAAATCTTACTTCACTGTAGAAACCGATGAAAAAAGCGACCTGAAGGAATGGCAGCCGGCGATATAACTTGTGAACTTTTCTTACAGTAATATAATTGACAAAAGCAATTTCCTTTCAGTTTATTTATTCGTTATTCTCGGGGTTATATACGCTTGTGACTCGTATTAACCCGGTATTTTCACCCCACATTTCCAGTCGAGCCCGGGTCGAGTGCAATCTGACCGTGAATCTAAAGACGCGACCGTTGTTTTTCAATCACTCCCCAAATCGAACGAAATCGAACCTAATCGTACTCAATCAAACGCACTCGAACGTTTGATTGCGTTCGATTGCTCAAATTTTTTTTGTCAGAGAGTTGGATTGTGTTCGATTACCTAACACAATCGAACCCAATCGCGTGAGTTAAAGATTGGGTTCGATTAAGTTCGATTTGGTTCGATTAGCAACGTCGCAAAACACACAAACAAGCAAGAATCAATTCGAAGGTTGTTGATTTGAAGTTTATGAAAAGTAAAGTTTTGTCACGCGCGCGCCCTACAAAAAAATATTCTAGAGTTTGGCGGTCTTGGAAAGGAAATGAGACTGAAAGTGCGAATTTATGTTAATTTAATGTTTGGTGACTGACAAAGGAACTCTTTTAGGCCTTGCGCGCGTGCTATGAAAGAGATTCATGCATTCGGCAGTCTTTAAAATAGCTACCATTTCTGTATTAAAACAAGTGAGTTTTATTTTCTCCAACCTCCCTTTCTTGGAAGACAAGGTGACATACTCTACACATGTACACAATTATCGCGAACTAACAGTAAGTTTGCAAGTTTATAAGTTTGCAAGTCTAAAGTTCGTGAGTTTATTAAAAAAAAAGGTCAGCTGATGTTTAAGTTTCGGTTAGCGCCCACGAACTTTCGCTAAGGAGAAACGGAATTTAGTTTAGCGCAGGCGAATTATCGTTTAGCCGAAACGAATTTTCGTTTGTATGAGGCGAACTTTTGTCTTGCCGACACGAAAGTTCGCGGCGATATTTCTTTAAGTACCACGAAATTTCGTCTCACTTTTTCGCCTAGCTCGCGAAATTTCGCCGAAACTTGAACAATAGATGTCCGAAATGTCGCGGATATTTCGTCTGAAGCGAAATTTCGCATTTTTTTCTCCGAAATTTGCATGACTTTTCACAATACTGTATGTCATTGTTTTTCTAAAAACAATGACATATGTGCCCATATATTTACTCAATAAGTTAGATACAGACTGACTTTAGCGGTTCGGGGTATTTTTTGTATCCTTCTAATAGTCCAGTGTTCTACTAGTTTGATAATTGTCGCGAGCTTCCATTTGATGAGCTTCCGCTTACGGTTAATTAGTCCCGCAAATACGGAGGACTAAGTAATCATGCGCAGTACGAACCCCCTCCAGACCCAGCCCGTACTTTATATTGACGAGTGTGTTGGATCTGGGGAACTGACTATGGCAATGTTCACTTTATCAATGCCGTAATATTAACTCCTGTTAGCGTTTTAGCGCTTTTCTAAATAAACATCTAATTAAACAAGAGAATCACTGCGCTATAGCTACATTTGTTATTCTAGTTAGCAAGCAAACTGATAGTTACCGTCAGGGTCTGATTATTTATTGGTATGTCCTTGAGACAAATGAACAACCAGCTGAGTGACCTCCCGGCAAAGGTATTTTTGATCAAAATATTCAGTTATTTATACAAGCCATCGGCCATCAGAGGATGAGGTTGGGGGAAGACTGTACCATAAACTGCATCTAAAGAAATCGCGTCCTTTCGCAGATGCAATTTTTCAAGCGCGGTTGTGTGATCTCTTACTCGACTAACCCTGAAAGAAATGAGGGACTTCTCGTAGTCTACTAAGTAAACTTTTATAATTTTACCTAAAATGTGATCACGTGACATGTTACGTGATCAATAATTTTAAATTATGCGAATCGGGAATATAACAGTAAATTTTCATTGTATAGATATGTTTGCAATGTTGTCAACTTCCTTACCGCATAACTCCGTATGTCAGTGCTTAAATCAAGTGAAGGAATTTAAGCTCGTCTGCCAAGAAAGGTTTTAAGCGATTTACCCTTTCTCTCAGCGAGAAAAGGAGCGTATGGAAATATTTGAGAGAGATTCGTGTTGCCTTCTATGAGGTGCCAGTGCTGTACGCGAATCTTTTTTTAAGTTTGGGTGAAGCAGGATTGTAAGTTGTGACGAGAGGCGAAATGTTAGTACATGTCTTAATTTTAGGTTGCACGCCGTATTTTTAGTTCAGAACTTTACATTTTCCTCTCCAGAGTCCTCGTTTCGTTTCGTTAGCGGAAAACGAGGGGCTCTGGGCACAAAGCCTTCCGGATGTCTTGAAATTTAAGACTGATCCGATAGCGCCTGCCTAATGCATTAATGCACTATTGCGCTTGCTCAGTACCAGAAACTGGAAAGAAAAAAGCCTTTCGTGTGCACATTCTCGTCCCTAGAGCCCTCGTTTCGTTTGATTGAGCTCTGGAGATGAGAATGTTTTATGTTCGTTTGGCGTTCGAAAAGATTGTACAAGACTTAACAATTAGAGGAAAGAATCGAGCTGAAAAGAAAACAAGAAAAGCTTTGCGTGCTTAGCTGCTGTTTTTAAAAGAGAAATTATCTTTGTATTTTGCCTACTGGTTTTACAAAGGAAAAGACTCGCTATTTCAACCGATTCCTTTCGTTTCGGAGCTGTGTATTTATCGTTTTGCCACTAAACGCTATCATATCCAACCAATGGTCATTGTTAAGGATTCTGGTTTCATCTTACAGTGGTAAGAAATATCTAGGAATGTTTGTTTTGTATGCATGTTTACTTATTTTAATTGGGCTTCAAGTGTACTTCGTTTCCCTAGATTTGTATTTCAACTTTTTTAGCAAAGAGTACTACCTAATAAATGAAATGTAAGTTGCTTACCGCAAGAGTGCTGGTAGCGTTTTTCTGTTGTTATTATGTAAAATGGGTCACTTAGTGGTAATATTTCTTTTCGCCCTTTGGCTTTCTTCAGAATTTTTGACTCTTTTTACTCGTCCCTGTAGCAAGCAACACACAAATTCTTAATATTCGTGGCTACTTATAGCTTGATCTTCCAAGACACATACTGATTATTTTCGGAAACGAATCGCTCACATTTAGCGAGAATAGACTACGAGTAGTCCATCCTTTTTCCTCAGTGATAGTAGAGCGAGCGAAACGCGAGCGCGCGTGAAAATCACCCCACGCGCGCGAGAAAGGCGAGACGCGCGGCGGGGAGAGAGAAAAAGGAAGACAAAGCCCAAGCTTTTGAACTTATGCGTTGCTCTCACAACTCAAAACTCTGATTGGCTCTTCCATGGCAATCTGTCAATATCTGTCTAAAACGCGCCAGCCGCTATCAACACCCGACACAATTTTAGTTTCTGTCAATGGTTGCCAAACTTCAGGCATGTCTGGAAAAAATTCCAAATATAACATCGTTGAAACCGAAACAGACTCAAGCGGTGGAGGCACTGTTGGCGGGGAAAGATGTTCTTGCGATACTTTGGGAAAGGTTTAATTTATCAAGTGTATAGCATGGCACAAACATCTGCCAACGCGAGCGTACAAATACAAACCCGGCAACTGATGAGGTTCGAGAGAAGAACCAAAACCATGGTCTTGCCTGAATGAAGTCGCTAGACTGTCAAAAGACAAACTTCAACTCTCTCTGCTATAAAGCTTGGATCCTGAAAATTAAAATCCTGTAAAGACAAAACTAAAATAAATCCAGTCATGTCCGGTATTTCAGAGAGAAAAGTTAAAGAAATTCAAACCTTTCCTACATTTAAATCTACATGCCAATATACGCTAAAATGAGGTCCAAATCTAGAATTCCAAGTGCAACACCACGGGAAAACACAACCGACAGACTTGACCCCTCGTCCGTTGCACGCGACTAAAACTTATGCCGTGTTTAGACTTGAGCGTTTTACCGAGGTATTGGAGTTTACTTACCAAGGTTAATATTTTGCGAGTGTAAACGCCAACTGATACCATGGTAAACTCCGCCCAAGACAATAGAAAGTTAACCAAGGTAACAGTTCGATAAGTCCTGTGATTAGGCATGGTTTAGGTCGGTAACCAAGGTCGAGATGACTGATATATCCGCTTGTGGTCGCATAGTATTTCACAACCCGTGGAGATTACATCAGTCTCATTCGATCACGTTTTCGCAACGTTTGTTTTGAATCGACTACGAGTCACGGCAAAAAACAAAGATCTCAAAGACATTAATCCTTACGACGACGAACAACAATCGCCACGATGCCACAACCTCTCGCTTGTTTATGAAGTGTGAACAATATCAAAAATACCCTTTGATCAAAGTATGGTTCATTGGGCTAAAACCCCTAGTTTAATGGTCAATAAGTCATTTCATTGAGCTAAGCCAAATTCATTTCATTGGATCATAGTTCATTTCATTGGTCTATAATTCATTTTATCGGAATATTTTTCATTTCATTGGGCTATTTTTCACGTCATTGGGCTATTATTCACTTCACAGAGCAAGGCAGCGTTCATCTCATTGGGTAATAGTTCATTTTATCGGGCTACATTTCAGTTTATCGGGCTGTTATTCATTTCATCGGGCAATGGTTCCCCTGTCATTGGGCGATTGCTCATTTCATTGGGCTATTATTCGTGTCATTTGGCGATTTGTTCATTTCATTGGGCTATGAGCCCGGTCCTTTTGATCAGCGGTGTTACCACTAGTACCCAGGCTCACAAATCACAACAGAACAAGATGGAGTCGCTAGCGATACACGAAAAAAGATTTTTAACCGATGTACTCACAAAATTGGAAAATCCAAGTATGGATATTCAAGAGGTAGATAATTTTAAGTTCCGAATTGACTGGTTTTCTGGTGTTTTGGAGCGGTATAGTCATTTTACACAGCTGCCAAATCAGCTTACTTCAACGATCGATTCAATACTAGAGAAACTCTATCGTGTACAATATGTTTATTGAACAAATTGATAAAGACATTTTCAAGGGATATACACCAGTACGCTTATATACAGGAAACAAAGGCCGACCAACATTTGATATACCTAAAGAACAGCTTGAGCTTCTGTTAGAATACCATTTTTCCATACCAAAAATAGCTCAAATCCTTGGAGTAAGTGTGAGTACAGTGAACAGACGACTGAAAAGCTACGACCTATCTGTTGGACAAACCTATTCCGCTATAAATGACAGTGATCTTGATAAAGTTACGCAGCAACTAATTCAAGAATTTCCCAACTGTGGATATCGAAGAATGAGCGGGCTACTGCGTTTAGAGGTATACGTGTGCAACAATTACGTGTGAGAGAGTCCATGCAAAGATCAGATCCTGAAGGCATTTTGCTCCGAGCATTACAATTAACGCAACTCACCAGAAGGTCATACAGTGTTAAATCACCCCTTGCTCTTTGGTATCTTGATGGCCACCATAAATTAATAAGGTAATTTTTAATTTTTTCCAGGATAATTTCTTCATTTACAGTGCGACAATCATCAGAAATCGAGATTTCAAACAAATGACCACAGAGTTATTTCACTTCATTTTATTTATTGAATTAATTCTATAAATTTGCCGTGCTATAATCTTGCTTAAGATTGTTTCAAGTGAAAATTTTTACCACAAATAAAATGAAGTGAAATAACTTTGCAATCATCTGTTCGAGTTCTCGATTTCTGATTGGCTAAAAATCCCGAGATGGTTTCAGTTAAAGTCGTCTGATTGGCTAAAAATCCTGACGTGGCTTCGGTTGAAGTCGTCGCACTGTAATATATATTTATTTACCAAGAAACTAGGTTTTATAAAGTCTGTCTTTTATAGGTGGAGATTTGTTATACATGGATGCATAGACGGATATTCTAGAAAAATCATGTTCCTCAAGTGCAGCACAAATAATACAGCTGAAACAGTGTTTCACAATTTTCTGGAGGCTGTAAGTTCTCATGGACTGCCATCAAAGCTAAGGGCTGATCAACGCGGAGAAAATGTGGATGTAGCAAGATTCATGTTCAGCCATCCTGAGCGTGGGCCAGATAGAGGGTCCTTTATCACAGGTAAAGGTGTCCACAACCAGAGGATAGAGAGACTCTGGGTGGATGTGCATGTTTGCTGTGTGTAAACTTTCTCTAGTATATTTGACTTCCTTGAAAAAGAAGGGCATTTTGACATAAACAATGACATTCACATGTTTTGCCTTCATTATGTATACACAAGGAGAATCAATGACACCTTAGTTGATTGGAGGGTGGGATAATCATCCTATTGGTAGTGCTGGTAGTTCAACTCCCAACCAACTTTGGATACAGGGTTTATTTAGCATTGCAAATGATGATTGTGTTATTGCAAATGATGTCTGGAGAAATTTTGAGGTGAGTTTAAAAAATAAGATTTTCAAAAATAAGCTGTCCTGGAGCAATGGCTAATAGATTCCATACTACAGTTATTATTTTTGTAATGTCATCATTATATTTATGACAGATTGTCCAATTTCATTGACGCTAAAGCATGCTTTTCCTTCCAAATTGTCTACATTTCTCAAGTTATCATGTTTCAACCATAACCCTTAAAAATAGAATGTTTTGATGTGATATCCTAATACTCTTTTTATTTCTTTTAGTCAAATGGCCAAGAAACATTGGATGTGGACAACTGGATAGACTCACACTCACTTGAACATAATACAGTGAATGTACCAGAAACACCTTGTCCTCTGACAGATACAGCACTGGATGAACTACAACAGAGAGTTGACCCAACTCGTCCAAGTGATATCAAGCTAAGGGGATTGATATATATCTTGAAACCTTAGCATTTGTTAGATCTAACCTACAACAATAACTGTATATAAACATAAAACAGACTGAATATCTCAAGGGTTAGAGGGGACAAAGGAGGACAAGATGCAGTTGTGGCAAAATTAATTAAGAATTATTAATTAATTGTGTTCAACAAAGAAGTGCTTTAGACAACCAGTGAATAGATAGTTCTGGGAAAATATTTAAATATATGTTGTGTATATACTGTGTTTGATTTCATTGAAAAGTAAGGATGTTTTGATATTAAGAATGATAACCATATTTTATACACCACTTTCATAATGGCCGCCGATTGATTTATTCTTTTATATGTATGTTAATTAGCCTCACTGGCCTCGTTTTAGAATACAAATTCTTTTGAATTTTGCACACGCCAACGAGGCCAGAAAGGCTAATTAACATGCATATAAAAGAATAAATAAATAGGCCGCCATTATGAAAGTGGTGTATAGCATTTTGTTGGAGGGTGGGATAACCATCCTGTTGGAACCACTTGAATTTTTACTCCAAACCAAAAGGGTACAAACACTGCCCAGCATTGCAATCAACCTCGTTCCCAGGGTCTCTCTTCCAAGAAGTAAATCAGATATTGAATAAATGAGGATCAGTTTATAATTGATTTTTGAGCTGTTCATGATAATGATCTCAGTGCATTTGCCAATGAGCCTTTACCGTGCTAAACTGATACAGTAACATTACAACTCCTTAAACTTTGGAACTATTTTTAATCTCTTGTGTTCACAAATCAAGTATTTTATGATAAACATGTAGATCCCTTGCTCTTATCCCCAACCAGCTGGTGGACAAAACACTCTATGCTCAGTTTGAAAACCGAAACTTTGTTTCATGCAAATCTTTTCCATTGTTTTGACTTTCAGATGGAGATTAAATGCAAGGGGTCTATTTGTGTGACCCAGGTATATTAAAGATGAACCAAAATCATTTAACTACATTTTTGTCAAACATTCCAATAACTGGAACTTAAACTGTAACAATAGGTCAATGAGTAATACTCTCCTGACAATACAGCACATCTGTATGATGATATTACATTGTGTATACTGCAACTAACACAATCCTTTGATCTGTTAATTCATAGGCAGTGCCAACCATTATAATGATTTACGATATGTGGTAATACAAATTTTGAATAAGAACAAAATTTTTGGAAGTATTCTGTTGCCAGGTTTATAATTTATAGAACTATATCACTATCATTATATAAAATCTTTCATTTCTTATGGTCAACAGAATCCAATCAACAGTTCATATTTTGATGAAAGTAATATTAAAAACAACTGGTTCAAGTGAAGTTACTGGCCACTGGTATAATGAACCGTATGTATGCCATATATATAACGACAATGTACTATAATAAAAATGCAATAAATTATATCCTTACTCGATGAATTTCTAAAATGTCAATATGATATGTTAAATGCCAGATAACACAGCATCTGTCAGAACTTGCTACATCCACATTTTCCCCTCACACTTACTCCAAGAATTTGAGCTATTTTTGGTATGGAAAAATGGTATTCTAAGAGAAGCTCAAGCTGTTCTTTAGGTATATCAAATGTTGGTCGGCCTTTGTTTCCTGTATATAAGCGTACTGGTGTATATCCCTTGAAAATATCTTTATCAATTTGTGCAATAAACATTGAACACGATAGAGTTTCTCTAGTATTGAATCGATCGTTGAAGTAAGCTGATTTGGCAGCTGTGTAGAATGACTATACCGCTCCAAAACACCAGAAAACCAGTCAATTCGGAACTTAAAATTATCTACCTCTTGAATATCCATACTTGGATTTTCCAATTTTGTGAGTACATCGGTTAAAAATCTTTTTCCGTGTATCGCTAGCGACTCCATCTTGTTCTGTTGTGATTTGTGAGCCTGGGTACTAGTGGTAACACCGCTGATCAAAAGGACCGGGCTCATAGCCCACTGAAATGAACAAATCGCCAAATGACATGAATAATAGCCCAATGAAATGAGCAATCGACCAATGACAAGTGAACCATTGCCCGATGAAATGAATAACAGCCCGATAAACTGAAATGTAGCCCGATAAAATGAACTATTACCCAATGAGATGAACGCTACCTTGCTCTGTGAAATGAATAATAGCCCATTGACGTGAAAAATAGCCCAATGAAATGAAAAATATCCCGATAAAGTGAATAATCGTATCAATAACAAAATTCTCGATTGTGATTGGTCATCCACGCGCCTATTTCTTACGTAATTGGCGCGCGGTCACGTGGGTGTCCAATTACAGCTATCCAATTACAACTTTTTGTAATTGGATAGCTGTAATTGGACACCTACGTTGCGCGCGCGTCAATCAGGTGCACTTAAATGGGTATTTTTCTTGCTGTTTCTTCGGATGTTACTAAAACCAGGAAAGGGGAACCAGGAACGGGGAACGGGGAACGGGGGTCTGGGAACGAGCAACCAGCGGTATTCGCCATGAAAGGTAGGTCCTTCATGTATGCATGGTTGTTATTGTAAGAAAATTTCAAAATGGTGGTCGCGACAACCGACAACCACGGAAAAAGCAAATTATACTTTTCATCTCAGGTAATAAGATTTAAAAGGAACTTGGAATCGTAACGTTGTGTTTATTTGTGCTTTGTACCTTCTGGCAGAGGCAGTGTATCACCGTTTTTACAGCGATGAATCGAAACGAATAAAATCGAGATCAATCAAACTCAAAGCAGTAGTGCAGAGTAGTGACACCCTAAACTATGCTTTTATTCCTGATCGCATACAAGTATTGCTTCTACAAAGGATTCAAAGGTAAAATACAAAGCCTGATAAATGAACAGTACATTTATTGTCAATCAGTTAAACTAGGGCGTTTTTTCTAACAGCAATAACCAACATATTATCTAGTCATTGCTTTATTTACAGAAACCGTGTGCAAGTAGATCGAGTATAGCTTATTACAGTGCAATTTTGCCCTTTGTGGAAATTTTGTGTTATTTTGCAATTGTGTCATGTTAATCATTTATATTACCATAGACTGAAGGGAATATTACAAACAGCATATGTTTACCTTATTTACTTTCAAGAGTCCCTTGATCTCAAATAATATGTGCTTTTTTACTATTGAATTTTCTGGATTTGCATTCCTTATATGCAAAGATCTGTACAGTGCATTACCACAGCATTATCTTGTAATGTACTCATCTCATCTAATTTCTGTCATGGCTGTGATTCAGCTAAAATTCCATACCACCATTACCTTACTTAAACAAGCATCTCAAACTTGGTGTGTTCAATTGTTGATATTCATCACACACTTTAGTGGGTTTTAATGTTAGAATCAGGGCTTGTGCTACTCCTTGAAGTCCTTGAAAAGCCCTGTAATTTAATTTTAGATTTCAAGAAACTTGAAAAGCCCTTAAAAAGAAGAATTTTTGCTGAAAGTGCTTGAAAATAATGAAAACAACTTGAATTTTTGTTTGGATGGGAAATAAATTAGGATTGTATTAAAGTAATTCAGGGATTGAGTGCAGATTTCAAAATCGGGGACAGATTTTGTGAAACCTGCGCTGTTGCATGCTAAAAATGCAGTTTATATCTGGGGGAGCTTTTTGAAACAGTGCAAGACAAAGTAAACTTGCTTTATATACTCCTTGGAAACTCAGTTTTTAGTACTTGAATACTCCTTGAATTTTATGTCCAAAAACCAGCACAGACTATGTAGAATAAAAGTAGCAAAAATGAAGGTACTTGTAAGGTACTTGTTAAAAAGCTCAGTCATGGCAATTTTCACTTTTTTTTGTCAAAACTGCCTCAAATTAGAATTAAGTACCTTTGTCATACACAAAATACTTAAAGAACACTAAGAGGTAGATATCAAGTGAATTTTCGAAGAGAAAATAAACCATAATCTGAGTTTTGCGAGTTCTCCAAGACAGAAGTGATAAACTTGAGAAAATTAGCTTCATTTTTTTAAAGATGTAATTCATTTCCATCCTGGCCATCTGCAGCCCAAGACACTAATGTTTACTCTTAGAGAACAACTTTAAATGAAACTGAACCCTTATGTTTGGGTTTCCACTGATAGAAATGTGTCTTGACTTTTTAAAGTAACACTAAAAATGGTATTATAGCCCCTTTAAAGTACCTTACTTAACTGGATGTGTTCAACTGTTGATATTCATCACAAACTTTAGTGTGTCTTAATGTTTGAATAAAAGTAGCAAAAATGAATTCAACAGGTGTTCTGCTTTCAGTTTCAGAAATATGTTCATATTTTGGTTCATTTTTGTCCCCTACTTATGCAAATGACTTTGTTTATCATTTCAACAAGTACATGCCTTTAAAAGTTTAAATCAATCAGCTCTTTCAAGGCAGGCTTAAATATCCAGAGGTGCTTACCTGTCCAGTACATTAGAGTTTATTGTAGAAGTTAGTTATCCTTCTAAAAGTTATTGTTTGTTTGGCATTTACAGTCAACTGACAAAGTAAATGTCAGTTCCTAAATCTTTCCCTATGATTATGCTATACCTTTACATTCAAAAGTATACAAGACTTTGCTTTATTCTGAAAAGTGCATTATCAAACATTATCAAGAAAGTCCTATTGGGCTAAAACCAGACCCCAAAAACGTCTGATGGCCCAGAACGTAACCCAAAAAAGTTACTTTTTTTTCACTCCATAAAAAGGTTAACACAAAAACACATCAAGATAGTTCCAGACAGTTTTTGCATTCATCTTTCTTAATTCATCATGTATCTGTCAGTGATCTGTGACAAACTTTTGGCAGACTGCAGTCATTCTTGAAACCGATACAATTTATTGTTTGATACAATATTTTGCTTGTTTTAGAACCCTGGGTTTTGCTTTTGGTCAACTCCCAATAAAGTCCTTACCACAACCTTTCACCCAAAACAAGTCAACACAAATTTTTCTAACCAAAAAAGGCCTCGGATTACTAATTTCAAACCCAAAAATGGTTTTCACACTTTCCCGTCACTAATATACCTAAGGACCCCCCACCCCCCTGTGAATGAATCACAGCATTATTATACAATGCATCTACATTATTTCAAATACTGTCCTAGATGCCAGTTTAACTTTGGCCACGTTTTTAATATATTGTTTTTTCTTTTTGTTTAGGTTTTATGTAAAGCTTTCAAAAATGAGATTTAAAAGGCATTTAAATGGAATATCTCAGAATTCACAGGCGTGAACACAATAGCAAGCATTCTGTAGCTTAAATGCCTGCAGATTCCCATAAGAATAAGTATATTTCCAAGTTCCCCGGTTTACATCTGGTTTGTCACTGTTAGATTTCATGTAAAGATCTTGGATGTGCAAGAAAATTAGGGGGATTTGGGGAGATGAACAATACAACATCTTATGTCCCTGAATTGTATGTTCTTATCGAGTTTTGTTACATGGTACTAACGGTGTACCATCAAAATGTTTGTCTTGGAGCAGTTTTTTGATATGTTTAGTTGACATTCGTTAGTTGATATTCTATTTTCCCTTCAGTCTATGGTAATATAAATGATTAACATGACACAATGGCAAAATAACACAAGATTTCCACAAAGGGTAAAATTACTCTGTAATAAGCTATACTCTACTTGCACACGGTTTCTGTTGAATAAAGCAATGACTAGATAGATAATGTTGGTTATTGCTGTTAAAACTTTTAAGAAAACACTTCCTAGTTAACTGATTGACAATAAATATACTGTTCATTTATTAGGCTTTGTTTTTTACCTTTGAATCCTTTGTAGAACTTTGTTTTTTACCTTTGAATCCTTTGTAGAAGCAATACTTGTATGTGATCAGGAATAAAAGCATAGTTTTGGGTGTCACTACTCTGCACTACTGCTTCGAGTTTGATTGATCTCGATTTTATTCGTTTCAATTCATCGCTGCAAAAACGGTGATACACTGCCTCTGCCAGAAGGTACAAAGCACAAATAAACACAACGTTACGATTCCAAGTTCCTTTTAAATCTTATTACCTGAGATGAAAAGTATAATTTGCTTTTTCCGTGGTTCGGTTCGCTATCTTGTCGCGACCACCATTTTAAAATTTTCTTTACAATAACAACCATGCATACATGAGGGACCTACCTTTTATGGCGAGTACCGCTGACTGCTCGTTCCCAGACCCCCGTTCCTCGTTCCCCGTTCCCGGTTCCCGGTTCCCGGTTCCCCGTTCCTGGTTTTAGTAACATCCTGTTTCTTCCCGCTTTCAAACTGATAGAAAATATCCCTGACGTTTTGCGTACAAAAAACTCCACATAGACTTTTTAATCTCGAATTTTGTTATTGATTCGATTAATTAGTAATTTAATTTCGTTTCGTACAATTCAGGGGTAATCGGGCAATCGTCCTCGCGCTACGCGCTCGGCCGATTTGAAATTACTCGCCCGATTACTTCCTTAATTGTACTCCACTCAGTCCAATTACTATTACTTATAGACCAATGAAATGAACTATGATCCAATGAAATGAATTTGGCTTAGCTCAATGAAATGACTTATTGACCATTAAACTAGGGGTTTTAGCCCAGTGAACCATACTTTGATCAAAGGGTATTTTTGACATTGTTCACACTTCATACTTGTTTACCGGAATAGATTCACGCAATCTAGTGTCCTTCTTTGCCAGATCCGGACCGAGCACTCGGATAATGTAATCGAACGTACGTCTGGATATTCTGAAGTTATCTTTCCACCAATCTTAATGAAATGTCCGTGCAAAAGAGTTTCAAACCAGAATTGGTTTCTCGGCCATGACCACGCACGTCTAGCGCGCCTTTTCTTTCTAAGAGCAATTTGAAGTAAAATTAATCGCTTTCGCCTTGACTCTTGAGGTTCTGCAGAAGTAAGAGCCGCTGAAATCTTGAGACCTGAGTTTGCAGCTCAAAAACAAGAAAATGAATCGCGAGGGCTGCAACAGCCACAGCTTCTCTTATAAACGCGGGCATTTTATGCATGGATTTTAGAATTTGCCGCCAATAGTCAATTTGATCGTGATCGTGATTGATGATAGGTTTACCTCGGTTATTTGAGCCAGTATAAACACTGAACAAATGTACCAAGGTTTAGTCAGTAAACATTTACCTCAGTAAATGCCCAAGTGTAAACACAGCATTAGTCTCGTCTCGCCTTTCTCACGCGCGCTCGCGTTTCGCTCGCTCTGCTATCCCTGAGGAAAAAGGAGGGACTACTCGTAGTCTAAGCGAGAATCGATCTCGTTATACTTTCAAATTTACCAGCCGTATCTTTACCTGCTAAACCAAACAACAAAACTGGGTGACATTGGTCGTTGTTTACGTTGAAATTGAAACGTTCGTTTTGTTGGTGTAGTCGCCATACCATCAACATTTGAAATTCAACCTGAAGTAAAACCTTATGCGTAGTAGGGTAAAAATGTTTACCCTGTTGGGCGTTCATTTTTAAACGGCCATTAAAAAATAGTTGATTTTTTGTCCGTTGCCTGAGCTTTACGAGACGCAATTTAAGTAAAATCGTGGAGCTCTGGGTACGACAATGAGAACTTTATTACAGCCGCCGTACTCGAATTTTGCCTTGACAGGGTTTGTTCTCAATAGGCGGAAAGTTTCTCCTTTAGAATAAACACTTCTTAACACTGAAAGGGTGAGATGAAGAGAAAAGCGTGTATTGGAAAGTTTCCGTCGCCTTAAAATGTGTTTCAACATCTAATATTTTTCATTCAGCGAAACGAGGCCCTTTGAAAACTTCGATGTCGAGGAAAACAATTCGTTCAGATGACATTTCACATGCAAATTTAATGGTTGGGTGGAAGCTGTTATCGAATTGACAAAATCGTTGATTTCGTTTTCGCTTATGGTCCACACTGAAAATATGTCGTCGGTGAACCTTTTCCACAGCATATAGGCTTCCGAGGTTGGATGCGAGCCACAGTTTCGATGCGAGCCACAGAAAAAAAACTTCGAAAGCTACCGCCATTTTGGTGCCCATTGTTATGCCGTGGTTCTGCAAATAGTATTTGGTATTAAATTAGAATGAGTTTTCTTTAAAGATCAGTGTCATAAGCGCCCCTAAAGTTTGTTTAGGGATATGCGGTTTTGACTGATAATGGTCATCGTAGTAGTGGCAAATAACGTACACGAATCCCTACTTCTTGCGGGATGTTAGTGTAGAGTGAGTAAACATCCAGTGTAGCCAGTATGGCTTTGTCTGAAAGTGTTGTGTCTTCAATGAAGTTGACAAAATGTGTAGTGTCTTTAACCCTATTCAGCCTGGGGGGGGGGGGGGGGGGGGTGGGGGGGGACACCAAGTGCCCGCGCTAACTTTCAAGATTCATAACGTCTTTAACATGTATTCAAACGCCATCAAACTTTGTGACTTTTCCTAAAATTTATCTGGCAACAATTTTCCTATGACAATTTATTGATCACGTTACATGATGTTTCCATGGCAACAAGATTTTGACAGCCATGTTTTTTTTTTAAATTGGCATATTTGTACCTTTGAGGGAAGAAAAACCATGTTTATTGGTATAACTTTTATATTTTTACGTCATTTAGCGTTTATTTATTGGTTTTGATTAATTTTAAGTCAATTTGGACGGTTTTTAAGAGGTTTTTAAAAAATTCAGAAATCCAAGATGGCGGCCGTATAACTAATTACCTAAAATTACGTCATATGACGTCATCGTTCCATTGTGCGGACCGCAAAGGAGAAAGTTTTGGACGTACTATGTACCCTCTAGGTTTCATTGCCATAGCCTTAAAGTTCTTGAAGTCCAGCCTGAATAGGGTTGATGTAGGACACCTGTTTCTGTACGATCTGTCGTAAGGGCAAGTCGACAAAGTTCGAAATACGTTCCGTAGATACAATGGGCTGACCAACAGGAGAAGGCTTACGTATTTTGGTCAGCGTGTAAAACTCTGGATTTCTGGGCGGGTTATGGCCTTAGTTGATTTAAACTCCTTGTAAGTCATCGAGTCATTATGTTTGTTTATGAACAAACTTTTGACTAAAGCTTTGACTTTGGTAGCCGTTGAGAAAAAAAAAAGTGGTTCAGCAAGAGGACCTGTAGAACGTTTGGTCTAAAAGTTGTTGATTTCCCTCTGCCTATTTTGTCAAAAGTATCCATAACCACTGTTGTTGTCCCCTTGTCGGCTTTTTTAATATTTACTTGTTTGTTGGTGCGAAGCGTATTTCGGTGTTTGTCTTTGCTTTGCTGAGAGATTGTGTCTTACATCAGAGAAGACTGTTGTAGCAATCTCAAACTTAGTGCGTTACAAAACGTTTTCTAATGACACTGAAGACTGTGGTTGCGTACCATGTAGACTTGACATGGGACGGATAAGATTTGCATTTTGAGTTTGCAAAGACATATTCAGTTTTAAACGCATTACGCGAGTAAAGTTATTTAAGTCTTGGATAAGACTTTAAAGTGCCTATCATCTCTAGAAAGTTATTTTCAGAATCAACTCTATATACATTGAATAGTTGAATGGTGATATATTTCTTGTTTTCAACGTCGCGTTATTGAGTTATAGAGATTTGAATTTACAAAATGCTAATTAGATGACGTCAACCCGGGAATTATTTTTTATACAGCTACTTGTTTTCACCTCCAAGTAATATTTTTTTACGAATCAATTGGCTATCCACAGTTTATTTTTAGTATCTTTCAAATCAATTATCCTCAAGCTGTAAACTGCGCATTGTAAATTGGCGTAGAAATAATGGCAAATTCCCGGGTTGACGTCATCTAATTAGCATTTTGTAAATTCAAATCTCTATAACTCACACACGCGACGTTCAAAACAAGAAATATTTTACCATTCAACTATTCAATGTACATGGAGTTCATTCTGAAAATAACTTTCTAGGGGTGATAGGCACTTTAATGTGAGGCTGGTTTGGAAAGGTTCGGTATGTATTTCAGGCCATTATTTAGGAAAGCTTTATCATGGTCAGTAAGGGTTATATTCGATATATTTTTAATAAAACTATCGATCGTTATTTTCTTTGTACTGAATCTTATGTGCTTTGCGTTTTAGTTGTCGCTTGATACTTTTACTATAGCTGATGGGCAGCACGAACTAATATAAAGTTATTTTCAGAACACACTGCATGGCTACACACAGCCATTAATGCAGAAATAGAAACAGCAAGCCAATCTTTCTGAATCTTCTACATTGACTGTCGCAAACCTCTAGCTGTCACTATGCAACCTGCAGCCCTAAAAGGAAACCTCACATTCCTCGCTTATAATGTTATGCATACGTGGCCTCGTTTGCATGCGCGCAACTTGAGGGAGTCGCCACGTTGGATTTAAGATTGTGACCTGTAATTGTTAGAAATCGTGAGGTTAAATCATACGACATTTAACCCAGGGATTTTACATTTTATCAGAAGCAGGATAAAGTTTCAAAAATAGATTTAGCCGGAGTCACTCAGTCTCCCCAGTTGGATTGGAAAGCCGAAAATTTACCGGAATGGTGTAAGCGTTTTCGACAACACGCGTGGAACAAACGTTCAGTGGTCCGCTTACCAGCAAGAAAGAATTAGAAAAGTGAAGCTATTGGCTCATTTGGTGCGGCGAAAAGGGACGAGATATTGTCAACACTGGTGGGATGTCAGCGATGATGATAAGAAGAAACTACAAACTAAATTTCACCGATTTAAAGCACACGTGGAACCAAAAACCAATCCAGTGTTTTCCCGGCATAAGTTCCACCACCGCGTACAAAGCGAGACAGAGACAGTAGAGCAGTTCGTAACTGACTTAAAACTACTGTCCAGAGCTCGAGACTGTGCGTTCAAAGAATCTGACATCCAAAACAAGCTGATAAACGAAAGTCAATATCAGATAAACACTAGATTAGACTGTTGACATTGCAAGCACATACGATATGTATCGATCCCAGAGATCTGAATCGGGCAATCGTGCGCGAACACTACCCACCACACACCTTGGATGACCTAACCCTAAAGTCATCAGATGCCAAATATTTCAGTGTCCTGAATGGAACCTCCGGCTATTAGCAAGTAAAGCTTGATGACGAGAGCTCAGCATTCTTAAGAGCGAATGCCGATAAGGATTGAGCACAATTGGAAATGGCCAAATAAAACCTCCCCTCAATTTTTGTGTGTAGTTGGTCCTCGGGGTGAAACTACTCACCGTGGCAGTTGTTTGATTTCCAGCACGAACCTGAACTGAGTATCAGGGGGGATCTCAACCAATTAAGCACTTTTTTGGATATATTTAACCACAAAAATGGAACTTTTGTTTGCTAATATTCTCATAGAGCAGAACCTTACTTTAAAATCTCCTTTCTTCCAAGCATAGTATCGTTCTTTGTCTCTGCAAAAATGATATCAAATTTTCAATTGTTCCCCTAGGGGCTCCCCGGCCTCTTAACTGTTGTAAGGGTGGGACCTGTCTTTTTGCCAAGCTGAAAATGAGACATCTTTGACATCATATTTTTCAAACTGGTGTTCATATTTTGATAAAATTTTCAACGGTACATAGATATTTAGTCCTTTGTTAACCTTTTGGTTCTTAAAAATAAAAAAAAAAAAACATTCGATAAAATGATAGTTCTTTGTTTTAAAGTGCCTATCACCACAAAAAAGTTATTTTCAGAATCAACTCAATGTACATTGAATAGTTGAATGGTAAAATATTTCTTGTTTTGAACGACGTGTTAGTGAGTTATAGAGATTTGAATTTACAAAATGCTAATTTGATGAGGTCAACCCGGGATTCATTTTTTATACAACTGCTTGTTTTCACCTCCAAGTAATATTTTTTTCGCATCAATTGACTATCCCGGCATAGTTTATTTTTAGCATTTATCAAATTAATTATCCTCCTTATTGTAAATTGGCGTAGAAATAATGGCAAATTCCCGGGTTGACGTCATCCAATTAACATTTTGTATTTTGTAAATTCAAATCTCTATAACTCACAAACGCGACGTTCAAAACAAAAGATATTCTACCATTCAACTATTCAATGTACGTAGAGTTGATTATGAAAATGACTTTATAGAGGTGATAGGCACTTTTAAGAGAACAATCGGCAAAAACCAGCGATCACTACATAGAAATAACACCGCGCATTGTCCAAAAATTCCAGGTTATTTTTTGTCAACCTGAAATGATACTCGCAAATACTTAAATAGGATATTTAAAGGATCGAAGAGTAAACAATAAAAATCATAGTAGGACCGTAATATGTTTTGAGTTTAATTTGGAATTTTAAACGTTAAATTGGAAACTTTTGCGAAAGTATCACGTATATTTAGAGAAAATATTTACCCGACTCAATCAGTCGATTAATCCCATAAGAACGCTTCTGTTTTGCCATGTGTTTATGCTGTTCGTTTTATAAAGACAAAGAAATGTATGCGCCATACATTTACCCAATATGTTAGCTGCATAGTTGAACCGTGTGGAATATTGTTTGTGTCCGTCTGAAAGTCGTGAGCTAGGTGACTTGTTGTGCAATGCCTAGACAAAGTTATCAGCGGTCGGTTTAATTAGACGGTCGTTGTTTTATCCACTGTAAAATTCACTTTGTCAATGCCGTTATAATAACCTATTAAAGTTTTATCGACTTTTTAAAAAAAAAACTTCCAATTTAACAAGAGGATTACAGCGCTATAGCTACTGTTTAATTCAAGATCATAAACAAACTCAGAGTTACCGTCAGGATCTAATTATGTATTGGTAGGTCGTTGCAATAATGATGAACAACCAGCTGAGTGACCTCCCGGCAAGGTGTTTTTGATCAAAATATTCAGCTCGTTATGCAAGCCACAAGTATAATTGCTGTTTACCATTTTAGAGTGAGTTGGGGGAAGACTGTACCAAAAACTACACCTTAAGAAATCGGGTATTTTCGCAGATGGCTATTTTGCACGCGCGCTCGTGTGAACTCTTGCTCCACAATCCCTGAAAGAAATGAGGGACCACTCGTAGTCTTTCCCCGAACTAAACGAAAACGCGAGTTTAACCCTCGGACATACACGCTAACGTATACCCCCACCGTGGTACAAGGGGGGGGGGGGGGGGGGGGGGTTGTTGGGTTTTTGGGTTTTTGCGATGTTGCAATATTTCGGAAATATTTTACATCTAATAGATAGCCCGCCATGTGCTCTACAACATAAGGTAAATATCATGGGTTGTGACGCTGCTGGGGTCTGTGACGTCATCCAAAAAAGCCGCCAAGACGGCCGCCATCTTGGATTTTACTAAAAATTCAAATTTATCAGGAAAATGCGGAAATTGCAAATACTGTTTGCTAGAGTTTTAAAATAACATACCATTAAACATTTTGATGCTTTTGGTAGCATTTTATATGCTTTTTTCAATGAAAAAAAGGTGAAAACATGCATTTTTATTCAAAAATGGCTTGATCACATGTTACTTATGACGTCATATCTCGTTACCATAGCAACCGGTTGTCGCCAAACTTTATCCAAATGTGTCTTAAGGATAAATGAACAGCTACTGAAAACGGCATGTGCTAATCTAAAATGGTCTTGAAAATATCGGAGAAAAACCTTAAGGGAGGATGGGTGGACATCTTAAAATAGGGTATATGACATATAAATTTTGCAAGAATAAAAATATTCTGTATGTTTGATTTCAAATAAATTGCAATAACGATAATAAATTGATCGAGAGATGATGTGATTAGGGTTTTTGTGGTGTTACAATATTTCGGAAATATTTTACCTCTAATAGATAGCCTGCGATGTGCTCTACAAGATGAGGCAAATATTAAGGGTTATTGCTCCGCTAGAGGTCCGTGACGTTTCCAAAATGACCGCCATCTTGGATTTCACAAGCAGCCTACCTGATTTCACTGAAAATTCAAATTTATCGACAAAATGCGGAAATTGCAAATCGTGTTCGCTAGAGTTATAAAATATGATACAATTAAACATTTTGCTGCTTTTGGTGGAATTTTATATGCTTTTTTACCAGAAAAAGGTAAACAAACGCACTTTTATTCAACAGTGAATTGACCCCATACAACTTATGACGTAATATCTCGTTACCATAGCAATCGATTATCGCCCAACTTAAAAAAATCATGTGTCGCAAGGAAAAACGAACAGCTACTTAAGACACCATGGGCTAACAATAGGTGCTCTTAAAAAAATCCGAGAAAAACCTTAAGGGGGTGGCATCCACCACCTGCCCCCTTGTGCGTCCGAGGGTTACGCTTGCAACCATGGGCTTATGAAAAGTTCATTTCGACTAAATAAAGTTTTATTTATCTCAAAAAAAACTTACACTGCCGACATTAATTAGTCCTGTGTCTTTTTCTGTCCTTTCTCTCTATATATTTTGTAGACAAAGCTTTCAAAACACCGCATTCGATTCAGAAATAGTGCAAGCGGTCGTAAAGTCTTTGTAACCAATAATAATTACTGGGTGGGAAAAGGTTCGGCCGTAGCTAAAAGATCTGGGCTATTGGCTAATCGTTGGGCAGAAAAGACAATAACAATTGTGTTTGAAATTTGTCTTCAGATGGTTAGAGCAAAAAGTCATGTCCAGTCCCTTGCATGTTAGTACTGCTAGTTTTAAAAGAAAAAGACGACTCCCCACTGGGATGATTGTGACGAAAATGTCACCGGAAGATGTTTCATCCCTATTTTTAAAGCCGAGACAGAATTAAAAACCCGCCGGGCTTCTTCTGCATCTAGGCCTGTTGCCTCGTTTTCTTTGCCACTGTGTTGCTTTTCGGCTCTTTCATCCACGCTGAAACACTTGATTGTTTATTAGCGAACTTTTTGCAAGAACTAAAAGCAACCACGACCCCGACGACGACGAGAATGGCACAAAACAATAGGTTTAATGAGCGAAAACAATGCCTCTTCCGCACATGCGTTTTACATTTGGTACATTTCCTTGCCGTTCCCTGCCAAACAACAACGTCAAATGATATTAAAATTATAGGTTTTGTGGAGAAAGTGAATATACGACGGTTAATTGTCCTTCCTCTATATGAAGTTAACCCTCGGACGTACAAGGGGGGTGGGGGGTGGTTGCCACCCCGCACCCCCCGCCCCCTTCAGGTTTTTCTCCGATATTTTCAAGACCATTTTAGATTAGCACATGCGTTTTCAGTAGCTGTTCATTTATCCTTGAGACACATTTTGATAAAGATTGGCGACAAACGGTTGCTATGGTAACGAGATATCACGTCATAAGTAACATGTGTTCAAGCCATTTTTGAAGAAAAAATGCATGTTTTTCACCTTTTTTCAGTGAAAAAACATATAAAATGCTACCAAAAGCATGTATGTTATTTTGGAACTCTAGCAAACAATATTTGCAATTTCCACATTTTCCCAATAAATTTGAATTTTTTGGTAAAATCCAAGATGGCGGCCATTTTGAATGACGTCACGGACCCCCAGCAGCGTCACAACCCATAATATTTACCTCATCTTGTAGAGCACATCGCGGGCTATCTATTAGATGTAAAATATTTGCGAAATATTGCAACATTGCAAAAACCCACGGTGGGGTATACGTTAGCGTGTACGTCGGAGGGTTAAAATCCATCCGTACAAATTCACCTTGCCCGTTATGGAGACGTAGTAGTTGTAGTTATTTTATGTTAATCTTATTTGCCGAAACATTAAATCCTGTCCTTGCGAGTGTCCACAAGGCGGGAATTGGATGTATTTAATTTGCAGTCTTTGCACATCCCTGTAACTGCAATGGATACAGTAGTCGTTTCTCTTAAATAAGAACGTTTTCAATGCGCATCTGTTTCCTTTGAAAGAAAGAGGAGGATAACATCATTACTTTGATTTTCTAGGTCAAAAACACCAGTAGTTGTATTGGTCATCATATTAGTCTTTTATTTCAGATAATTTTTTTATTCATAAAAATTATATAATTGTTTCTCTCAGCTTTTGTTTATATTTAAGATTATATTGTAAATGGTTTGAACCCAGGAGTATCAGTAGTCTGTTGTTTGTGATCGTCCGGGTGAGTGTAGTTCTGAAAAGAACTGTTGTTGTTGACAATGACTGACGTTTCGACAACCTGAGCGGAAGTCATCTTCAGAGTCATGGGAATTGTGAATGGTCAGTTGATGTTATATACGTCTGGTTATAACTGTCATTGGTCAGTTTAGCCGTGATGTTATTGGCTGTAGAGACTCAAGTCAGTGATAGGTGCGTTTCGATCCGTGTATTGTTAGTGTAATTTCTGTAGTCGTATTGTTAGTCAAATTTGTCAGTGAGTTCAGTCTATTGTTCGTCTGTTTTGTTGACAAGTCGTTTGTAAGCCGCAGGTAGCTGTTGGCATCTGTTCAGTGGTGTCTGTTCTAAGTTAGTAAACCAACTTTCTAGAGTGAGCCGTTTGTAGTAGTCCGTACTGTAGGTAACGCATTCGGCAGAGTCCCAGTCAATTCTGTGATTCGTGCGTAAATGGTGTTCAGCAATGTGATTGTTGATGTCACCATTTTTTGTCGCCCGTTTGTGTTCAGTCAGTCGTATGTTCAGATTCCTGCCAGTCTCACCGATGTAAGAGGCCTGGCAGTCGCAGCATTTGATCTTGTATACTGCTCCTTGTCTGTCGTTAGGTTCGTCCTTGTCTTTAACGTTTGTGAGAAGCTGTCGTAAAGTAGTAATGGGTTTGTGAGCGACACGGATGTTGTAAGGTTGTAAGATCCGTGCAATAGTCTCAGAAGTGCCCTTGATGTGGGGTATTGTCGCTGTGGTGACAGGTTTTGCGTTAGTTGTGTCAGTTTCGTTGTTTTTGTAAACATTGCGTTTAACAAAGTCTCGGTTGTAGTTGTTCTTACTGAAAACGTTGTCAAGGTACTTGGTTTCGTCGGTTAGGCTGTCAGGTGAATCGCAAACTAGTTGCGCTCGTCTTGTCAAAGTTCGTATGGTCGTCGCTTTGTGAGATGTAGGGTTGTACGATGACTGGTCTAGTAATCTGTCGGTATGAGTCGGTTTCCTGTAGACAGTAGTCTGTAGTTTGTTGTCGTTTCGGCTTACTAGACAGTCTAGAAAAGGAATCGTACCATTTTCTTCAACCTCTCTAGTGAACTGTATGTCAGCGTTTCTTGTTCATTATTCAAGATATGAGTTTTCAGAGTAACAGCACTAAAGAGAAACACGAGGACGTTATGCTTGATTGTTATCTCTGTTTTAATGACAGTGTCGTGTTTATTTGTAATAAAAATTGTGTCTCTCAGTTTTCTTATACTTACAACATATCTCTAGTTCAATAATTTTTGAGCATGACGATGTCTGGAATCATGACGTTATTCCCACGTCAAGCGAGATCCTGCATGTCAATTACTTTAAGAGTCCTTTAACTAATGTTAAAGTTCCAGTCAATACGTTTCCTCCCTAGCTACTTGATCCCAAATACTAGTCTGAATTTCACACCTGAATCATGACAAATGCAATGAACACATGAAATCTACTAGGTAATGAAATTACCTAGTAGATTGATTTTAACCATCATTACTCGTGGCAAAGCACACGAGTTATAAATCCGGCGTTGACTTTTCTTGTTTTTTTTCGTGTCACATTAGCGCATGCAAATTTATGCACGCATATTTAAGTCTATATCGACGACTATATGGCTTTCGGCCATGAAATACATACCGTAAAATCTCTCCGTGTGTTGACTCGAGAAGCAAGATAATTAAAGAACTACTGCGTACAACTGCACACTTTCAAGACAATTCAAGGCGTTCATGGATGGATAGGACCGTTTGATATTGTGTTCGCCGCTTATTCCTGTGGGATTTTTGCTTTGGCAAGTTCTGTGTTTGATAGACTTAGCGATCGAGCTCCGGGTCGAGCTTAAGTGTCAGCTACTGAATCTAGTGAATGCAGTGTAGTCTTACTTTTAAACCCGTGTATATGTGAAAGCATGATGAACAGGTTATCGGCAAGGGTGTTTAAATAAAATTCACTCACTCACTCGCCCCTTCCATCAGCTGTATAAAACTTCTGAAACTTAGTGAGCAAATGCTTTGTTACGAACACGTTTCGTAACAGGAATTCAACGTGGATCCAACGATAACAATAATTAATTTGATGTAAACGAATATAGACAACAATAAGCTTACAGATGTTTCGCATTTGGAGTTTTTAGTGCAACATTAAAATCGATCTAAAAGGATTTTGCAACCTAAACACGCGTTCTGATGCGTATCTAAGTTAAAATAATAAAATTTAGTTCATTGTTAGTATCTGCTCTTGGACAGCGCAGTGATTGAGTTTGTGCCTTAGTCCCGGACGGCCCGAGTTCGAATCTCCATAGAGTCCACTTTTTTTTTTCCTTTTTTTTTTCTTTTTTCGAACTGGACATTATAAAAAGTGATATACTTTTTTTTTCGTTCGTCAAAAATCCTTACGTTTAATTTAAAAAAATATATTATATATATCGAACTGTGTCAGTGTGAAAACGTAAGCTTACATCAATATTGCGTTACGCGTTACGCGTTAGCATTTCTTCTTCTTGGGTTGGCTCTTAGGAGCCTTTGATTGGACATAATTTTAAGCTTATGTTTCTCTGTAAAAGCACTCAAATCACTTAGGAATCAATGCTGCAATGAGTTAAAGGTGCCACGAGTTCAAGCTGTGTACAGCTTCTTGTTTTATTATTATTTGTTATCAGGATCTTGAATAACAACCAGCTGAAGGTCTTGCATGAAGGGGTTTTTGATCACCTCCCCTGGCTATATGAACTAAAAGCATCGATTTACTAATAAGTAAAACACCAATAGAAAGGAATCAAATAATTCGTGAAAGAGGAACAAATCATATGCTGTACTAGTCCATTTTGGAGGTGAAGATGTGGGAACTTAAAAAAAAAGTTAAGCTAACTTTTTTGAAGTTGCAATTCATTCAGACCCAGTCCGTCATTGACAGTTTTTGTACATTTTGTGGTAATTTATCACAAAACGTGACCATCATATTTCCGTTTCTCTTAATTGAAAAACGATTCTTCGATAACGAAATGAAACAAATATCCATGATACTGCCTCTTTAAATTTGCCAATTTACATTTTTTTCAAATGTTTGATTACGTTTTTTCACTCAAAGATTACGGCTAAACCCACATTTAATACTATATCAGTATTTTTAAGACCACCGAGGAGAATAAAACTCACTGTTTCCTCTGTACGCTAATAAACACGCAGCTATGTTAAATACAACTTATCTCGCCACCACTTCCGCAAAATGTTGCAAGTGCGTGCAGCTGCGATACAAGTTACACGTTACAAGTTACACGCATGGACCGTTTCGGTACATTTTGTGGTAATATATAATTTATCACAAAACTTTACCATCATATTTACGTTTCTGTTAATTAAAAAACATTTTTTGCTTTATGAAATGATACTAAATCCCTCTGAATTTGCCTCTTCAAATTTGACAATTCACATTTTTTTTAAGTAGTACTATGTTTGATTTAATTTTGTCACTGAAAGCCTGATTACAGCGAAACCCACAATTAATACTATGGCAATATTTTTGGGAACACCAAGGAGAATAACACTTACTTACGAAACGACTCTTTCCCCTGCACGCTAATTAAATGCTGCTATGTTAAATACAACTTATCTCGTCACCACTTCCGCAAAATGTGGTCGCTTAATAGTGGTTTTATTTACAGTATTATACTGACAACAAATCGGGACTTTGATAACTGGCCGCTTAAAAGAGGGTGGCCGCTTCATAGGGGCTCGACTGTAATACATTATTTGCATAAAGAAATCGTGAATTTCGATTGATTGAATAAGAACGTTCATGATTCGCGATTTCAACCGCGGGAGCGGGAAGACTATGCGCATCACTGGCGATTTTTATTCGCTGATATTTAACATGCTATGCATCGATGATTTCTATTGCTGTTTCTCCTGCACGTTAATAACATGCTGCTGACTGTTAAATACAACTTATCTCGCCACCCGACTTCCGCAAAATGTTGCAAGTGTGTGCAGCTGCGATACGAGTTGCACGAGGAAGGAAAGGTAGAGCAAATCAGCATCTTTAGGCTGCGAATTCGACAGACAAAAATCGTAAACGTAGCTGGCCCATGCCAGCAGCAGACATACTTTTTTAGAAGATTTTTTTTCTGGAGATTTTCTTCCTTTTTCATCCACTCATCAAGTCCGTCTGTTGCGTACTTCATTCGCACATTCAAAAGTTTCACTGATTATTGTCACCAAAATACTGTATCCTTTAAAAATCGCAACAACAAAAAGAAAAGGCCGATATGCACATCAGGTTGTTCAAAAAAAAAGGCCAGACTAAGTGTATTAAATTTTGGTGGCAGCTTGATAAGGATAAAAACAATAGGAAAACCCTCATCGGGACTGCCAAAAGGCGGCCGCGGACGCTTAAAGGGGTGTTATTTACAGTATTGTACTGATAAAAAATTCGGGACTTTGATAGCTGGCCGCTTAAAAGGGGGTGGCCGCTTAATAGGGGTTCGACTATAATATTTGCGTAACGAAATCGTGAAATTCGATTGATTGATTGATTGAGAACGTTCATGCTCCGCGATTTCAACCGCCGGAACAGAAGACCATGCGAATTACCAGCGATTTTTATTCGCCGGTATTTAACATGCCACATATATCGATGTTTTCTATTACGATCAGGATCGCTCGCGAAAATCACTGGCGATTTTCGCCATTCAAAGTGCCAAGGGTTTAAAAAAATGCCAAGTGTGTAGCTGGCTTTCCTCTTCCATTCCACTTTCGCTACAATGCCTTGACGCCTTCCGAACCATATATAATACGGTATATATATCTGTAGAAGAGGGTCTGGATGGGGATACTGGAATCTCAGTTATCAGTTAAATTTTTCGGCCATTACTCAACTATCAGTTAAAATTTTAGTCATTTCTCAGTATCAGTTACTTTGACAGATTTCAGTTATTTTTATTTTTTATTTGTACTAATTTTACATTACTGTTGTTTTTCAAGTAGTCAGAGCATAAATTAATTAATATCAAAGACCTCAGAAGCTTTTCGAAGAACGTATAATTGTTTTCCACATCTTCCGAGAATCGCCAAACAATGCTAAATACATTCCGACCTCCTTATGAATGCTACAGGTCGTTTCCAAAGAGCTCCAAAGCATTTTGCTATCCTAAATAAATATCAACTATTCTCGGGGGGAGATTAGCGGAAAGTAGCAAGGGGTTACAGGCCGCACAAACAATCCTGTTGTGAAACTACAGTCGAACCTCGATTATCCGGACTCGTCGGGACTAGACTAAATAGTCCGGATAATCGAGAGTCCGGATAATCGAAAATATGAATATTAATTACGAACAAAACTGATTAAATTAGGAAAGCGACATTTAATCGTGCAACAACACATTTACAAAACGATATGGTCTACATCTTCACTGTTCGTTTTCAATACCTGTACACGAGTGTATTAACAATTAAAATTAATGAAAAATGTTTTCACATCGGCCTAAAATGTTGAAGTAAGTCAGTTTGTTTTAAAGTACAACATCGTGTGCGCATTGAGCGTTTCATCATTCTTCGAAGCTGCATAATCTGAATAGCGTCAACATTGTTCTGTCTTTCCATCCACGAGAAACACTTTTTAAAACATTCAACAGCTTCAGAGTTTGAAACAATTTTCTCGTCTTGGCCTTCATCTTCCTCGTCGTCGCTACTTTCATCTTCAACAACTCTGAGCCAATCAGAACTCATTCGAATGCTCTTCATTAGTTACGACGGGTGCGAGCGCTGCTTTCGCTCGTTGAAAGCAAAACAAACTCGCTTTAACTGCACTTTTCAATGCTTAGATTTAATCAAAGGGCTCTTAAAGCCATCTCGTTAATGCGTTATAATGCGAGGTTATTAAAGAAAAGAATGTTTTTTGTGAAAGGTATTAGGTGGGGTTTTGTTTTTGACTATATTTACCTATCAAAGGAACTCAAGTTTTTCAATTCTTCTTCTTTTTTTTATTTGGTAAAGATGCTGTTGTAGGGCACCTTTAGAACAAGTGTTCTTTAAATAGGTAGATGCAAACATTATATGATGTAAATCAGCCAATAGAAATTTGTGTTCATGAAATGGGCGTAGTTTTATTTTAGTAGGGATTTGTGTTTACTTTTGATTATTAACAGAATTCATATCAACATAATCAGCACCCTTTACCCAAACACCAAGTGACATTACCACACGACCCACACCATCACTCTCCGACACTTCTACGTTTGGGTCTTGAAAAACTGGAGCACTGATAACAGCAGATCCCCCAATGCTGTACAAAAAAGTTGTTAACAGAGGGACACGGGTTCTCCTCCTTTTGCAAAATAAAAAGAATAATAATAATCAAAAGTAAACACAAATGGCTACTAAAATAAAACTACGCCCATTTCATGAACACAAATTTCTATTGGCTGATTTGCATCATATAATGTTTGCATGTACCTATTTAAAGAACACTTGTTCTAAAGGTGCCCTACAACAGCATCTTTACCAAATAAAAAAAAAAGAACAAGAATTGGAAAACTTGAGTTCCTTTGATAGGTAAATATAGTCAAAAACAAAACCCCACCTAATACCTTTCACAACAAACATTCTTTTCTTTAATAACCTCGCATTATAACGCATTAACGAGATGGCTTGTTTTTATTTTGCAAAAGGAGGAGAACTCGTGTCCTTCTGTTAACAACTTTTTTTGTACAGCATTGGGGTATCTGCTGTTATCAGTGCTCCAGTTTTTCAAGACCTAAACGCAGAATTGTCGGAGAGTTATGGTGTGGGTCGTGTGGTAATGTCACTTGGTGTTTGGGTAAAGGGTGCTGATTATGTTGATATGAATTCTGTTATTGAGTTTTTGTTTGTGTTCTCGCTAGCTTTTTAGTGACGTTGATTAATAGCGGAGCACTTGCAGGTCGAAGGCCTGGCTGCGCAGCTCCATATTCATAGAACCTATCGCCGTCGCTGATTTCCCTTTCGTAAACGGTCGATGCCATTTTTAACGGTCGATGCCATTATTAGCAAACGGTCGATGCCATTTTTAACGGTCGATGCCATCATTAGCATTCATTAGTAACCAAGCCTTTTGTAATGGTCGATGCTATTTCTCTCTAGTTTATGCCTGGACTGGGACGAAAATAGGCTATCATTATTAGATCAAATTGGGCCTAGGTAAAGCGATTATTAGATCTAAGCTAGATTCACGGTTAGGTAAGATTTAGGGTTAGGGTGACCCGTTATTGATATATATTAAGAAAATCACCTTTTATAATTAAATTTTTCTTGGGTTTGCCGGATCAACCCAGTGGTCTAGTGGTAAGAGAGAGATGTTAGCATGCAGAGGTTCCGGGTTCGATTCCAGGTAATTATATTACATTTTTCTTTTTCTGATAGAAAAAATAATTTTAAAATTGGTGAAAATTTTTCTAAGTGTCGCTAAAATGGCAACGACCGTTTACGAAAGGGAAATGCGCATCGCCGTCATTTTTCATGGTCATGGCCAGCGGAATGTTTCGCGGGCGCGTCAACATCCGGGATCTTGAAAGCAAGGCTTTGTTTTTCGCGCGGCCACACAGCCGTGAGCTCGGTAAACACTTTTGTTGTTTTGATGTGTCTAGCGGAGAATTAAAGTCGTTATTTTCCTGCATTTTTTCGCGGTTTGCTACTCAAGACAGGGATACTAATTAAGGAATACTCAGAAGCCGCTTTAGTGGAAAAAGACGAGTTTTCAGGGATGAAATCTTGCTTCGAGGAACTTCATTATTACGTTTTTATCAATGCGGGAGATCTTTGTTTTCTACGGATTTCAGAACCAGAAGCGGAGATTTGAATTTCCAAGCAAGCGAGAAACTTAAAGGTAAAACAGATTACAGTTTTCGATGAGAATTTATATTGATATCAATCTGTGAGTGACTTTTTATTAGTATTATTGTTAGTTTTGGAGAATTGATTTTAAAAGGTGCTTAAATTCAGTTGTATCGATCTCTTGAATTTCATCGAAGAAAGCTTAAACTCGATGAGCTATAATTAAATGGTACGCGTTTTGCTTTTAAACGTAAACTAATGGAGATTTGAATAAATTTTTTCGAAAGAAGATTGTGTTGTCCATTTTTATGTGTTTGTTCATTCATTAGATAGATTGAAAAGCGATTTTATGTAAACAAAACAAGACTTTGATTTTATAGTACAGTTCTATCTTCACTCCCATCGCCTTATGCAAATATGTTTGTGTATTTTTGCAATTTTTGATTTTCAAATCAGTTTCTTGGGCAATTTTTGACAAACATAAACTGTATTTTATTCGGAAACTAGTGGTGCTAGTTATTCTAGACAGAGAAACGTTGTTTTTGTGAACTTTTGTACGATCTATAAAAATGTACTGTGCAGACGGTCGCGTAATACTGTTTTTGAGAATTGCTAAAATTGAAAATAGCCGATTCGTCAATCTTAATTCTTGTGCTTCCAACCTTTCACCTTAGTTAAGTTTCAACTTAGTTAAGTTTCACCTTAGTTAAGCTTGTTCAAAGTGCGACGCTATTAGGCTTGGGCTATGTATATATATTAGAGTTAGTGTTGATGAATGGATTACAATGTCAGTTGTTGGATGTTTTGTTTCTCTGGTTTTATAATAAACTATGCAACCTGGTTCCCAGGGCTTTTCCGTTCGAGAGAGGGGCGGCGGGAAAAGGCGCTGGCATCGGCTGGTCACGTGCTGATCGGATACCTAACGTGGGTGAAATGGAAGGTGCATAATGAAAAGCAAGACGGGAGTTACGAGAGTGTAAAATGGCTCATGATTTTAATGCCTTTTGTTACTTTTAGATGTTTTGAACGGGTATTCTACATTTAGTTGTTTATTAAGGAGGATTTTAGTGACTGTAGAGTGTAGACTGAATTTTAAAACCTTTCAAAAATGGCGTGGAACGGACTACAGGTCAAGTTTCTGTTTGTCGGTTGTAGTTTCCCGTGGTGTCGCGCTTGTAGATTTTGACCTCATTTTAGCGTCCTTTTTTGCCTGGCGGTTGTGTGTAAGTATTGGCACGTAGATTTTTATGTAGGAAAGGTTTGAAGTTCTCTAAGTTTACTCTTTGAAATACCGGACATGACAGAATCTGAAATGACAGACTGAAATGATGTTTTGTCTATGAATGTCTTTCCTGCTATTTATGTCACGCTGGGCGCAGCTATTTTAGATTTGTCTTTGCAGGATTGAAATTTTCATGATCTAAGCTTTATAGCAGAGAGAGTTGTAGCTTAATAATCTATTCAACTTGTAGTGAGTTGAAGTTTATCTTAGTCAAGGTTGTAATTTTAGCTTCCTTTCGCTACGCTCTATAGCTGTGTGGAGCTCGCTCCGTTGTCAATTTTGACAATACATATCTGGCAACTGACAAGGTGCGAGATGTACGAAGGGTTCGAGTTTAATCAATTTTTGCATAACCGGAATTCAACTGGATAAATATGTACGACGATGAGTCGTGCACTTGTAATAAGCTGAGCGTAGTGATCAATAGTGGCGTAAATAAAGCATTCGCCAGACTGTATTGACAATGGAGGTTTTAGTATAAACCGGCAGCGAGCTGCACAGAGATATAAAGCGTAGCGAAAGGAAGCTAAAATTATAGCGTTGACTGAGACAAACTTCAAATTTCTACAAGTTGAATAGGTTATTAAGCTAGAACTCTATGTGCTATAAACATTGGATCATGAAAATTAAAATAGGTGGGCCCAGCGTGTCATAAATAGCAGGAAAGACATTTACTGTCAACAGATCATTTGAGATCCTGTCATGTCTTGTATTTTAGAGAGAAAAGTTAGAGAAATTCAAAGGTTTCCTATATAAAAATCTACATGCCAATACTAATGGCGAAAACAACACACAACCGCCAGGCAAAAAAAGACGCTAAAATGAGGTCAAAATCTACAAGCGCGACACCACGGGAAGCTACAACGGACAGACTTGTCCTCTAGTCTGCTGCACGCGGCTTTTGAAAGGTTTTAAAATTCAGTCTACACTCTACAGTCAAGTTAATCTTAAATACTCTGTTGGTCGCCAATCGTAAGCTTTTTTCATGGTAACTTGACAAAAAGATATATTGCGGTGACGGTGTGTTGTCGAATTTTCTTGCAGTGATGCGGTGTTCTGTAATATATTTTGGCGGTGTTGCGGCGATTCAGAGCCCGCCAATCTCCCTCTCCAATAATATGATTACAAAATTAAATCAAATAAATTGGCACTTTTACACTCTATGTTTTTACCACTGAAAGAAAACAAAGTTCTGGTAGTCTAAAGGAAGATCTTTGTAATAGGCGATTGTGTTCTAAAAATGAGATGTTTCTTACTTCACATACTACAGTTCCCCCCTCTCTCCCCCTCCCTACACAGTAGGCAGCAGATATACTTGGAGGACAATGGGTCGTGGAAGGCATGACGCACACGACACCTGTTTTGTAATCATTAAGTATCCAACTAATCAATAATATTATATACACTTTAAAGAGTGCGAAAGGTGAATTTCTGTTCTAAGCGTGCTGAAGTTTCATTGCGTTTTTCGTGTAGCCACTCATTTGTTATTTTAAGGGCAGCTGTGGTTAGTTGTCAGAACAGCTTATGTCTCTTTGTGCGATAACAGGGTTTGCGGATTGCGTGAAAGATGAAGGTTCAGATTGCACATATGGCATGTTATAGTTAGTCAATAGGCTAACTATAATAACGTTTTCGCATTACTTTTTTTTTTGTGCTAAGAAATTGGAGAATGTTTAAATGGGTTTATTAAATGCTTTGTGATGTATAATATTTTTTTTGAAAGTTGTTTATTTGTGGGTGGGCTGAAGTATCTACGCGTTTTCCGGTTTAAGATTACCAGTTTATCTTTGTGTTAAATGGAATAATTAGGTACTTGTCAATGGTTGTTGAAGGTATGATTTAATGTTGTTGTGTGTTTGTATTCAAGGGATCTCAATAGATTAAGGCGAGCGTGGAGCACAAGAGACGTTATTTTTTTTAAGCTTTTCAGGTGAACGCGACAGACAATTGCGAAGCGCGAGATGAGCGGGGAGCGCGAGGGAGAAAAAGTGATATTTTTCTGCACACCCTTGTTTGGATATGTTAAATGGACATCGCATTTATTGATTATTATTAAAGCGTGGTTTTCATGTAACTGTAATGACCTTGTAACTGCGGTAAGGCAAATTGGTAGTAGCACTAGGATATACTGGCCGTAGTTGTAGAGTGGAATGCGTAGCCTGCAGAATAGGCGTTATTTTGTTAAGCGTTTCAGGCGAGCGGAAGGAGATCTGATGAAAGTGCTTTTAATGATAAAACTTGAGTGACATGTTTTTAAAAAGACAGGTGGTGTAGCGATATGATGGGTAATACTGAATATGCGGTGAAAATGGCTTTGAACTGTTCGTCTCCTAGTTTGTATGAAATTGTTATTTCGTAGACGGGTATACAGTTTTTGTTGCAGTTGGAGAGTTTTGAATCTTGCTGAATGACTATACAATAGTTATTACTTGTATGCGTAATAATTAAGAAACAGTTGTCATGAGTGTCATTGTTACTGTTACTAAGTGGAGATAAGCGATAAATTTTCTTGTTTTTTTGGGGTCTTCGAGTGCGTTTCATGAGTGCTTGGAGGAGGGGTGTGGGGGGGGGGGTGGTAAGGGTCGTTCGTGAAGTAAGAAAGATTTGATGTTTAGAAGAGAATAGCGTCTTACAGAGACGTTTGTTTAGACTACGAGCAGTTTCTTTTCTTTGAATGTTAAACAATATAGAGTATAAAAGTGGCAATTTATTTGATTTAACTTTATGGCTTTGTTTTGGATTATAGAAAACAAATAGGAAATAGGGTGTAGATAGAAGAGACAAAATTCTCTTAAAAAAATAAACACGCTGAAATCGCTTATGAAATGCTTCTTAAAATGCTTCCTTGATAACTTTTATAAACAAAATCAAAAAGATTTTTACGTCTTTTGCGTACTGTTGCATAATCAAACTGTAATAGCAATGATTAATTGTTTTAAAATAGCACAAAACCGAAATCCATACTCTTGCATAATCAAACCGAAACATTTTTAGTTAGCTGAATAAGCAAAATCTACCCTCTCTTGCATACTATTGCATAATCATGACACCTAAATATTTAATAACTATTGGAAAAGCAGACAAAGAATGCAACTCAAAAAGCGAACAAAAATACAGCGTGAGATTTCTCAGCTTCGTCCAGCGCGAAAAGTTCACTCGTTTAACTTTAAGCGAGTTGACTTTAAACGAATCGTAAAATTAACTCTTTTCACGAGATTTCACTTTGACATTCGTTAAGCGACATAAAAAATCGCTCCTCGCTGTTCATCATACCGGGTAGACAACGTATAGCAGAACCCCGGAGGAGGACTCGCATATGTGGTTGGGTGGGGGTGTTCGTCGTATCTTTTAGGGGTTAAAATTAGGGGATCTAGGTATCTTTTAGAACATATGATTAAAAAAAACTCATTTTCCCAGAAAATGGTATCTTTTAGTGTGTTCAGGGTTTCACTTTTTTTCCTGACGAGCACCTCCGCTTGACGACTTATAGGAGTCCCCCCCCCCCCCCCCCGCTCCGGGAGCAGAATATTCTTATCAATTTTTCTTTTCACAATATTTCCGGTTGTCACTCGCTAAGCGACTTAAAAAGCAGAGCAAAATAGCATGTTCTTTTCAGAACAAGTCATATCTAGAATATTTGATGTCACTTTTAACGCGATTAGTAATAAGAGTGGTGTTAATTAGCTCCACGCAGCTATCAAATGTACTGAATAGGACAGCCTCTGACTCAGTTAAACTTTCCATATGACTAAAAAAAAAATTGCCGGATTGACCCCTTTCATAAAATAGAAGTCCGTATAAAGGTGAATATTTTAAGTTCGTTTACCTACAGGTTGCAACTAATTTGATTGAACCTGCACTTGGCACCGGTAGCATAGTATTGGCTGACCCGTGTACTTTCGCTTCTGTGCTATTTTAAAACAATTAATAATTGCTATTACAGTTTCATTATGTAACAGTACGCAAAAGACGCAAAAATTTAAGCCATTGAAGGCTTGCCGCAATTCCATTCAACCGTCATCATTATAAGCCAAAAAATCAACACAACTATGACATGTTTACCATACTATTGCACAATCAAACCGCTTGGCCAATCATAATGCAGAACGTAGCTAATACAGGAAATCGCCTGCTGCTGCTCTCTAAGTTGACCTCTGATACGCTTGGTTAATTGCACGCTTACTTGTAACTCTAAAGTTTTCTTTCCACCAGTGATCAAGTGCATTGTTATTTAGAAGTTGCTGAAACCAATTCTGTGGTCATAGAAATACCCAAGTCCTCCTTGGCGGCGAGCAAGTTCGTGGCGAGCTCCTAAATGTAAATAAAACGCCGACAAACCTTGAAGATAGCGTAATTGAAGGCGTCTTCTTCGGTGTCTTCTCGCAAAAAAAAACTGCCGGATTGTTATATTTATCGAATGATAAGCAGGAGAATGACTGAAATTAAACTTACAAGATCTAGATTCGTGTCATCCATGTCGATCTGTACGTTTTCGCGCGTAAACTGCAGTGTCAGTGAACTCATATCTTATTATATTTTACCCTAGGGAGTCTTTTACTGTGTAACCGCATCCCCAACAGTAAGATGAAACCTGAGATAAACCGAACCGAAGCCATTAACCCTTGGGAAGGCTCCAAACCCAACGTGTGTGTAACCACAACTCAATAGAAAAAAACGAAAAGTTCATGCTATTTTGCTTATATTTTACCCTAGGGAGTCTTTTACTGTGTAACCGCATCCCCAACAGTAAGATGAAACCTGAGATAAACCGAACCCAAGCCATTAACCCTTGGGAAGGCCCCAAACCCAAGGTGTGTGTAACCACAACTCAATAGAAAAAAACGAAAAGTTCATGCTATTTTGCTCTGCCATACCGCTCATATTAACACACAAACTTTCCTGTCCCATTTAACTTTCTTATAACCTCTCCATTAGTAAAATACACCGTGAAATTCTCAAACTACGTTTCCCAAGAAAACGCATTTAACCTATTTTTACCCTTTTAAAGTAGCTATAATGGCTTTACGACAAATGATTGAAACTGATAAGTAACGTGAGATATCGAAATTTAACAAGGACTAATACCTTTGCGGTAACGTAATTTTAAAGTAGCTATAATGGCTTTACGACAAATGATTGAAACTGATAGGTAACGTGAGATATCGAAATTTAACAAGGACTAATACCTTTGCGGTAACGTAATGTGATATATGACAAGTTCATCACAAGTTCTGACATCCCAATACCCTAGGGAAATTAACAATAGGTCCGGGGGTGCTCCCCAAACATTTTAGTGGCAGTATGTGACGCCCTTCTTGAAATCCTAACCGCTTTAACCAACCATATCCTCAATGCCCTAATATAGCTTCTATAAAGAACGAACAAGAAACCCCCCCGGACAAAAGTCCACAAAATTTTGTTAACAACTTTTGTCCCTTTTTACTACTCCTTTCCGAAATCTCGCTTAATGCGCAAGCGCAT
>JAJGOT010000688.1:0-15000 GCA_022457155.1 Cladopsammia gracilis
ACTGAGAGCCTCCCATGCTCATAGGCTGCATTTAGACTTGATAGGAGATCAGTTCCCACGAGGTCAAAAAAATGCTTATAAAATTCAACAGTAAAGCCGTCTTCACCTGGTGATTTTTGGTTTTCAAAAGTTTCTAATGTTTTCTTACATTCCTCATAGGTCAAAGGACCTTCCAACTCATCCCTTTCCTTAACATCGAGTTCAGGCATATCCAAATGGTTAGTAAAATTTTCAAAGCTGTCCAGTGGCTCGGTTACGTTTGAGCTATATAAATCACTGTAATATTTCTCAATAATGGACAAAATTTGACTTCCATCAGTAGTTATTTCCTCATTCTCCATTTGGATTTCGTTTACAGTTTTTCTGCTATAATTTCTTTTCTCCAAGTTGAAGAAATATTTAGTTGCTCTTTCGCCCTGTTCGATCCAACGGCACTTGGATCGAAAAATCGCACCTTTTCCTTTTTTTTCATAAAGATCCTGGAGTTCCTTTTTAAGTTTTTCATATTGTTCTAGAGTTGGGCCGACATCGTCAAGGTTTTGGCTATTACAGATTATTTTGTCTAGCTCTGCCAATTCTTCTTTAATTTCCGGTTCTCGTCTTTTAACAGTCTTCGCTTTCCCTTTCGCAAAGGAAATGGTCGTATTTCTTAGTTCCATTTTCACCAATTCCCAGAACAGTTGTGGATCATTAACATAAGCATATTTTTCGCGGAAACATGGGTATAATTTCCGAATTCTCGATACGTATTCCTCATCGTCTACTAAGGTATTATTGAACTTCCAAAATCCTGGCCTCGAGGGTTTTCATTTGGCCACAACAATAATAAAACAATCGCACTGTGATCTGGCGCAATCGAAGTTTGGATATCAACCTTTTTTACCAATTTTGACAATTGTTTAGAAATTAAGAAGAAATCTATTCTAGATTTTACACCCAACGCCTTAGACACGTAAGAGTATTTGTTTACGTTTGGGTGGCGGGTTCTTTGAATATCCACCAAATCGAAAGTATCCATTGTTGCTTGGACCAAATTCCTATAAGCTGTAGGCCTCCATTGTAAGCCCCCTTGTTTGTCTTTTTTCGACAACGTGCAATTCCAATCACCACCTACTATCAAAGTTGTAATTTCAGACTTGTCCATTAGGAGACTATTCAGGTCTTGAATGAAACTTAATTGCTCTGTGAGATCATTCGGTGCATATATGTTACAAAGTGATAATTTTCAACCTTTGAATGTAAGATTAATTAGAACTATTCTACCTGAGGTGTCACACGTTGAAAAGGTTACCTTCTCATTAACCATTCGATTGACCAAAATGCAAACACCTTTACTGTGACAAGTGCCGTGAGAAAAAAAATTTCGCCTCCCCATTCATGTTTCCAAATAATTTCATCGGATGATTTAGAAAAGGTTTCTTGCAAAAAATAAAAATTAACTTCCTGATCCTTTAGATATAAGAAAATGCTCCTCCGTTTAACCGGGTCTCTGAGACCTCTTACGTTCAAAGAAATAACACGAAATTGATTATAATTATGCATTATATCTTAAGTTTGAAAAAAAAAAACACCGTACACACACACCAACAAACACACGTTCAACAATAAACTAAAAAACAGTCCAATTTTAGGAGTTCCTTCGTCTATCGAAGTTTAGCCTATTTCCTTTCTTACAACTGTCCCATATTCATAGCTCTTCTAAATCCTTTTCAGAATAAACCCTTACCGGTTTTCCATCAGGCGATGTTTTTAGGTAGATCTTACCCTCCATTGTCCAAGCACTAACAATCAAGTTGTCCTTCTTCAAGTTGTTTACTTTCCCAAATAGCTCTCGTCTGTAGTATGTGAGGTTCTCATTTATGAAAATTCGTTGATTTTCCTGTGCGGCGTTGGCGAAACTCGGAAATAAATCAGATACTTTCACTCCTTTCAGTTTGGTTCTTTGTTTATAGAGTTTCGTTTTGACCTTATGACTTACAAATTTAGCAATAACAGCATTAGCGTTCTTTCTCTTCAGTTTATGAGAAATTTCTATGTCATCTGGTTTGATTTCAACATTCAAGGATTCCGCTACCCGAGTCACAAGTTCTTCCGTTGATTGGTATGCACTCTCGGGTACACCAATGATCTCCAGAGAGTTTTTCCTTGAATACTGCTTGAGCTCGTCATAAATGTCTTCTAATCTATACGTTTCCTCTACCTGCTCGTTGAGCGTTTTCTTTGTACGATTTAATTCCTCCGTCAAATTAGCGTTGGCTTTCTCGGCCTGTGTTAGCTTCTCCTTGAGATCGTCTGTAACCATTTTATTTACTTTTAGAGAGGTTTTTAGCTCTAATAATTCCTGCTTAAAGTATTGGTTTTCTGTTAGGAGCGTCGAGACGGTGCTCTGGATTCCCACCAGCAATTATTTGAGCTCTGCTAGGCTCGTTTCATTCTCCTCTTGCTCTTCATTTTCCGCCATATTGGATTTCTTCGTAGCTCTTTCGTCGTCTTCCACAGAACCTCGTTCGCCCCGTTTGTTCTTTTTACTACGCGGTAGCATTGGCCGTTATTGGTTGCATCACTTTACAGTGGGCTTAGGCCTATATTAGCCAAAGAATCATCCGTTAAGAAAGGAAGAAAAGCTCCGTTCAAAAAACACGTCCGATCACGTCGGGTCCACGCATCCTCTCGAAAAAAAAATAATAATTATATATTATTATGTAGAGAATGTAGTTCCAGGCTTCAGAGGTTATTCATCGCTTTATTGCTACAGTCCTGTTTCGTATGGTCGAGAGATGACCACACTCATCGGGCAACTGTAGCAATAAAGCGATGAATAACCTCTGAAGCCTGGAACTACATTCTCTACATAATAGTTACCGCTCCTGAAAAGTAGAGCGCTCTCGGAAATTTTTTTCTACTCAAGTTCAGAATATATATATATATATATATATATATAGACAGTTAAATTGAGAACAGAAATAGACAGACATTTAAATAGACAGTTAAATTGACATTTAAATAGACAGTTAAATTGAGTTAAATAGTTAAAACAGTTAAATAGACAGTTAAATTGAGAACAGAAATTTTCACAACAAAGATTATGAGTGAAAAGGAGAAAGAATTTGTGTAAATGTCTCCCAAGAGCTTTCCACTATGAAGCCACAAATGTGTTGTTTGTGTTTGTATAAGTGTGGTTGTCTCAGTGGCCTAGTGGTTAAGGCATCTGTCCGGTAATCAGGAGACCCGGGTTCAACTCCCGGCTGAGGCACTTTTTCACTCATAATCTTTGTTGTGAAAATTTCTGTTCTCAAATTAACTGTCTATGTATATATTTCAGAAATCGCTGTGAATCGCCTTCCTAAGGAGAATAGGTTGGTAATCCAAAGATTATGAGGCAATTAGTTGTCCATATCTCCCTTCCCACACTAATTTATATATATATATATATATATATATATATATATATATATATATATCAGTTTGAGCACTCTCGTGACTCCACAATGCAATCCAACAATGTGTAACCGTACATCCTGTGCCCAAGTTCAGGAGTTGCCATAAAGCCATTATGGTAATAACCGGGAGGGCACATTGTATACATATTGTATATTACGCTCACTGTTCATACAGTTTGAGCACTCTCTGGATTGGGTGGAGAGCCTCGTAAGAGGTGTTCACTATTGACATATTGCTTCGCTCACTGCTCGCAGTTTGAGCACTCTCGTGACTCCACAATGCAATCCAACAATGTGTAACCGTACATCCTGTGCCCAAGTTCAGGAGTTGCCATAAAGCCATTATGGTAATAACCGGGAGGGCACATTGTATACATATTGTATATATATATATATATATATATATATATAAATGTCTTCTAATCTATACGTTTCCTCTACCTGCTCGTTGAGCGTTTTCTTTGTACGATTTAATTCCTCCGTCAAATTAGCGTTGGCTTTCTCGGCCAATGAATGAAGACAAGATTTTTTGTTGTAAATCACCTATATTTCGACCGGGTACACCGGCCTTCTTCAGGGTGAGTGACCGTTACAAACGCGAAACACCACTGATGCAAGCAGCTGATACTAGCGCGCGCGTTTTAAACCGTTAAAATACGCGTTACGTTCCTGCGCGTGCATAAAAGATTTCAATTACTTCTCTCTCGAACCGCGCGGTTCTGAGAATAGAAAAAAGTCACTATCGTTTAAACCATGCGGCTTGAGGCTCTTCAGCCTATACGCCCATTGTCCCTCTTTTTGTAACAACTATCTTTCGTTTGCAACCCTATCAATGAGCAAAACGCCCAAGTCCGAAGAGAAATGTCGATAAATAAAGTCATCTTTCTCCTTTTGATTTTGTACGAGTTTTACGTGACCTTTAAGGCGGCTTTTGTGATTGTTGAACCTTAACCTAAACTTCGTCATTGTCGATCCCACATACTGCATACCACACACCTTACAAAAAATTAAATAAATGACGTTTTTTGAGTTACAATCCAGGTTATAGTTAATGGAGTATGTCTTTCCCGTGACATGACTTGTGAACTTATTGTCCAGACTCAAATAATTACATACTTATAATTACATATTTACATAATAAATAATTACATACATACATAATTACATACATGTAAATAATTACATGTCTCTACATTTGACAGTTCCTCTCGCCATCCGTTGCGTTGGCTTCAACTTCGCATGAACTAGGTAATCCCTCAGATTCTTGGGTCGTCTAAAAGCAACCATCGGTAGATTGGGTACTGCGTTCCTGCACCTTTCGGAGCAATGCAGCACTGGTTGCAACTCCTTAATTAGTCCTCCAATGTTCGGCAGGCTGGGGTGGTATGTCGTGACAAATGGTATCCTGTCATTTTTTTCTTTAATATAGGGCGCCAATACCTCCTCCCTGGATTTATTCCTCGCTTTTCGGATTTGTGCTTTTACGAAGTTTTTCTTGTATCCTCGGGCCATTAAAAAGTGACAAAGTTCCCTTAATACCCTTGATATCCCTTGTTAAGGTTCAACAATCACAAAAAGAGGGACAATGGGCGTATAGGCTGAAGAGCCTCAAGCCGCATGGTTTAAACGATAGTGACTTTTTCTATTCTCAGAACCGCGCGGTTCGAGAGAGAAGTAATTGAAATCTTTTATGCACGCGCAGGAACGTAACGCGTATTTTAACGGTTTAAAACGCGCGCGCTAGTATCAGCTGCTTGCATCAGTGGTGTTTCGCGTTTGTAACGGTCACTCACCCTGAAGAAGGCCGGTGTACCCGGTCGAAATATAGGTGATTTACAACAAAAAATCTTGTCTTCATTAATGTTATATATATATATATATATATATATATATATATACAATTATGTATACAATGTGCCGGTTGTTACCATAATGGCTTTATGGCAACTCCTGAACTTGGGCACAGGATGTACGGTTACACATTGTTGGATTGCATTGTGGAGTCACGAGAGTGTTCAAACTGCAAGCAGTGAGCGAAGCAATATGCCAATAGTGAAAACCTTTTACGAGACTCTCTACCCAATCCATAGAGTGCTCAAACTGTATGAACAGTGATATATATATATATATATATATATATATATATATATATATATATATATATATATATATATACTTACAAATTAGTGTGGGAAGGGAAATCGCTGTGAATCGCCTTCCTAACGAGAATATGTTGGTGATCCTAAGATTATGAGACAATTAGTTGTCCATATCTCCCTTCCCACACTAATTTGGGGAGTGGACTGTGAATCGCTGAACGACTGGGTAAAGTGACGCGATCCTAATTGCAGAATTTGTGTAAATGTCTCCCAAGAGCTTTCCACTATGAAGCCACAAATGTGTTGTTTGTGTTTGTGTAAGTGTGGTTGTCTCAGTGGCCTAGTGGTTAAGGCATCTGTCCGGTCATCCGGAGACCCAGGTTCAACTCCTGGCTGAGGCACTTTTTCACTCATAATCTTTGTTGTGAAAATTTCTGTTCTCAATTTAACTCTCTATGTATATATATAGTATATGAGAGAACCCCTAACCCTGCACACCCCAAATAATCATATTTTCACTGAATAAATGTTTGAAAGAATATTTGCCCTGAGTGGGATTTGAACCCACGTCCTCCTGCATACTAGTTAGACGTGATAACCACTACACCATCAGGACAACCATGCTGGCAACATGACAATCTAAGATGTGATTTATGTGATTCCGGACGTGGGCCTCCTGGGATTTTTTCTTTCAAGGTGACAGGGTAGGGGAACTCAAGTAGTTTAAGGACTGGGTCAAGGGCTTTGACCAGGAAAACACCGTTTATTCGCAATAACTTTTACAAACGAGATGAAAATGAATCGAAATTTGGCACATAGAAAGATATTATCGTCCTTAACATTTTTAAGTATAATAAGCTGAGTGTCTATTAATCTCTTAAAAAAAATTATGAGGACAAAGGTCATTTTTCAGTCCAAAATTCAACCTATAATTATTTGTAACTGTAATTTCAAGACTTGAGGACAATCATTCCAAACGTAGAAGGTTAAATATGTTAAACCTCCATCGGAAAAGTTAATTTATTTAACTATACAAAGAAAATTCGCTACCAATTCGCCGATTTAGGTAATTTTAAAATTTTGATCACGTGACATGTCACGTGACCAAATTTTTGCGTTAAGGCAAAAGAAAACATCAAGATTAACATTCAGGGAAAATTTCATTTTGATCTAGGTTTTCTCGGTGAAGATATTAAGTGTCAACCATATTTTCCGAATACACTTTAAACCCAGGCCTTAAACTGCTTGAGAAGCCTATAACTCCATTTGAAACCCAACTAAGGATCAAATTCATGATACACGACCGAAAGATGGATTGGTTTAAAATACTCTTGAAAACAGATCATTAGAATGGAATTGTGACTTACTCGCGCGCGTTTTCTCGTGCTTGGCGCGGGTAACATTATTTGTATCGAGTTCTGATTTTTTTTTCTGATTGGTTCATCGGATTGTCTGCGTCTGTTGTGATTGGCGGAGTAATTACTTTCGCTTTGGTTATCCGTGTGAATGATCCTGTGTATTCTATTTAATTCTTTATCTAGTATGTATTGAAGTGTGGGACAACAAGTTTATGGCGATTCCGTAGATTTTACTCATTTCCTGACTGGTTATAATGTTTCCCATGCACAGTAATGTTACATGTTTTGTTCTTGGCAGGAAATACCATTTACTGCGGACTTGGTAAAAACACAAATGTGAGTCCAAAATGTACCAACAGGTATTTAAAAACACGTCTGCTTTGATTACGCAACCCGAGACACGAACAGCTGGAAACAGAACATAAATTGGCCCGTACTTCTTCCTTTACACACAAATTTTCTCAACTTTCAATCTGCACATCAGAGAAAAGAAATCAAGACATTTCTGACCAAAATGAAGAATTCAGTTCTTCTCATCGTTATCTTGTCTTCCATCGTCTTGACAACAACGGTAAGCCATGTAGAAAGTCTTAAATGTGGAAGTTTGAGCACAGGCAAGAACTATTTCTTTTCATTGTAAATCTTTTCGATGGATAACCAAAAAATTAAATAAATAAATAAATAAATTAATTAATTAATTAATTAACCCCCCGCAGAAGTTATGGAATTGTTTCAACACAGACCATTCATTGTAACTCAAACAAATAACAAATACCCATGCAACGATGACAAATGAAAAAGTGAAATGACCAATCGATGGATTATACTTCATTAACTTTGTCTTTGATTGTTCTAAAAGAATGAAAGCGAAGCCAAAAGCAGGTCGATATTCTCTTAAATAGGTTACGTACTTTCGATATAGAAATTACATTTCTTTAGCCCCTGAGTCACGTTGTTTTACTGTTCCACGATTAATCAAGACATTTTTCGTGCATGTACTCTGTAACTGGCACGATCATGACGTCATCGACTGCACGTTGTAGTTAATGTAGCGTTGTAGATATTTCTTGCTTTTCCGTATGAATATAGATTAGTTTATGGCAAAAGTTAGGCGATTTCCCACGCGTTTGGAAATATAACTGGAATGGTCGTGGCCTCATTTTGATTTCACCTCGTAAATCTTAATTGAACTTTTTTGCGACAACCACATGTGTTTTAACAAGTGCTAACCACGGGGGCCCCTCATTAGCCAGCCAGCTCACGGATCACAGTAATGCAGTTTTCTTTGAGCCCATAAATGCTTTGTATGTAAAGCGGAACAAAGGTCGCTATGTTTATAAAAACACAAAAAGACTCAATTTGAATACGGGCCATTACACCTGAAAGCAATTACACTTTGCATTGGGGATTGAATGTGGTCGCTGGATAGTTTGAAAATGTTATTGTTCGTCCGTTGCGTGGTTGGTGAAAGTTCTGCCTTAAGGAACCTGCGATAAGTAAGGTTTGTAGTCTTATCTCACATCCGACGTTATCTTAACCTTCATAAAGTGCTCTCTTGGGAGAACAGCCAGGCCAAAAAGTATTCTGCGGTATCCATGGTGTTTTCATAAAGTGTCGGACAGCGCGATTGTACATGTTGATCGTGAATTCAAAGATCCAGTAATTACGTACTAAAAAACTGCCTCATGTTGTACATTTAGATTTCTCGTCCATCATTTTAATTGTGCTTTGTACGAACTAACGTGTTGGAAGCGCCAGACAATGGTCATTTGACAAGCTTTTTGAAGGTGTTTATTCGCACAACTTATTTAGCGCTCTTTCTGTAATGTCCTCCAGCGTTTGTGGAAGTAATTGCTGAACGAAATCATGGATTACAGTAAAGAAGCTAATCTAGACAGCTAAAGTGCAGCTGCAACCGTTTCTTTATTTTCAATATAGGATAACATTCAGATAAAGAGGAAAGGGAAAACCATCGTCGACGAAGACCAGGACTTATAATCCGCCGTCAAAACCGTGAGTAACCCATTTTTGTCCATTTAGGGACCGGTCATTATTTATCGCTTGGGGGGTCGGAGGATTTTGGGCTAAACACGATGAAATTTAGCCCCCCCCCCCCCTCATAACTAAATATAACTTTCGTGATCCCCCCCATGTCTTTGCACCCATATTCACCTTTCGACGTGTATATTTAGTGTTTTAAACTTTTATATACAGGTAGTATTTCTAACTATGATGTACTTACAGCATAATAAAGCCGTTATCGCGCAGTCTTTTTTTAAAGTGTCTCTTGATCCGTGTCTTTTTCTAGTCTGGATCCAGACATCTGAATTCAGTTGACATACAAGCAATCTAACAATCCCCAGTGCTTGAAACTGCAAAGTTACTTTTTTTAGAGTGCCAAATAGCAGTCCGCCAAGTCCCTATCAGCAGGTCATATTTAGCGACAATTCGGCCATCTGGAAGGGCTAGGATCGGCCACTGTTCCTGTTTCCTTTTTTATTTTGATCTATAGTGTAATAGATTAGCCTTTGTAGCTTTGCTCACATTTTTATAATTTTTTTTTATTCGTTTTTTTGTTTGTTTTCTTTTTGTTTTCCTTTTTTTTTTCATCCAGTGTTTGCTTGTACAGTAACTTCAGCTATTTGGTCATCTGGTACAGACGTTAAAACTGGCATACGAACAGTTGACTGTTCATCGAGATCAGCAATGACAAGATCATCTTCGCTATCCTCGTCAACATCTAACTCCGTATCTGATTCTTCACTCTCTTCCTCACTGCTGGACAACTCATTCCCGTTGCCTGGACTTCTCTGTCGATAGTAATGGTAGCGAATTGCCTTTATCTTGTCCAGCTTTATACCAACGGTGGTCAGGCCATGTTCCTTAACCCTATTCAGACTGGGCTTTTTTAGGAAATCTGTGACTGGGGGGGGGCTCCTCGGACCCCCCCCCCTTCATATCTCTGGAACCAGTAAGGCTAGGACCATGAAATTTTCACACAATGTTCATCTCTACACAAGGAAACCTCACACCCAGTTTTGACCTGCCACACCCAATTATGACGTCACAACGACGTAATTTTTGTTTTTCCGACGTTTCTTTGATATTTTTCCATCCAGATACTTAAAATATCAAATATAACTGTAAAATCATCTCTTTAATATTAAAACATAATAAATACAAACAAGGACACACTTGTAAAGCGAGAAAAGCAAAAAAAGGCGATAAAACTATAATTTTGAAGTTATTGTCCGCCATCTTGGATCCGCCATCTTGGATTTCCTTTTTTTTTCGTTTAAATTAAAATTTAAAAGATATATCTAAAAGAGAAAAGGATCAGAATGTATAAAACACGTATCAAACTAATGTCTATTATCCAAACAATGAACTTAGAAGCGTTATTTAAGAAATAGTACAACATTTTTCTCTATAAGTAAAAGAGAGCAAAAATTTGCCTACCCCTCCCCCCCAAATATTTGATGTTAAAAATTTTTGATGTCTTTCAAGAACTAGTCACAATAAAAAACTATTCTAACAAGAAAATGCACTATAAGTCAAAGAACAAGATCTTAAAATATAAAATTCACCATATTTTAATATTTTGAAAACCTATGTGTCAAAAACCGGTTGCCATGGAAACATGGTTAATCACACTGACATATTATGGATACCGAAATGTCCCTAGATAAATTATAGGAAAAGTCAGAAAATTTCAGCCTCATAGCTATTTCGGTGTAAGAGTTATCACAATTTTACTGGAGGGGGGGTTCGAAAAGCCCCCCCCCCCCCAGTCTGAATAGGGTTAAGGTACAGGTCGAGCTGTCTCACCTTCAGCTTTTCAACTTTGCCATTCTCAATAAGTATGCCCCACTGGTAGTCCTTGTATGTTAGTCCCTCTTCTAACCTTTTTTTGTCCTTAGCCTCTCTTGTTCTAATATCCTTCCTGATTTTGATATCATTTAGATGGCCTAGGTATTCAATGACATGCTTTTCCTCGACACTGTAGGTTGCACAGAAAGCAGCGATGGTATTTGGATTGCCCGCAGGGATGGCGTTTTGTTCGTACAAGTCCTTCAGACATTTCCTCGGTTGATAATCGTCTGGAGCACGACCTGTTGTCGGCGTTTCGTACACATCCATAAAGTGCCCGGATTTTGCTTGTCTGGCACAGGCTGAGGGATTCTTTCTGTTACTGGTCCCACCCATCTGTTGTTGGTACACCAGGAACAGAGTGTGGAGCTTGTATCGCTTTGCTTATTGCAGGCATCCCGACAAAATTAAAAAAGAGCTCTCCTCGGACGTAGTGGTCCTCAATAAAACTCTCTATCTTACTAAGATATGCCGCACCGGGTATGTCGGCCTTACTGTTTTCTGAAGCATTTCGGTACGTATTTAACTCAGAAGCATTAAAAAAGAATAACTCTTCGGGAGACTCACTCACTCTAATACTGATGTAATCCTTCAGGACAGGGGCGTCGTCTATCCTTTCGGCGACCTGCTTGCAAACGTGCCAAGCATTTTTTCCACACGCTCTTTTTCGTACTGTTCGTAGGAATGGAGAGACATGGCTTTGATTTCGTCTTCAGAGCTAAGTCATGAGCACGTTATTAAAGGAAAAATATAAAAGCGTTAAAACAAAGCTTTCTCGATATAAATTGAAATGCACACATTCGCCAGTGTGACAGACTTCCGTTTTTTAAATAAAGTTGTGTTAGAACAAATTGAGGTTGCAAATGCTATCATCTCCCAGCAGAATGGGCACATTTATGTTGTATGCTTTTCAAACTGGCATTGTTCAAGCATATTTAAGTGGTTCCCCCCTCTGAATCCTTCCAAAATTTTCAGTGATCCCCCCTTTTGGGCTCTCAGTTACGACTGATCCCCCCCTCTGTTCTCCTAAAAATCAAGTGATCTCTCCCAAATCCTCCGACCCCCTCCCCCCCCCCCCCCAGGCGATAAATAATGACCGGTCCCTTAGCACTGAGAAATTTGAAGTTATTTGTGACTAGTTGACAGCGGTTGTGTAACCTTAAGGAAGATTCCCAAGTTAAGAGCTGACTAAAATCAAAATTGAAGAAAATTCTCCAATTTCATTTTTAAAATACGTACTTTAATTACAAACATACAACACCATTGAATGCTCAGCCGGGAGATAGGATTCCATCTACAAAAAGTATAAAAGTTAGAACTACATGGCACAGCCAAAGATTTGGCTCCTGGAGTGGCGAAAGGGTGAAAAGATGTGTTGCTTGCTTAGCGGTTTACTTGCTTAGCAAACTTACAGTTTGTGTGGCAAATTTTAAGGTCGAAAACCTAACTGAATCACACGGTTTTATATATTTTTGTGAGAAGTGATGTTTGCGTTTGCCATTTTTAGTTATAATAAATCATAAACAGGGCAAAAGCAAGGCGTCACCCGTTTCTACTGTAAATAGTTTAAAACGTTTCGGCGTCATTTATCAGGCTAAATGTCCGCCCGTCGTTTTTTCCAGCGAACACTTAAACAAAACAAAATGATAATAAAAGCGGTATAAGTCGTCCTTATCAACGTCTCTTTAAGACGCTTAAAATAGAATGTGGATTGAGTTCGATTGAGTTCGATTGAAATTCAGTTCGATTGCGTTCGATTTACTATGCCGGGATTAACAACTGTCTCAGATCCGCACCGACTCAAACAAATTCCGTTCTTCATCTCGTTTGTGCTGGTTCGCGCAAAGGTTCAAATATTAGTTAGAATAAACGTTCAAATGCTCTAGGTTAATTTACCAATGAGCCAGGTAGCACTTCATTTGGCAGTTTGTAAGAAATCCGGCGATATTGGACCGCCGATGACCGATCCAATGTAACGTTTTTCAAAAGCAATTTCTGTTTTATTTATTTTTATTTTACTACAGCTATGAAATTATTTACAAGACAGAAATTACAAAGTCAAATTTAGTGTTTTTTCGTAGTATTGAAAAGGATAATTATAATAACAGAACTATTTTGTACCGGTATTATTGTGATTGAAAAAGGAGAAAGTTAATTATTAATAAAGCGACTTAAAAACTGCGCGTGTCTTGCGCAATAAACTACTTGACCCTTTCACTCCCAGAGTGTGTAGTTCTAACTTTTGATTCTGTCGACGAAGTCCTATGGTGTGACCATTCAAATGAAACCTCTTCGGTAGCACTTTTGCACGGTACCATTTGTTTTTCAATATTTTACAAAATAAAATTTGGGACCTTCTTGAATTTTGATTTTTTTCCCCATGTATGCATAAAAGAACTCAAAGTTGATCAAAAAAGCGGCAATTCTTTCACGAAATCCACTACTGATTCATGTTATGCGGTCCAGCTGTTTAATTCTGTGGATACAGAACTAAATTGCGACCATTCAAATTAAAGCTTAACGAGGATTTTACTTGCCTGTGGTGCTGTTGCTTGTGTTTGTATTGTATTTTATAACTGAGGTCAGTGGCTTTTACTTTTGAGGCTAAAATGTCACCATTCAAATATGGAAGCATTCGATGAGTACTTTAATGTCGTTCTATTTGGTTTTCAAGGGTCTTTTCCATTAGAATTTTCAGTATTTTTTTAGGTAAACTCTTAAAAGGAAGCAAAATTGGTTATAAACCCTGAAAATGTTTTAACATAAGCAGTAGCAGCCGCCAGTCATGCCCGGGGGGGGGGGGGGGTACTCCCTATAATGGGTTATACGGGGATGCTCCGCCCGAAAGGGGTACCTTTTTTAGGCTGGAGGTATATGAAAGGGTCGGGATTTCACGAGTTGAAGTATATCAAAGGGTAGGGATTTCACGAAGAATAGGAAAGGGTAGCCAAAACACGAGCTGAAGCATAAAAAGGTAGGGAAAACTGCCATTTAAGTATTATAAAATGGCCTTTCAAAATATATCAAAAGTCTTGACGAGTGAATGTTTATTATTCGAAATTACCACTAACAAGTTCTGTTTGCACATTTCCATGCTCATTACAGTGCATCTATTGTGTAACTGTCACACCTTATAGGATCGAAATTTCCTTCACATGATTGGTTAAATAAAATATCATCCAATCATATTCCATCCTCCGCAACCAATCACATCCACTAATTTGGCTGGACTATACTATAAAAAGAGAATTGATCTTGACCTCAGCACTTGTGACTAGCTCTACTGCTGAGCTCTTGGAAAAAGGCAACTGACGAAGGATCCAATATCTTGGTTCCGAAACCGGTCTTGCGTTAAAAGCTAACAACAGTTCTCATCAGAACACTACCATGGCACAGACAGTTTCCGACCAGGAGATGATTGCCATTTTAACAGACATGGCGGACAGCGCAGCTCCCGCAATATCACCAATCAAGTCACCTAAGCGACAACGTGACCAGACCAGCTCAGAAAAAGAGATTCCTAACCCAGAACCAGGCGCCAAGAGACACAAACCAGACCAGACAGAACGCGCCAAATCCACCCGGAATCGACTCTTTACGCTGCATACCAGACGAGCCAAATGTAAACGGTCTCTACAAGTCCTCAGAGAACAAGCGAGAAATTCCACGTGTCCCTACGGCTTACAGTATAGACCAAAACCACACATCAGGTTCGACGACACATTCCAAGCAGCCATGGACCAGATCTGCCATTACGCTGATAATCAAAGAACAGGAAACCCCGGGGGGTACTCGATATATCCTTGGGTGGGGAGGTGCGGCCCAGCCCCTCATACCCTGACCCTGTTTAAGACAAAAATCGCTGATTTTCCTACCCTGTTTATGACAGAATTCCGATTTTTGATACCCTGTTTAAGACATTTAACCCGATTGCGTGACGGTGCAAACCAAGCCGATTTCTCCAGTTCATAGTGACGTGAACAATGTTTGTAGTACAGCAGGAACGGAAACCGGATGTAACGCTAGTTCATCTTCGAGTTCCTTTGCAGAATATACTCCAGATTGCGGCGCTAGATCAAAGCTTGAATCGGTCAATAGTATTTGCGTTCCTTTTATGACCGATAGTTCTTCTTTAACGGTTGGCATAGAGGGTCATGATTTTTATTGTTTATTAGATTCAGGAGCTGCTGTCACGGCAATAAGTGCTGAAGTCTGGCATACTTATTTGAGTCA
>JAJGOT010000688.1:20000-117500 GCA_022457155.1 Cladopsammia gracilis
TACCTTGGCCACGTAGTTACCCCAGAAGGCGTGAGTCCCAACCCAGACAAGATACGAGTTGTTCAAGAATTCCCAACCCCCACAAATTTAAAGGAATTAAGAAATTTCTTGGGGCTTGCAAATTATTACAGGCGTTTTGTTAGAGGTTTTTCGCATATTGCTAGTCCTTTAAATGCATTGACTAAGAAGGGTGTTAATTTTTGTTGGACGGATGCTTGTTCGGTGGCATTTGACAAGTTGAAGCGAGCTTTAGTTTCTGCTCCTATTTTGGCGTACCCTAACTTTAAAGAGCCTTTTCTGTTATTTGTTGACGCTAGTGCCACAGGCATTGGTTTTACTCTAGGTCAGGTTCAGAACGAAAAAGAAGTTGTCATTGCGTACAACGGTCGTGGCGTCAATCACGCAGATCAGAACTATAGTACCACTGAAAGAGAGGCACTCGCATTAGTTGAAGGAATCAAGAAGTTTCAACCTTATTTACATGATCGTAAATTTACTATAGTAACTGATCATAGCTCACTTCGTTGGTTAATGAATGTCAAGGACGCATCGGGCCGTCTTGCTAGATGGTCTTTGCTTTTGCAGCAGTATGATTTTGATATAATTCACCGTCCTGGGACGATGCATAGTAATGCAGACAGCCTATCTAGGCGTCCATATAAGTCTTATAAGTTAAGTTTACTCCAGAAGGAGGAGCCACAACTGGCGAAAACTCGGGAACTACAGAGGCGTGATCTCGAGTTGAGCGAGATTACTGACTTTTTAGAAAATGATGGTTTGCCATCTGATGATAGGGCTGCACGCAAACTTTTGCTCACAAGTGGTAGTTTTTATATCGGAAACGACGGTTTACTATATCATTTAGATAGCAATCGAAAGCATAAAGCTTGCGAGTCGTTTTCTCAACTTGTTGTCCCAGCAACTTTAGGGTTCGAAATTTTGTCTAATGTACATGACCATGTTTCTGGTGCGCATTTTGGGGTCCACAAGACATTTAACAAGGTTAAGCAAAGGTATTGGTGGAAAGGTATGTTCAAAGATGTCGAGCATTGGTGTAAGTCGTGTACTGAATGTTCAATGCGAAAGTCGCCCAGAAATTCAAAGAAGGTACCTTTACTCCCTATTCCAGTCGAGAATGCATTTGATAGGGTAGCTGTCGATGTGTTAGGGCCTTTCCCTCCATCGAACAAAGGTAACAGATACATAGTAATTTTCAGTGACTACCTTACTCGTTGGTGTGAAGCGTTTCCAGTCCCAAGTGTTGAAGCAACCGTAGTTGCTCGCCTTTTAATTGATGAGATTATAGCCAGACATGGTGCTCCGAAATTTTTACTTTCTGACAGGGGAACAAACTTTTTGTCAAAGATAATAGCGGAAGTGTGCAAAGTTTTTCAGATTCACAAAGTTAATACTTCAAGTTATCACCCACAAACTGATGGTTTGGTGGAGAGGTTCAATTCGACCATATGTCAGTCTCATTCGATGTATGTCGCCAAAAATCAGAAAGACTGGGACGATTTTATACCGCTCATTTTGTTTGCTCACAGAACTTCCGTTTTGGAAGCAATTAGCGATTCACCTTTTTATGTTCTTTATGGCCGTGAGCCTCGTTTACCCGTCGATGTGAAGTATTTACCTCCAGTTGATGACGATGTAACCACGTCAGTTTTCGAGCATCGTAAACGTGTTGTTGAGAAGATAGAATTGGCGCAGAATTTGGCAAGGGAGAATTTGCAGCGTGCTCAAAAAAAAGGAAAGATTATTATGATCAGAGTGCAAAGGAGCCTATTTTTGAAGTTGGCCAACGTGTTTGGGTCTTATACCCCTAGGACCAGAAACGGAATGTCTAAAAATTGGTTAGGACCATACCGGATAGTCGAGAAATCATCTCCTGTTCACTTTCGTTTGCGTACGGACACTAATAAGAAAGTCACTTTTGCAGTACATGCTAATAGAATGAAGCCGTTTATTGATCCTAATTTAAGACTAATCGACCCTCCGCCGTTCGATGATCATAGTGTACCTTATCTTGATGAGTCAGATATTCCAGAAGATTCGTTTGAACGTGAGCTTCCCGTTGATGCTAGTGCGAATACCAGCGTAGTTTCGCCGAATTGAGCAGCTTTGCGTCCTGAGTCACAGTCAGAAATTCAAAGTGTACAGTCACATTCGAGTCCTGAACAAGTTGTAATAGATAACGAAACTGTGTTTGATGCTGAAAGGATTCTCAAATCTCGTAAAAGGAAGGGGAAAACAGAGTATCTTGTTAGGTTGTATGGTTATCCAAAAAAACAGTCAACTTGGGAACCAGAGGAAAACATTTTAGATAAACGTCTCATTGATTCTTTCAACCAGCCACATACATACATACATACATACATAAACTTTATTTTTTCTCGAATTTAAGAGTAGCTTTTAGTAGCTAATTTCTCCGAGAGAAAAATAACAAATAACAAAATATACAATAAAATATTCAATATCATTATAAAATACAATTCTGTGCAATATTTACAATTAACGGCTAAAATGAAAAAAATCTGTTTACTAAGTATTTTAAAATACTGTATTAAAATTTAAAATTAATTTACAAAATGTTCCAAATTTACATTAAGTTAAGGCTAGCTAATGCTTTTTTAAAGTCATTAAGGTTCAAAGTAATGCGTTTTCGTTAAACATTTTTTTTATGTTTTAGGAGTCAAGATTGTTTTGGTTCTAGAAAAGTTTCAGTAGATGGATTCCAGCGTCAAAGCTCAACTATCGCGCTGCCCTGTGGGATTTATAGTCGTTTATGTTCACCTTTCTATAACAAATTCTCAGAAGTTCGATTCACTCACTCAGAAGGTCACATTTTATCCATCATCCTTAATGATGAGTCATTCACCTCGGCCACTTACTTTTTATGAAGATACGAAACTTCTGAACGTCCATGCAGTCTTGAATTTTACTGAGTATGGTAAGCGCTTCACCATAAACAATAACTGTTGTTCTGTTCCTATGGATAAATTCTTTGATCAATTGTTACTTACGTCAGTTCGCGATTTTCAGAAGGTTGCTCGTAGGCTTCTTTCTTTGCCAGGATTTTCAACTTTAGTTGAGTGTGACACTTATTTGCCTAGATATTATCAGTTCATGGTAGGACAAGTTTCCGGAATGACATGTCCGAGAGCGTATAGGAGTTCTGTTTCAGAGTGTAAAACTTGGGCGTTGCAATTTTGTCAAGACATATCTGTAGACGAAAGACAATGGTTACTCGAAAAGAGCCGTGTGGGGCGTTCAAACTGGATGTGCCACGCGGGCGGCCTAGGTCTTTTTAGGGCACTGTACACGGTAACAGGCCACAAATGCGAGAAAAAGTTTAATCATGTAAAGAACTTGAAGGTCACTTTAAGAACTTTGAGCCGAGCTATGTCAATTTCTCAGGGTATGATGCGCGTGATTAACGGCAAAGTCGTATATTTGTTCAAAATTACGGATCAAATGAACAGTAAACTGGATGTTTTGGCCCAGGATTTGAAGTTAATTGATAGCACTTTTACTGGTTGGCAGAGAGAACTAAGAAAATTCGCCAATACGGTCGTGTCACGAGGATTTGACAATGGAATTTCATTGCAAATATACCGCGGAGATAAACCGCGCTTTTGTCGTGTTTCTTAGACTTTTTGAGATCCAGGATACTTTAAGCCAAATTTCCCGGCTGAAAGGAAAAACGTTGATCGGTTATCCAGATTTGCCTAAATTTGTCTCTTCGCATTTGTCTGCAAAACTCACTATTGATCCATCACTGAAATTGACCATAACAGCGTTAGAGGAAGGTTTGTCTGTTCTTGCCAGCCCCATGGTTGATGTCGAGCATAACGGTAATAATCTAGTTGTTAACATTTTGTTATTGGTACACGGATCAAAACAACTTTTGTGTAGTAGAGCACTTGACACCACTTAAGTTTAACATATCGGGTAAGTGTTTTAAGCAGATAGTGTCTTTAGAAGCGTTAAATAGATGTAATCTCGCTACCATGCAGGCTCAACTATCCGAGCTACAGGAAGTGTTTTGTAAAATAAGCAAAGCAGTTAATGTAAATAAAGAAAGAGTTGAACCTTACACAGGTGTGTAATACTAGAGCACAGAACGAGAGCACAGAACGAGGAATACATTAAAAACTTCTCTAAGAAAGCTCTATCAAATGACGAGGTTAAACTGCTCTCTAGAGGTCTCAAATTCATACCAACTCCTCCTGTTCCCAGCTCTAACAAATCCTTACTTAAGGATTTTGATAACTTTCTCTAGAAGAATGCTTTTAAGATACATGTTCGTAAATGAGAGGAAAACTCTAGTTCATCCCTTCCATGTAAAACATGGCAACCACCTATTCAAAACTCGGTTGCTCTCGAAACCTACTTGGAAGATACAAAACTAGAACTAGCTTCTACAGTTTTCCACCTTAAAAAAGACAATATCACAGCGAACGAAAGAAAAGCAATCAGCTCACTTAAATGTAATAGCGAAATAAATCTCAAAAAAGCTGACAAAGGAACAACTACAGTCATTATGGACACGGCACAAAAAGTACAAGAAGGCTTACAGCAACTTTCAGACTACAAATTTTACAAGCCTCTCGCATCTTCCATTGTGTTAGACACCGCCCGAAAAGTTAACACAATAGTTGATAAACTATTCAGTTCGGGTAATATTGACACGATGACTTACAATTTTTTTACAACTGGCCTCAAACAACCACGCATACCAGAATTCTACACGCTGACTAAAATTCATAAAAAAAAATACCAGTCGGCAGACCAATAGTCTCTGGTAGCAGCGGTCCTACGGAGCGAATTTCTAGTTTTGTCGACTCACTATTACAACCCATCGCCGCTAAACAGGAGACATACTTAAAAGACACCACCGACTTCATCAATTTTATCGAAAACACGCAAATCCCAGACAACGTCATCCTAGCCACCCTCGACGTTAGTTCCCTCTACACTAACATTCCAAAAACAGAAGGAATGGATGTTATTTGCCGTTACTACGAAGAACACTATGAGCATAAATTACCAATTCCCACAAACGATGTACGGGAACTTTTGCGGTTCATACTTGAAGAGAATTCTTTCAAATTTAATGAGACACTTCTTACAAACTCACGGCGTTGCCATGGGGACGAAGAGTGCAGTATCCCTCTCGATCATTTTTATGGCAGACCTTGAAAAGCGACTGCCTATGGCTTGCCCTTTTAAACCTATAGTTTGGAAAAGGTTCATTGATGACATATTTTCTCTGTGGAACACTCCAAAAAGCGAAGTTTCCGATTTCGTTGCCTTGGCTAACTCCTTCCACCCCACAATCAAGTTTACTTGTGAAATGTAATCGAACCTCGCTGTTTTTCTCGATACTGAGGTCTTTAAGGGACCCCGCTTCTCAACTCAAAGAATCCTCGATTTACAAACACATTTCAAACCTACGGAAACCTTTCAATATACGCACTTCTCATCTTGTCACCCTTTTAATTCTAAAAAGGGCTTTATCAAAGGAGAAGCACTTCGCTTACTGAGAACTAACTCAGTCAAGGATAATTTTGAGAAAAGCAAACGAGACTTCGAGGAAAGACTCTGTAAGAGAGGCTACCCTAGAGCGCTCGTTAAAAAAATTCTGAGTGAAGTCCAGTTCATAAACAGAAAGGAGGCTCTCCGTAACAAGACAAAACAAACTAAAGAGATTCTACTGTTTGTTACCACCTTCAATCCGCCACGTCGAATCTAAAAAAGATTCTCATGAAACACTGGCACATCGTTCAACAGCAGCCTAAGCTTAAATAAATTTTTACCCAGCCACCTAGCTATTGTTTCTTACAGGAAGGAAAAATCCCTAAAGGACATCCTTGTCTGCGCAAAACTTCGTTCAATCACAAAACAATCATGAAACCAACCTAGCGCTCAAAAAATATATCTACATATGATCGCCGAAAACGACTCACGATCACCAATCGCGCAGTTCTGCCGCATGCGACACATCCGAGTCAACTGTCTATCGATCACCTACGCTGATTGTTCTCACTTTACAGGAAGGAAAAACATCGAAGGACATCAAACAATCTTAACCCTATTCGGCCTGGGGGGGCACAAAGTGCCCGCGCTAACTTTCAACATTCATAACTTCTTTAATATGTATTCAAATGCCATCAAACTTTGTGACTTTTCCTAAAATTTATCTGGCAACAATTTCACATGACAATGTTTTGATCACGTGACTTGACGTTTCCATGGCAACAAGATTTTGACAACCATGTTTTTGGAAATTTGCATATTTATACATTTGAATGAAGAAAAACAATGTTTATTGGTATAACTTTTGTATTTTTACGTCATTTAGCGTTTATTTATTGGTTTTGATTAATTTTGTGTCAATTTGGATGGTTTTAAAGAGGTTTTAAAAAAATTCAGAAATCCAAGATGGCGGCCGTATAGCTAATTACCTAATAACTACGTCATATGATGTCATCACTCCATTGTGCGGACCGCAAAGGAGACAGTTTTGGACGTACTATGTACCCTCTAGGTTTCATTGTCATAGCCTTAATGTTCTTGAAGTTACGAAGGGGGGGGGGGGCACAATGTGCCCCCCCCCCAGGCTCAGGAACTAAAAAAAAGCCCAGGCCGAATAGGGTTAAAATCGATTAAGCGCTTTTATGTTCACTTGAAGGTAAATTTACATTTGATCACAGAAACTGACTTTAAACAAGCAATCGTACAATTTCTGTTGATTGCAGCAACTTAAGTCAATATATCTGATCACCTAAGAAATATCCTAATATTTGATTATTTCCGTAACCAACGTAGAAGCAGAGGACTCGTAGACTTTATTAAACATGGGTTAAGCACGGTTAAGTTCTTATTATTTTGCCTGGGAAAAAAAGAATTTTGTTAAGTGCTGTCTGAAAACGCGTATTGCGGTCTGATAACGGCAATAGTTTTACGAAGCGGCGGACACATACCGTCAAAACTCTTCAAGTCTGAAATTGCGTATAACCTTCGGAACTTCGGTGTAAACAAGAAAAAAATGTACCAAAATTCGTCTGCCGATACTTTTGACCCTTTAGGTATTTCGTTATAAAAGGGGGAACATTAAAGAGACAAGTCTAAAAGGGCTATAGGCATGCAAAAGTTTCAATACTGAGGGGACAAACATTTCGCCACCATACCAAAAATATTTAGGAGTACTTTCTTTCCCAGTGTTTTAATTCATACAATAGCCCTTATCCAAATAATAAAAAGGCTTTTGCCACATAAATCACTTTTAATTGTTTTTTTTTTATAGACAGGATGTTTTTTTTAGATATTGTCCTTTTCACAGCAGTGATAATGGTAATTTCATAAGATAAAAGGACCGTGTCACGAAATTTCAGAAATGTGAAAACCTGTGACCAAAATAGATGATCGAATGTAGTACCGTCTTTAGTAGCGGCAAGAACGAGAATCCATCAAAGATTTTAACCTTCCTACAGACGTAAGTACCAGTAAGCTAGTACACTGCATGGTCAAGTTCGTGCAGCTGTGATGCAAATGTTTAGAAAAATACCTCCTAACCTCCCGTAATATTTGGAGTGAAATATTTACTAAAAGAAACTTTATTGACTTTTATTACACCAAGTTAGTCCACTAACAACCTGGGGTGCTCTTGCGTGGGTATCGACTGTCTGTTGGTGTTCCAAAAGTCATTTCCTTCTTTAAACCTCTTAAAATTTTATTGAAATTCACGTGTACTCCCGCCTTAAAGACCAAATATTTAAACCAAGTCGAAGGTGACCTGGCGTGTGTTTCTTAAAACATCCGAAGACATTTCAGGCCCGAAAGCTGCTTTATAAATTCAGTTTCTTAGTTGTTAAGTTGTTAGCCGGCAAACCAACCCAACTTGTGCAGTAAACGTCAGATTTTATTGCTTAGCTTTCAAAAGCAACAAAATTGGATATTTGTTGTAAACATTTTGCACATAACATAGCTTTTCGGGTCCGTACAGTTTACGGGAGCTTTGAGAAACGCACGCCAGGTCCGAGGCTAAATCGATGTACTGTACTAGGACTTCATGCCTTAAAACTGGGGTCCTAACTGTTTTATTGGAACTCCAGAGTCATACCTTAACCCCCAAATTTCTCCTTTGTTATAATATCAATGTTTACCATAGAGTTCCGACTGAGTAGCGGTTCTCGTCACTTTCGGAATTAGCAGGCATAAGGGGCCAGGGGTCGCAACTTTCGGGTAGCCGTTACTTTCAGGCAGCTAAAATACGCGTCTGATTAATTGAAGCCGAAAAAATGTCGCGTCGCCCTCCCAACAGCTTAGGAACGGGAAAACGAAATTAGGGACCGATCGTTTATTACGTCCTGGGGGGGGGGGGGAGGGGACGGTGGTTTTTGAGGGGGGGTATTTTTTTTTTTAAAAGCTCCATTTGAGGGGGGGGGGGGTATTTTTTACCTTGCACGAGAAGTGAGGGGGGTTAAATTTTAAGACATACAAAAGGTAGCAACTACATGTATATAATAGTTATTGAAATAATGGCAATCTGAAAAAAAATATTAAAAATATATAACATATTATATAAAATGTAATTGAAATGAATACTCATTTCGATGAGAAAATAGCCACTGGTGCCATCAGGGAGCTTTAACAACCACGACGGCAACGCCAAAGATAACGTCATTGAAAAAAAAAAAAGAATTTGCGCTCATTTAAGTAATGGTCCTAGTAAGAACTAGGGAACCTAACGGCAAGGAATGCAGAAAGGTGTTAATCGTGATATTGTTGAAATCGTCCACCTCATTGGCTAAAACGTGAAAATCTACCGTCACTTAACCAGGTAGTGCATTTATTTGTCTCTAGTACGGAATCAGTACGAAAAAAAGGGACAAAAGTTGTTAACAAAGGTTTCTTTGTTTTTTTGTGGACTTTTGTCCGGGGGATTAGTTCTTTCTTCTTTATAGAAGCTATATTAGGGCATTGAGGATATGGTTGGTTAAACCGGTTAGGATTTCAAGAAGGGCGTCACATACTGCCACTAAAATTTTTGGGGAGCACCCCCGGACCTATTGTTAATTTCCCAAGGGTATTGGGATGTCAGAACTTGTCATAAACTTGTCATATCTCACATTACGTTACCGCAAAGGTATTAAGTCCTTCTTTAAGTTTCGATATCTCAGGTTACCTATCAGTTTCAATCATTTGTCGTAAAGCCATTGAAGCTGCTTTAGAAGGGTAATAATAGATCAAATGCGTTTTCTTGGGAAACGCAGTTTGAGAATTTCAAGGTGTATTTTTACGAATGGAGACGTTTTAAGAAAGTTAAATGGGACAGGAAAGTTTGTTTTAATATGAGCGATATGGCAGAGCAAAATAGCATGAACTTTGCGTTTTTTTCTATTTTGGAATATTACGGTTTGATTGTGCAATAGTATGGGAAAGACGTCATAGTTTTGTTGATTTAGCTACCGTGCACAAGGAAATTTTGCTGATTGTCCGACTGAATTTGTTTTCCGGGAGGAAATTTTTGCGAGTTGCGGAGACAGCTAAAATTTCTGCTGGAAGGAAATGTTTGCGGATTTCTGGTCAAGTATAAATAAAATCCAAGGCATCGGTATTAAACTGCAATTTTACTTCCTGGCCGGAGGTTTGTATAATTCCCATAGTTATGGTTGCTGTTCTGGCGCCAATATGAACATAAACAACGAGAAAACTAGTGAGTGAATTATTGTACGTTGTTGTAAAAACGTAACAATATTATGATAACAGTCTCTGGTTCTTTTGAGGACATGTCTGGAGATGAATCGGGAATACAAATGACTGTTGTGTCGGTCGCCTCGGAGTTATGAGAGTTCACTGTTACATGAGAGTTATGAGTTATGAGAGTTCACTGTTAAAAAGTTCCTGTTAAGCCGATATACATCATATACATATCAACATTAAAACAAGTAATTATCTCGTTAATGCGCATGCGATTTCGGAATCAGTACGAAAAAAGGGACAAAAGTTGTTAACAAAGGTTTCTTTGTTAAATTTTGTGGACTATTGTCCGGGGGAGTTTCTTCTTTCTTCTTTATAGAAGCTATATTAGGGCATTGAGGATATGGTTAGTTAAAGCGGTTAGGATTTCAAGAAGGGCGTCACATACCGCCACTAAAATTTTTGAGGAGCACCCCCGGACCTATTGTTAATTTCCCTAGGGTATTGGGATGTCATGAACTTATCATAATTATCTCACGCTACGTCACCACAAAGGTATTACAGTTCTTATTTAGTTTCGATATCTCACGTTACCTACGGTATCAATAATCTTTCAAATTTCAAATCATTGCCATTAATAGATTTAGGTACATGGTAGAATGTATTGACGGTGATAAGAATTGCGCTTTGATTATGCAATAGTATGCAAGGGACCTCGTGATTTTGCAGATTTAGTCAAACTATTTCTTGTTTGCTGCAATTCTCTCTACAGTTGTATTCGTATACAAGTAAAATTTTGTTGTTCTGAATTGAATGACAAAGCAAGCATTTTAACAACCATTTTATACGCGATCTGAGCGTTTCAATTCAAGACAGACATTGGAACTTATTATTACGGACTTAATTGAGAAGACATTATTTGAGTGCCAATACGAAGAAAATATCAAGAAGTGGTTAGGATTTTATCGCATACCGCCACTAAAATTTTTGGGGAGTACTCCCGGACCTATTGTTAATTTCCCTAGGGAATTGGCATGTCATAATTTTTTTTTAAGTTTTGATATATAGCGTTACATATCAATCTTTCAAATTTGTTTTTACGTGGATGTGTCCGAGACGGCATTGATCTTCAAAGGTTCAAGAAATTTGTGTTTTTCTTGTCAATCATATGTCGTAAAGCCATTAGTGCTCATTTAGAAGGGTAAAAAAGGGTCAAATGTTCTTGGGAAACGCAGTTTGACTGAAAATTTCACTGTGTATTTTTAAAATGAATGGAGACGTTCTGAGGAAGTTAAATGGCAAGGGAAAGTTTGTGTTTAGTAGTTATATAAGGTACTATACGGCACTTTTCCATTTTCAGTGTGTTTTGTCGTTAATTTGATGTAATATCATATAATTATCGACGAATCGTCAATAATTATTCGCTCTGGGTACTTTTCAAGATCTAGTGTGTTTTGATCATTATAGACGAAATGTCGATGACACATGTAATATTATGGACGAAATGTCGATAATAATTTGTCGTCACTCCATACTATACGGTATATATTTTAATCGATACACATTGATAACACAGCACAGTTTGAAGAAAAAACTTCATCTTCTTCACATTCTTCAGGTATTGTAAGTGGTGAATTTGGCGGGTTAACATATATATCATGTACCTTCACTTGAAATGAAACTTCTTCTTTGCTGATATAAATACTATCAATTATCAAAGCCATTTTGACTTTTTCTAGCTTTCTCATTGCGATTCTTGTTAAAATTTTATCCCTTTGTTTTGAATATTTGAGAAGTTTAACATTAAACATTTCAGGTCTTATTGAACCCCCAGTAAGTCTTGTACCCATACCTTCAAACTGAAAACCATAAAAAATACCTTTTATTTTATTAGCTATTTTTTCACCATAAACACGTTTTAAATGTCGCCTACAAATGTCTCTAATAAAAACCATACAATCAACAAACTTTTCTTCTTCTTCCGTTGGCATTCGACTTCGTCCTTCTTCACCGTATAAGCGAACAGGAATGGTGTAACCAAGTAGTTCACTACTTTCATTTTGACTATATGTCTCTTTTACACCATAAATTCGAAGAAATGGTGATTCGATAACTAATGGACCTTTATAGGTGTCAATTTTAATTATTTCAAAATCGGTTTTGCTGCTTTTCACCGGTTTATGGAAAATAATATTTGATGAATATTCTAAAACTTTTGAAGGATTCATATTTGTTATATTACCATATTTATTTTTTAAGACGATTTTTTCATTTCTAGTAAAAGAAATGAAAAATAAACAGATATTTAATCTTCTTCATCATCGCTTTCTTGTATCGTTAATAACGATTCTCGTTGAGGTAACGGTTTGAAATATACCTCATGAGCCTTTACTTGAATTGAAACAGTTTTTTCACCAATATAAATACTATCAATTATCAAAGCCATTTTGACATGACAATATGAATTAAGATAATCGAACGGGTTGACTCGATTGTTTCCTTTTGTTCTGAATAGCGTTAAAAATTTATCAGACTTTTCTGAATAATTGAGTTTAGCATATAAAACTGGCGGTTCACTGTCCTTGTAATATAAAAGGTGTTTTAATCTATCAGCTATCTCTACACCACAAGCCTCTTCTAAGTGTTTGTAACAAAGTTCTTCAAAATTTTCCAAAGAAATATAAAACTCATTTTCTTCCGGTGTCGGTTCATCGTCTTTGGACCATAAACAAACCGGAATAGAATAACCAAGTAGCTCACGAGTTCCGTCTTCTTTTTGTCTTTTATGGGTCACACCAAAACTGAAAAGAAACGGTGTTTCAATGACTAAAGGACCTTTTTTATTATCACCATAATCGACTTGAATTTTAATCCTTTGATAATTGTAAAAGCCGCTTTTTATCGGTTTGTTGAAAATAATATCTTCATTACGAACATCTGAAAGACTTGTCAGTTGCATGTTGTTATAATTACATATTTATTTCTTTAAGACCATTTTTCCTACCTGCAATCCTTACAACAGCGTTTGTTTTTCCCATGAATGCAGATACCGTTTCCACCGCATTCTTTGCAAGAATATTTTACACGGCTGTGTTCACAAATCTGTTTTCCCGAGCACTCCTTGCAATAGTATTTGTTATTCCGATGAATACAGATTCCGTTTCCACCGCAATCTTTACAAACATGCCGTTGTCTACCATGTTCGCAAATCCTTGATCCCGAACACTCCTTACAACTGTATTTATTTTTACCGTGTGGGCAAAGTTGTATTCCAGCTTTTGGCGGCTTCGTAGGTTCTTGTTGTTCAACAGCTTGTAAAGCTTCGATCAGTTCGGCTTTCCGCATCAGATGCCATCCTTTAATTTTCTGCTTTTTTGCCATAGCTTTGAGATCTTTTACCGTAACTTTAGGTTTCGATTCTTGCTTTTCCATTCCTCTATAAAGTACTTTTTATTTTTAAGACCACCACAACAGTGGTTTGATAAACGAGCGCTTTCGAGTTACGACGTTTCCGAGAAATCGGTCTTAATTTATTCATCTTTTCCGAGAATTGCAGCGCATTAGCATACGTGTTCATCGATGTGTGAAACCTTTGTGAAACCGATTTGCGAGTGTAAAATAAACTATTATTTTTCACTTACAGCTACGCCTCCAAGTTTTAATATTATATTTATTATAAACCATAAATTAGAAAACATTTCAAAGCTTTTTAGTTTTATTTTACCTTCTAAAGTACATGCGCAGTCAGCCAAATTCATAGCGGTTAGCGCGCGTGACACTTTACACGTACCACATGTGTGAGCGCGATAACTTCTACCTATATAAAAGACCTTTTCGAACCATATATAATATTAAGTCTGTAATTCGGTAGAACTCAGGGGGGAGACGGTTGGCCACTGTCAGAACCCTGCTTACGGTTCATGCGATGTCAGACCCACGGGGTAGCAGTGTAGTTGCGTCAGTTGACTACGCTCTGGTGAACCAGCCTCGGCCCAACTGATAACAGGGGGGTGCTCAAAGATCTCTTCGGAGAACTTAACCTCACCCAGAGGTATAAAATGGGTGACAACCGCTTTGTCAGCGGGAAAAGTCCTCACTTCGGTGAGGCAAAAGTCCTCACTTCGGTGAGGCACAGAAACAGCCAACCGAGCACCCCCCGACCAGGGTTTTGCAATTTTTTATAAAGTGTCACGCAACTGTCACGCGTGACATGTCACGCAAGTCGTGGTCATACTATGAACTTTTCCTCGTATCTTTTTTCAACACGGCTATTTATTGTTGGACAAAGATCAATTATAACATCGTCAATCAACCTCATATCGCTCACAAACGAATCGTGGTTAAAATGTTTTCCTCGCAGACAAGAACGTAAGTCAACCAAAACTTTCTGATATGTTGTATGTGCGAATTTACTCATTTCAATCCTTCGATTATAATTTTTATAATCGGTAAATGTTTTGATTAACAATCCAGCGCCGGAGATAACACCCAGTGTGATTGGATTTAGTGTAACTCCGCCGGCAATTGTACCGACTGTGATAAGAGATGAACTACTCAGTTTACAGAATAGATTCATCCGTTTGAGACGCTTAAAAGTCTTTTTGTAACACCACCACTTCTTGTGATAAAATCTGTAAAGAGCCTTGATCTCCGACAATCTCGTCTCATCGATCGATGTATCGATGTGATTAAATGTAAAAATATCTTGTTTGTGTTTCATATTTTAAAATTATAATAATAAAGTTTTAAGTGATCCCCTAATTTATTATACGTAGCGTATAATAAATTTTAATTCGTGTATAGTCGTCTAAGTCGTCTCAAGCCACAGACTTACCAAACATTTATCGATTGTAGTACCCTGAATACTTTGTACTCTCACACTAAATTCATCATTTTTTAACAGAGCGATATCCTTAGTCAAGTGACAGACCTGTTTCTTACCACCTTCTCCCCTTCCTACTATATTATTTATCAACACGGCAACATGAGGGTATGTTTCGAGCGTATCGAGGATGTTAACGCAACATTCTACAATTTTACAATTAACAGGAACCATTGAAATATGTTCTCCTAAAAATAGAGCAAATGTCTGATTCACAGTTCTCTTGTAAAGACCGTTAATTACAAACGCACCACCGCTGGGACTTGGTGAATTGATAATTGCGTGATTGTTCATGTCCAAATCGGTCTGCATTACCATTTTCCTACTTTCCAAAATATAAGGAGTGTCGTAAACACTGGCCGGTACATCTGAGCGGTGTCCTTTTATTCCGTATATCACTAGATAGGCTTGAGCTTGTGAAGCTGATGTTGGCGAGCCGCTACATTTTAAATCGACCATAATATACTCCGGCGGTGAAATATGCCATTTATGTAAATTGATAATGCTTCTAGTGTAATTCGTAAAGTTTTTTGTCGATTGTTTATTTATATTGAGAGAAGTCGATTCAACATCGACGCTGACACCTCTCATCGTAGGAGGGATAAATTCAATACAAACGGTATATTCACCCTCTGGTAATTTATACATATTAAAACCGATTCTTGATGCGTAGCTATTTAACGGGTGTTTGTGTAATAAAAGACTGTAAACTTTTTTGTTTAACGTATGCGGCGACTCCACCAAATCGACTATACCGGTGACGGTTATATCATGTTCTGAACTTGATTGGTTCACGTCTTCCATTATGTACCTAAAATCATCTTTCAAATTTGTCGAGGTGGTGATATGCGATTCGTCAACATATTTTTTGAGCTTCTCTTGTGATTCTATCATGTGAATTACCACATTCGATATCTTGAGATCAAGATTTTTATCAGCGCCGTCAACATAAGATTTATTACATGCGTCGGAACTATTTTGCGGATCTTCTAAATTTGTAATCTTATGGTTTGACATATTGAAATCTTCACCGGGCGGATTACTCAATTTACCGGAAATTATATGATCCACGTATCTTTTATTAGCCCCTTGGTCGGCAACCGTCGGGTCCTTTACATTATAAACCGTATTGTTCCCCATATCTAGCCCGCTTTCCATCGGAAACGTCTCTTTGCGGGATAAGAAAATATTTTTGACATCGTTGTAAGAGACTAGATTGTTATAATTTGCCCCTAAATCGTGATAAGTCTGTTGTTTCGATTGAACAACATTGAAACGTTGTTTCAGATCGATATCCTTCACGACCTCATGCGTAGGTTCAGGAGCGTTAGGATGAAATTTTTTCAGAGTCACCATATTGACAGCGCATAAATCGTTATCTTCGTCCGTGTCCATATTTGTGATTTGTTTTCTGTTCATGTCGATCTCTCCGGGAAGAATCAATCTGTTTCCTCGAAGATCTAAATCACCGGTCATATGCGTACTTCCATCCAAGTTCAGAAAGTGTGTTTTAGCGGTACCCCAGTTCGTTACATCCTTTAAATTTACCGGTTCACCGACATTCACCAATCTTTTGTTTTGAATATCGTAATCACCTGAAGACGTTAATTTAAAACCGACACCTGGTAATCCTTGCGGCCCTTGTTTTCCTCCCGTAGTTATGCAACTAGTTATGTTGTCTGATAATAGTCCATTTGAATAGCTCATTTTAGATTATATTTTCATTAAAATTTTTTAATATTCTTTTCTTTGGTTTGTCAATATATAAAAAAGAATATGGATCTCTAGTAGCCATTTCATATTGATTTTTATCAACATTATTTTCACGACAAAACATAGAAATTTCGTTATTACTTGGAAATTCGAAAATACAAAAATGTGAACAGTTTAGACGTATATCTTTTGGTGTTTTATAATAACTTTGTGAAAGATAAATAACGCTACAATTTTTATGTCTGCCATTGATAAAATAGTCAATCAAGGGATCTTGGTTCTTTTCACAAACAAAATCATCGAATATAACTATTTTTTGGTTCTCATCCGTTAATTCAGAAACCGGTATAATATAATCGCTACTTGGTTCTATAACATCAAAACCTGCTTCTTCACTAATCGGTTTAAATTCTCTTAATAAGAACTGATATTTAGATTGTTCTAAATTTTTCGCATACAGATAAGCCTTGTCAAAAAACAATAAACGAATAATCATATCTAGCAAAAGATTTGTTTTTCCAGAACCTGAAGGGCCACAAATCAACATTCTGAAATTCTGATCTGGCATGAAAGGTTGTCGCTGCTTGTAGCTCGTAACCGTATCATCTACATCATAGTTTATAAACTTCATATGGTAATCTGAAATAACAATTATAAAATTTAAAATCGAATAATAGTAATAAAATGAGTTTAATTAAGTGGAAAGAACTTGCCAAACAAAAAACTAAGTTGGGGAATAAGATTAATTTTGTTCATCAGAGTATAACAAAGAAAAAATTAGGCGAAGAGACAAGTCAATTGGCTTATGAAAAAATATTTAAGCCGATAACATCAAAATTAGATGTACCGGTATCATCGACGGGTCCAAAGAAGAAGGCTGTTCAAAGTGCTAAAGATATTGATTATTATCCAGAAGTAGATCCATATGAAGAGATGGATGTAGAAGGTTTAATCGATTTTGGTGAAGAAGTTTTACCAGAACATGCGAAGCCACCGCCACCGGCATATGCAGATTCACCACCACCGTTATATTCACCGGGTCAATATATGAAAATAAGACAACAAAGAGCTCTGGAAGAAAAAGAAATATTTGAAAAATACGGTTTGCCTATTATTGAAACTACCGAAGAATCACCAGAAGAGACGCTTGAAGCATATGATAGCGTGGTAAAAGAGTTAGGAAAAGAAAAACGAAAATTAACGACTTTAATCAATAAAGCGGTCGATTCTACAGAAAAGGAAAATCTTAAAGAACAAAGAGAGCGACTGCAACGAGAAAGTTCCGCAATTACAGTGAGAAGAGATAAATTAAAAAAGACCGGTAAAGGGCTTGGGGGAAACCTAATATTTTTCAATAATTATAAAGAACTTGTCAAAAAACTTGAACTAATAGTAGGTGAAATTATAGCTGGTAATACAAATATCGAGATGCGTAATACCGGAGTTACAATTTTAGACGAACTTTTGAAATCATCGCTAATCGATAAAAGGCAGGCTGAACAGATTTATAAGAAATATTTTAAATATTAAAATAATATCACCAATACCTAAAAGGATGGATAGAGAAATTGTGTTATCATCATATTCTGTTAAAACAGAAGCCAACAACAAACCTGAAGATTTCACAACAAATTTTACTGAAGCAATTGTTTTGGACCCGAATGAACAATATGTTATCGGTCTTAACAGAATTATCAATATGAGTTTTACATGGTTCAATATTAATGCTAAATACAATAATCAGCTAATCAGATACAGCTCTGATGGTGGAAAAACTTTTTCTGATATTTCTTTTCCAGGCGGTGTTTGGGATTATGAAGATATTAATCTACATATTCAAAAAGAAACTGTCATAAAACAACCTGGAAAAGACGACGAGTTTCCGATCAGCCTGGTTTTTAATACAACAACTTTTAGAGTAACAATAACGCTGAAAGAAAATTATCAACTCGATCTAACACAGAGTAACTTTAACGAACTGATCGGTTTTGATAAAAAAGTTCTGAAGGAACAGATAAATATAGGACCCCGAGTTCCAAATCTGTCTCAAGATACAGATATTTTGAACGTTCATTGTGATCTGACAAATAGATCGCTTGTTGATGGTGAAGCTACCGATATCATTTATTCCTTTTCAACATCTGTTCTGCGACCATCTTATAGTTTTACTCTTGAACCAAAGAGAGTAACATATAACCCCGTGAATAAAAACACAATAGACAGTATCCGAATCCGAATCACGGATGGAAAAAGAAGAAAGGTCAACCTAAATGGAGCCGATACGGCATTCTCATTAATTTTAAAAAGAATATAATATAGTAATGTAATAAAATGAAAACTTATGAATTTACTCGCTATTATAACCCGAAGATGGGTAGACATGTTTACAAACACAAAGGAACAGGTGTCATTATCGATAATATTTTTAAACCAATGAAAACCGTGGTATCAGCAGTTTTCAAAAAATTCGCGAAACCTATTGCGAAAAAAGCGTTGGAAGCAGGAATTTCTCATGCTGGCGAAAAACTAGGTAAAAAAGCAGTTGAAAAATCTGGTGATCTGATAATGAAAACACTAGGTAAAATGAGAATATCTCCTAAAGCAAAACAACCTTCCACTAGTACAACTAGTAGTATTTCTGGTAGTACTTCCAGTACTAGTACTAGTAGACCGTTACAAAAACAACAAGAAGATACCTATGCGATATTAAACAGATTGATATCTGGTAGCGGTATAAAAAGAAAAAAATAAAATCTATAATAAAAACAAATGGCTTTCCGAGCGAGTGAAAATTTACGAAAAAATCAATTGGTAAGATTTCAACTGGATAGTTTGATTAGAGCTCCGGCCAATGGAGAACAACAAGATAAAGGTGGTTATATATTCACAATTAATGACAGGTCGTCGTTTTATGACTGGTATAATGCTTATTTTGAAGTACAATTTCAGTTACAAAAATTAGCAGACGGTGCCGGTTATGCGGCAGCTGATAGAATAACAGTTCTTAACGGTGCTCATTCATTAATTAAGCATATGACGATTAGATCTTCGAATAAGATAATTTATGATACTGATAATCTGCATAAAGTTACTTTTGTTAAAAATTTGTTGGAATACTCTGATGACTTCAACAGATCCACAGCAAAAAGCAGTTTCTGGTATTTGGATACGGATGCAACAACCGCTAATACGAATGCAGGATTTGAAGCGAGGCGGGTACAAACACAAGCGGTTCAAAACAATGGTACCGGTGGCGCTAAAAACATTAATACGATTATTCCTCTGTATCGTTTTTCCTTTTTCGAAGAGTTGGAAGATAAGATGCTTGTACCTATGCAGCTACAATTCGAGATTGAGCTTCAAAAGGAGTACCGCGTCTAAGCGTAGGTAGGTACCCTTATCAACCTCCTCCATTCTTTGGTCAATGGGGAAAAATACTGTTGGAAGGGGGACTAAAAAAAAGGGAAAAGGGTTACTTTTAGGACCGAACAGCCCGTTCAACAGCATACCGTTAGTAGGGGCACTCCTGTAAATATTGTAAGGAGTGTAAAGAGTGTAAAACCCACATTCATAAACAAACCGTTGAGTAATGCTGATCTGATGAAGTGGATTTCATACCTTAGAATTCCTAATTTCAAAGGGATATATTCAAGGGATGAAGTTATGCCTAAAAATCATAGTCCATGCATTATTAATCTCGATTCGCTTGAAAATGCTGGAACTCATTGGGTTTGTTGCGCTCCATCTCACGATAGATCTGAAAGATCTGTCATATGGTATTTCGATAGTTTTGGCATGGGTTATCCCGAAGAATTTACAAGCGCCGGAAAACAGATAATTTATAATTCAAGTCAGTATCAAAACATAAAAAGTGTCCTTTGCGGTTATTATTGTCTTTATTTCCTTCATCAATGGTCACTCAAGAAAGATTTTTATGATATATTAAAACCGTTTAGCTTAACAGATACATTGTTCAATGAAAAGTTCATAAAAAAATATTTTGCGTAAGCGTATTTAAAATTATTTTTTTATTATACAGATCGTATAATAAAATGGAACCGCTAACATTCTGTGTTAAGGAAAAAATAAAAACCGGCTGTACTGAACCATCCGGTTATAAGATAGCCACCAACGGTAGGACTTATTTTTGGTGCACTTGCGCTAATTGCGGAATCAAGAAAACCCGTTTCGTTAAGAGTTCGGAAAACTAGTTCAGCCCGCCTCGGGGGCGGGCTTTTTTGATGTGGAAGGTAGTCATAGTCTTGGAGAGATTGCCATGAAAGCTGGTATGAAAGGTCTTTACAATTTAGGAAAAATAGGAGCGTCAAAAGCCATCAAATCAGACTTTGTAAAGAAAAAGATTAAATCAACCGCTAATAAGTATATTGATCAGGCTTTGGACAGTTTCACAGGAGACTTATCGAAAAGACTCGATCCGCTTCACCGCGGTAGCGGTGTCGACATTCATAAAATGATCGGTAAGCTTCCGAAACCAAAAGGAGGATGGACATTACCCGGACATAAATACACAGGACCATACAATGACTTGGATTCACAACTAAGATATGATCCGGAAACAGGTAAAATACTGGAGATCTACGATCAGCCGACGGGTAAAACGGATGCCATAGCGATGCAGCATGACGTCGATTATTCTGTGTGCGCGAATAAACCGGAACCGCGTAAATGTAAAAACGATGCGGATAGAAAAATGGTGAAAGCCTTGGATAGTGTGCCCTATAGTGATCGACAATGGGGTCACTGGTTAGCTAGAAATACTATCAACACGAAGCAAAACCTTGGGTTGGGAAACGGATAAAGCCGCCGAGTAGAAGTAACGTAGAGACGTGGCAAGAAAAGCTTGCAGATGAACTGCATAAACCTATAAGACGAAAGTTTACTCGGCGGCGTGTTATTGTAAACGGTATCGATGAGATATGGTGCTCCGATCTTGTCGAGATGCAGAAATTTAGCAAGTGGAATAGTGAAACCCGATATCTTCTCATGGTGTTAGATGTTTTCAGTAAATACGGTTGGATTGTACCGTTGAAGAATAAAAAAGGAGAGAGTGTCACAGAAGCGTTCAAATCGCTATTCAAGAAAGGAAGAAAACCGAAAATGCTGTGGGTGGATAAGGGTAAAGAGTATTACAACAAGAATATGAAAGAACTGTTGGATAAAAATAAGATTGTAATTTACTCAACAGAGAATGAAGAAAAATCTAGTGTTTGTGAAAGATGGAACCGTACGATAAAAGAGAAAATGTTTAAACAGTTTACCGTTCAAAACAATACAAAATATCTTGATGTGTTGCCGAGGATATTGAAAGAATACAATAATTCAAAACACCGAAGCATCGGTATGACACCTGTGGAAGCGTCGAAGAAAAAGAACGAAAGTGTTGTTTACTTAAATTTGTACGGTAAGAAGAGACCTACACAACCTCGACGATCAAAATTTAAAGTTGGGGATAAAGTTCGAATATCAAAATACAAACGCCCTGTTTTCGATAAAGGTTACACCCCAAACTGGACTGAAGAGATTTTTACCATCGATAAGATTCAATACACTAACCCTGTAACTTATAAACTGAAAGATGAGCTTGGTGAGGAGATAACGGGTTCTTTTTATAAAGATGAGCTGCAGAAGGCTAAACAGACCATCTTTCGAATTGAGAAAGTGATTCGACGAGATGCTCGAAAAGGTAAGGCGTTAGTGAAGTGGAGCGGTTACCCAGAAAAATTCGACCAATGGATAGATTTGAAAGAATTGAAAGATCTTCGGTGAAAAAGCTTTTTTTCATTTCATGAACGTGAAATGAAAATTAAAAATGGTATTAAAAAAATCTTGAGCATGATGTAATTACTTACGTATGGATTCAAAAACTGTTCAACAGCTTAGGACAATTGCACGTGAAAACGGTTTGAAAGGTTATTCACGTTTGAGGAAGGCGGAGCTGATCAACCTCATCGAAAGTAGTATAAATACTCCACCACCTCCCCCACCACGCGGTATCGTTAATTTTATAGATGAACCTTCACCACCCCGAAGAAGAAGAAAAAGACAACCTTCACCATCTCCGCCCCGAAGAAGGAAAAATAGACAACCCTCTCCACAACCCCTAGACCGTAAAGAAGATCATCAATCAGAGATACCGCTAGAATCTTCAGATTCTAACCGTAAACGAAATAAGAAGAGACAAAAGACCCGTAAAACAAAGAAGAAGGAAAAGACCGTAGATAGTAGTTCTGTTACTAGATCTGAAAGATCTGAAGATACTCTTCAATCAGACAACCAGTTGTCTAATAAGAAGAGACAAAAGAAACTAAAGAGGGAGGCTGCCCGCCTAACAAAGAAAATCAACCGTGCACAAAACAAACGTGGCGCACTGTTCTTACAAGAAAAACTAAACCAAGTTTTGAAAAAGATCGATAACCGAAGATTACCATATGAGATAATCAAGATAGGTGAGAATACAAGTAACAAGTTCAAATCGTTTTTCGATATATTCAAAGTTAAAATAGTGAACCCTCGTGAAACATTCGATATTGATAAATTACTGCTAGAAATAGGGCTCAGAGTAATAAAAGAGAGAGGGTTACAAAACGGTGACAAGATTCGTTGGATACTTAGTCATATGAGTTGGCAAAAACCGGTTAGTACAAAACGAATCACAATCACAGATCACCTTGGGGCGGATCTCGTCGAAGAGATAGCTAGATTCATTGAATACAAGGATGTACCGATTACTGAGGTCAAAATAGAAATTCAGTCGGTAAAGGTTCCCCGGGGTATGGGTCGATTGCGTGTGACAAAATTAAATGCTAGCACTAAAAAGAGTATAATCACAATAAAAAATAATGACTCAACCTGTCTTGCACGATCAATAGTGACGGCTCTCGCAAACATAAATAAATGTAGATGGACAAAAACTCAGCTACAGGATGGGTTCAATAGGTCGAGAAAACTGCAGAAAGACGAAGCTATCAAACTTCATAAAGAAGCTGGAGTCGAAATTAACGAGGAAACCGGTTCTACCCTCGAAGATGTAAAGAGATTCGCGGAACATCTTAAGGTTCAGATAAACATTGTAGACGGTGATCAGTTCAATGATCTGATTTTCACTACTGAAAATGAGCACGATGGACAGATGATATACCTTTACAAAAACAAAAACCACTTCGACGTTATCACAAGTATGCCAGCGTTCTTGAGTAAAGATTATTATTGTCACACCTGCAAAAAATCGTATACAAAACGCGATTGTCATAGATGCCCAGCAAAATGTACAGCATGCTTCAAGTACTTTCCACACGGAGTGAAAAAGTGCTCTTATCCGCCAATTCCATGCGATAAGTGTAATAGGTCTTTCTTCGGAGTAGATTGTTTTATGGAGCATCTACGTGACAGATCCACATGGGGTAGTAAAGACATTGTGTGTGAAAAAGTAGGTAAATGTTTGAAATGCGAGCGTACAACTACAGCTTCTGAAAATGATGGCCTAAAGAATCACATCTGTGGATATTCGAAGTGTAAAAATTGTGGGAAGTACTGTGATATGAATGAACATCTTTGTTACATGTCTAAAACGAGATGTAAGGGTGGAAAATGTGAAGGTGACGGATGTACAGAAGGGAATGAATGTTATTCTTGTCAGACAAGAACTGATAAATACATGTTCTTTGATTTTGAGGCAACTCAGGAGACCGGTGTGCACGAGGTCAATTTAGTCGTCTGTCACGATTTTTATGGTAATAAAAATTCATTTGAAACGGTCGACGAATTTTGTAAATTTATTTTTAACGGTGAGCATGAAGGGTATACCTTCATAGCTCACAATGCAAAAAGTTACGATGCTCAGTTTATTCGAAATTGGTGTATAGAGAACAGAGTGAAACCCGATATTATTTACAACGGAACAAAGATTATGTCTATGAAGGCTGAGGGTGTTAGATTTATTGATTCTTTGAACTTTATCGCTGCGGCGTTATCATCATTCCCAAAGACATTTGGTTTGAAAGAGTTGAAAAAGGGGTATTTTCCACATTATTTCAACACAAAGTGTAACCAAAACTATGTAGGGCCGATTCCTGATAAGGAATACTATGGTTATGATCAGATGAAACCTTCAGCAAGAAAGGAATTCTTAAAATGGTACCAACAACGTATTGATGAAAACTATGTGTTTGACATGAAGAAGGAGTTGAGAGATTACTGTGATAGTGATGTAGACATCCTCAGAAGAGGTATGTTGATTTTTCGAGAACAGTATATCGAGTTAGGTAACATCGACCCTCTTCAATATATAACCATCGCTTCTGTATGCATGACTATGTACAGAAGTAACCACATGCCTTGTGAAAAGATCAGTGTTGTAAAGGAAATTACACACGGAGAGACCTTCAGTAAAAGTAGCATCGCATGGTTAGATTGGATTTCTCAGAGAGATGGCGTTAACATAAAACACGCTTTGAACGGTGGTGAAGAAACTTTACCAGATATCGGTAAGGTTGATGGGTTTTGTGGAAATACGGTCTACGAATTTCAAGGATGTTTTTGGCACGGTTGTGAGAAGTGTTATACATGCGACACAATCAACACAAAAAATCAGATGGATATGTTAACTCTAAGAAAGAGGACGGTAGCGAAAAACGATAAAATTAGAGCTGCCGGGTATGAACTGGTTGAGGTTTACGAATGTGAACTGAAAAAGGATAAAGAGTTTAGTAAATTTCTTAAAACGTGGAATCGGGAATTTGTGGGACCTCTTAATCCTAGGGACGCATTTTTTGGTGGACGAACAAATGTAACAAAACCGACCTACACATTAAAAAAAGATGAGAAAGGTAGATATGTCGACTTTGTTAGTTTATATTCAACGGTACAATTCTTCAAGGATTATCCAATAGGTCATCCTACAAAGATATTTGATCCTCCTCAAGAGTACGATGAGAATTGGTTTGGTTTTGTGAAATGTAAAGTTTTACCTCCAAGAGGTCTTTATCACCCAGTGTTACCGGTAAAAATAAAATGCGATAAGGCTGAAAAGCTGCTATTTCCGCTCTGTAGAGTGTGCGCTGAAAATAAGATTCAGGAATGTACACATACAGATAATGAACGATCATTCATCGGAACATGGTGCACAAATGAATTGAATGTGGCGATTTGTAAAGGGTACAAGGTACTAAAGATATACGAAGTGTGGCATTTCGAGGCTAAATCCGCTAACCTTTTCAAGACTTATGTAAGAAAATTCATGAAAATCAAGATGGAATCCAGTGAACTGAAGACCGGTCAAGGTTGTACATATAAGAGTGTTGATGAGTACCGGTCAATTGTTGAATCAAAGTTAGGAATCGAGCTTGAAGAGATTCAGTACAATCCTGGAAGGAGGGCAATCTCAAAGTTGTCTCTGTGTAGTTTATGGGGAAAGTTTGGCCAGCGTAATAACATGAATCAGACTGTGTACGTCACTGAACCACCTAATTTTTACAAGATCTTGCTAAATGAAAGCATAGACGATCTGAACATTCAATTCTTAAACGAAGAGATGGTTGAAATGACTTACAACTTGAAAGGCCAGTTCGTTGACAATAGTAATAACACAAACATATTTATTGCTGCCTTCACAACCAGCCACGCTAGAATGATGCTGTATGAAGTGTTAGATAAACTCGGTGATCAGGTTCTCGGTTTTGACACCGACAGTTGTTGGTATATCGAACGTGAAGGGGGACAGCGTATCGAAACAGGTGATAGCCTCGGTGATCTAACCGATGAGTTAAACGGACATTATATTACCAATTGGTGTGGTTCTGGTCCAAAATCATACAGTTACAGTACAAGTGATGGGAAGATGGAATGTAAGGTCAAAGGTTTCACTCTGAATCACAAAAATAGTCAATGTATAAATCAAAAAACGATGAAACAGATCATCGAAGGTCAAAAGCAACAAATAACAATCGTAAACGAACGAGCGATAACTCGGGATCCTTTAACAAAACAGGTTGTAAATAAGTACCAGAAAAAAGACTTTGGGATGTGTTACGATAAACGGTGTATGGTGAAGACTGAATCGGGTATCGAGACGTTTCCATACGGATATTAATGAGTATCGATTAAAATATATACCGTATAGTATGGAGTGACGACAAATTATTATCGACATTTCGTCCATAATATTACATGTGTCATCGACATTTCGTCTATAATGATCAAAACACACTAGATCTTGAAAAGTACCCAGAGCGAATAATTATTGACGATTCGTCGATAATTATATGATATTACATCAAATTAACGACAAAACACACTGAAAATGGAAAAGTGCCGTATAGTACCTTATATAACTACTGTGTTTTCATATGAGCGATAATATAATAAATTGAGCTAAAATCAATTCAGCGAAATAACGAAATTTTTTAATCTTTTGTTGAAGTGTTGACTGTCTAAAGTATTCGGGAGTAACATTGTAAAGAAAAACAGTGTAAACATAGCCGATCTGCAGAAACAGATTTCAGACTTTAAGGAAATCGTATGTACACATATAGGTATGTAGTTTATGTAAAGTTTGTTTGTCTTTGTTGACAGTTTTCTCGCGATTTAGTTTTAGTTGAATTTATTAAATGAATGGCTTTTAACTGTCATGTCATGTTATCATTTGACGATTTTTTTTTATTTTCTCTTAGCGATCACGCGAACGTCTAAGTTATCTATTTTTTGTTGTTGATAGTTTTGTCGCGATTCTTTAGGGAAGCAGCAATTAAAAAGTTCAATTTATGAAATGAATGGCGTTGAGTTCTCATGGCATGTTATGGGAAAAGCAATAATTACTAAGTTCAATTGATGAAATCATAGTATGTTATCATTTGATGAACTTTTGATATTAAATTACTGATCACGCGAACGAAATCATTGCCATTATTAGATTTAGGTACCTGGTAGAATGTATTGACGGTGATAAAAATTGCGCTTTGATTATGCAATAGTATGCAAGGGATCTCGTGATTTTGCTGAACAAACTAAATTATTTTGTGCAAATGTAGAAGTTATTGTTTGCTGCAATTCTTTCTACAGTTCTATTCGTGTACAAGTAAAAGTTTGTTGTTCTGAATTGAATGACAAAGCAAGCATTTTTAATAACAACCATTTAATAAGCGATTTCAGCGTTTCGAAGGAGGCAGCGTGGTCGAGTGGTTAGGGCGTCGGACTTGTAATCCGGAGGTCCCGGGTTCAAGTCCCGCTCTGACCACTTGCTGGAGTTGTTTCACGGCAGACCCGAGTTCAACTCCTCGATCACGCTTGTAAAATAGCCAACTGGTTTGCCTCCTGCCAGTTGGGATTTTTAAAAATGTTATGTTCTATTTGAATATTTGTTTCTTTATTTAGTGTCCCCAATTAGTGCTCGCGCGCTAAATACCTTGACACTTAAATAAAGTGATTATTATTATTATTATTATTATTATTATTATTATTATTTCGATTCAAGACATACATTGGCATTATTACAGACTTAATTGAGAAGATATTATTTGAGTGCCAATACTACTCAAGTAAAAACCATTTGATTAACGTTTTTTCACCTTTTTTCCGGATCCACGGTTGTGGCGTGCAGGAAAGACAGAAACATTTCCGGTGAAGATCACAAGAAAAGACAGAAAAGTCAGAAAAATATAGCACTGCGACAGCTTGAGACTCAGTTGAGGTAAAAAGTAGTGAAAATTGCTTTTCAGTGTTTGCCTGGCTTTGACAGCTTTCGTAATAAAGTTTCCTTTTTATCATTGTGGAATGTCCGGTTTCCGGAAGATTAGAAAGAACGGGAGAGAGCAAATCTTAAAAATGAAATTAAAGTTGGAAAAATAAATATTTGCTCAATTCTTTCTTTGAGGAATAGAGGAATTCTAAGGATATGCACTTTTTGTCCTGACTTCCTGACTGAATTTAAGTCTCAAAATAGCAATGAACAATGCGCTATATATGATAAACGATTATACGTGAATGGACTCTGACCGATCAATGACAGACATTATAGCGACGACGAGTAGCACGCAAAATTTTAGAATCACCATAGGTCATGATCAGTAATCAGTTCTTTTCTTCTTCAAAATCTCCGTAAAATTCTAAGATGTTTATGTCTTATATATAAAGATCTACAAACGCGGATAAACGTAAACAGTTCTCCGGTGCGTTGTGGCACACATCAAAGATTAAGATTGGATGATCCTGGCTTGTTTTTGAACCGGTTCTGCTTGACATTTCTGACAGTTCTCAGAGAATTAATTCTGTATGGCGATGATCCGCAATTTACACCTACAGTTTCATAGTTGAGACTAGTTGAACCTCTCAAACTCCCCGTAATCTCGAACTCAAATCCATTTCCTTTCGGTGACCTTCGATTTTCTTTTATGTCATATACTATACGAGTCTAATGAGAGTGCGAGATGTTGTAAATAGCGGAGTTCAACTGTATTTTCGAGGTCTTCAGTGCATGTGATTTCAGAGTAATTTTCTGAACTTACAATCATGGGTGGCCAACGACCACTGATGTATAAATCTTCAAGGTTACCTTCATCATGTTTCTTCCCAAAAAGTCATAAAATACCATAAAAAGAATTCACTTACCTTTTGCATCCTTCCGAGGCTTTTGAGTCATATGAGCCTTGTGTGATTTGTGTCGACTTCTGCTTTTTTTTTACTGTTTTCGTTTCCCTTTTTCCTCCTTGTGTTTTACCATGCGGGAAGAGTTATTATTGACCGTTATTTGACGATATAAGATCACCAGAGATCTGTACAACTCTGCAATTGATCCCGGCACCGCAAATGATCCCAGACCGCAAATGATCCCCAAATTGGACCGCAAATGATCCCGGACCGCAAATGATCCCCATAGAGGACCGCAAATGATCCCGCTCATAAACAATGGAATGGTGTGGATTTTTTTTTTACTGGAGCTGTGCATATACATCTAGTTTATGCCTAAGCCTGGATTTCTACTGTCGCGTATTTTTTACGTGCGTAAATATAATAAGAAACGATGTATGAACAGCTTGCGCAAAAGTTTACGAGAGTTGTTCATACATCGTCTCTTATTTTTATTTACGCTCGTAAAAATTACGCGACATTGGAAATGTACCTTAAGAGTAAAAAAATAAAAATTATAATATCATATGTATACAGACCTATACATATTTTTAAAAAGAGTAACTATTTAATCTAAGAATATGAATTAATAAAACACGCGTTAGGTCGATGGCAATTGTTTATTCCATGCGATGAATGACCAAATAATTTGCCTGGAGATGGTATCCCAGAGCGTCTCAGAATTACGCTCTAGCCTGGTTAATTATCTCAGACTAAACCCAACCACACCAGACGGAGCTCATTGCAGAGATTTTGTCAATCATGGCGCATGGAAGACCTATCTACGAAGAATGGCAATGGATGGTAGTGGGGGACTGGATTGCGTTGTTGGGACTGATCAACATGTTAAATATCCCGGTGGCGATAGTCTCAAGTTTAGGAGAGGCAGGATTAAAAGTCATTCATTCAGCTGGGTATTAAGATGACGACAACGATAAAAGCAACGGAGGTATGGCGTTACTTAGCCGTGAAGCTGAGCTACATTATCACAGTCTGGAACCAATAGACCTTTCCGCTTCTTAGAGTCCGCGACGTTCCAGTGTGCGACCGAACAGTTAAAAAAAAAAGTACGGCGAGGGAAAAGTTTATACCGAGGAGATTTGTCCTAACTGTGGAAAAAAGTTTCAATGTTACACCCAAGTCGTCTTTGACAGCGGTGGAGCATTGCAGGTCTATTCCAATGACTGTTTTTTTTTTTGTGATGTTTGCTTAATGCATGAACTTTTTTTGAGCCTAGTAGGTGAACATAAAGGGGACGAGCAGACCTGTTAGAAAACTAATTAGCCTGTAACATTGCGTTATGTTCCTGGTAATGTTTTTTTTTTCTTTCAAATACCAAATGTATGGTCTGACTAAATGAATGTCCAGTTTATAAGAAAGGATATGCGACGTATGTTGCGTGGGCATCAATAGAATCTGCTCGCAATTTTATGATTTCAAATAAAACGAATTACGTTTTTGTTGATTGAGAGTGAATCCAAAAATGTCGTAACGAAATTCTTAAGCCTCAATAAAAAAAATGTAAACCCTGATTTGTGAGGTCAAAATATGGCTTTAGAAATACTTGTGACAAAAGGTCAACTATCACACCATTCCTCTATTTATTAGCGGGATCATTTGTGGTCCGGGATCATTTTCGGTCCAATTTGGGGATCATTTGCGGTCCGGGATCATTTGCGGAGCTGTACAGATCACCAGAATTCAGAACACAAAGAATGACTTTGAAATAAATGAGTGCCAAAAATCAAAGGTCACCGAGTATGTATACCAGAAGTCTAGGGTCTACTCTGACTGCAGAGAGGAAGAGAAGGGCCTTGGGAACGAGGTTGGTAGAAGTTTCAATAAGAAATAGACCATTAAAACAGACCGTCCCGTGTTGATATGGACGATATGGTCAATAATGTTTAACTTTTATTGGTAAATTGCACAACTTGATGAAGTTGCTGTCTATTTTCAGTGTTTATTGTGTCGCTGTCGTAATTAGTCGTAGTTTTGAAGCGGAATCGAGTCGCTTGTCGCTGTTCTGTTCAGAACGTCAGTGGAACGTCTCGTGTCGGCAGTTTTCGGGGCCATGTCCCTTGTCGCTTTTACCCCTTGGAAGGCCTCTTTGAGCCGAGATGTTTTGAAAACAGCTTCGCATTTTCAATTGGCTATAAAAGGAAACGAAACCTAATCACCAGCTCTATTCCTACAAGAGACACCTTCTGCCTGAAGGTACACATTTGTTGAGTCAACGGAAAAAGCGACAAGTAAAAGATTTTCATTTGCCTTTTTTACAATAGTCTACCTTAAAAATATAATGAAGTCTTTGGAGAAAACATTCCTCCTTTTAGAGGGTAATAATGGGAGGAGGGCTACGATCCCGTTTCACGCACTTTTTTTTATGAATTTCACGCGTCACATATTCGTTCCTTACAAGGATATTAGTTCCTAAATTTACGAATCACGTTTCCATTTTACTAACTTTCACGTTTCACGCACTGATTTTTTTCCCTGATCACGCGTCATGCATAGACCCTTCGCCACCCTCTTTTTAGTGAACTTATTCACATGCACAAAGTTCTTGTTTTGTCTCATACATCCACATATAGAATGCATATATGAATTGGCTGTTTAAAAACATTGCCAGTAAATCAATTTTAATCCTAAATGAAAATCGTTGCAATATGTTTTAGTTCTGTTTAAATATCAATAAATACATCTTTCCCAAATTTCGATTGATAAGAAAATTGCCAGTGTAATGCCATACAAGTAGTTATGTAAGGCACTATACGGCACTTTTTAAAAATTATCGATAAATTCACTATAATTTAGTGACAGTCGTTAAAAATATAGTGTTTTGTCGTTAATTTTTTAGTTATGTATGACATTTGGGTCATTAACGATAAATCATTATAATTTAGTGACACATGTTTATATTATTGACGAAATGTCGATAATAATTTGTCGTCACTCCATACTATACGGTATATATTTTAATCGATACTCATTGTTAACACAGCACAGTTTGAAGAAAAAACTTCATCTTCTTCGCTTTCTTCAGGTGTTGTTAGTGGTGAATTTTGTGGGTTAACATATGTATCATGTACCTTCACTTGAAATGAAACTTCTTCTTTGCTGATATAAATACTATCAATTATCAAAGCCATTTTGACTTTTTCTAGCTTTCTCATTGCGATTCTTGTTAAAATTTTATCACTTTGTTTTGAATATTTTAGTAGTTTAACATTAAACATTTCAGGTCTTATTGAACCCCCAGTAACTCTTGTACCCATACCTTCAAACTGAAAACCATAAAAAATACCTTTTATTTTATTAGCTATTTTTTCACCATAAACACGTTTTAAATGTTGCCTACAAATGTCTCTAATAAAAACCATACAATCAACAAACTTTTCTTCTTCTTCCGTTGGTATTCGACTACTGTATAAGCGAACAGGAATGGTGTAACCAAGTAGTTCACTACTTTCATTTTGACTATATGTCTCTTTTACACCATAAATTCGAAGACATGGTGAATCGATTACTAATGGACCTTTATAGGTTTCAATTTTAATTATTTCAAAATCGGTTTTGCTGTTTTTCACCGGTTTATGGAAAATAATATTTGATGAATATTCTAAAACTTTTGAAGGACTTAACAGATTCATATTTGTTATATTACCATATTTATTTTTAAGACGATTTTTCATTTCTAGTAAAAGAAATGAAAATATTCAAATATTCAAGCTTCATCATCGCTTTCTTGTATCGATAATAATGATTCTCGTTGAGGTAACGGTTTGAAATATACCTCATGAACCTTAACTTGAATTGAAACAGCTTTTTCACCAATATAAATACTATCAATTATCAAGCTAATTTCACATGACAATATGAATTAAGATAGTCGAGCGGTTCGACTCTTTTGTTTCCGTTTGTTTTGAATAGCGTTAAAAATTTATCAGACTTTTCTGAATAATTGAGTTTAGCATATAATATTGGTGGATTATTTCCTTCCTTGTAATATAAAAGGTGATTTAATCTATCAGCTATCTCTACACCACAAGCCTCTTCTAAGCGCTTGTAACAAAGTTCTTCAAAATTTTCCAAAGAAATATAAAACTCATTTTCTTCCGGTGTCGGTTCATCGTCTTTGGACCATAAACAAACCGGAATAGAATAACCAAGTAGCTCACGACTTCCGTCTTCTTTTTTTCTTCTATAGGTCACACCAAAACTGAAAAGAAACGGTGTTTCAATGACTAAAGGACCTTTTTTATTATCACCATAATCGATCTGTATTTTAATCCTTTGATAATTGTAAAGGTCATTTTTTATCGGTTTGCTGAAAATAATATCTTCATTGCGAACATCTGAAAGAATTGACAGTTGCATGTTGTTATAATTACATATTTATTTCCTTAAGACCATTTTTCCTACCTGCAATCCTTGCAACAGCGCTTGTTTTTCCCATGAATGCAGATACCGTTTCCATCGCATTCTTTGCAAGAATATTTTACATGGCTGTGTTCACAAATCTGTTTTCCCGAACACTCCTTGCAATAGTATTTGTTATTCCAATGAATACAGATTCCGTTTCCACCGCAATCTTTACAAACATGCCGTTGTCTACCATGTTCACAAATCCTTGATCCCGAACACTCCTTACAACTGTATTTATTTTTACCGTGTGGACAAAACTGTATTCCAGCTTTTGGTGGCTTCGTGGGTTCTTGTCGTTCAACAGCTTGTAAAGCTTCGATCAGTTCAGCTTTCCGCATCAGATGCCATCCTTTAATTTTCTGCTTTTTTGCCATAGCTTTGACATCTTTTACCGTTACTTACCGATTCTTGCTTTTCCATTCTTCTATTAAGTACTTTTTATTTTTAAGACCAAATTTTTGATTAACAAGCGCTTTCGAGTCGTTTGTTTATCACGACGTTTCCGAGAAATCGGTCTTAATTTATTCATCTTTTCCGAGAATTGCAGTGCATTAGCATACGTGTTCATTGAAGTGTGAAACCTTCTAAGGTGCATGCGCACCTGCGCGTGACACTTTACACGTACCACATGTGTGAGCGCGATAACTTTCACCTATATAAAAGACCTTTTCGAACCATATATATTAATAAGTCTGTAATTTGGTAGAACTCAGGGAGGTGACGGTCGGCCGCCGTCTGAATCCCGTTTACGGTTCATGCAATGTCAGACCCACGGGGTAGTAGTGTAGTTGCGTCAGTTGACTACGCTCTGGTGAACCAGCCTCGGCCCAACTGATAACAGGGGGGGTGCTCAAAGATCTCTTCGGAGAACTTAACCTCACCCAGAGGTATAAAATGGGAGACAACCACCTTGTCAGTGGTTAAAGTCCTCACTTCGGTGAGGCAAAAGCCCTCACTTCGGTGAGGCACAGAAACAGCCAACCGAGCACCCCCCGACCAGGGTTTTGCATTTCCTTATGAAGTGTCACGCAAGTGTCACGCAAGTCGTGGTCATACTATGAACTTTTCCTCGTATCTTTTTTCAACACGGCTATTTATTGTTGGACAAAGATCAATTATAACATCATCAATCAACCTCATATCGCTCACAAACGAATCGTGGTTAAAATGTTTTCCTCGCAGACAAGAACGTAAGTCAACCAAAACTTTCTGATAAGTTGTATGTGCGAATTTACTCATTTCAATCCTTCGATTATAATTTTTATAATCGGTGAATGTTTTTATTAACAATCCAGCGCCGGAGATAACGCCCAGTATAACTGGATTTAGTGTAACTCCGCCGGCGATTGTGCCGACTGTGATAAGAGATGAACTACTCAGTTTACAGAATAGATTCATCCGTTTGAGGCGTTTAAAAGTCTTTTTGTAACACCACCATTTCTTGTGATAAAATCTGTAAAGAGCCTTGATCTCCGATAATCTCGTCTCGTCGATCGAAGTATCGATGTGATTAAATGTGAAAATATCTTGTTTGTGTTTCATATTTTAAAATTATAATAATAAAGTTTTAAGTGAAACTTGAAAGATCCCCTAATTTATTATACGCTACGTATAATAAATTTTAATTCGCGTAAAGTCGACTAAGTCGTCTCAAGCCACAGACTTACCAAACATTTATCGATTGTAGTACCCTGAATACTTTGTACTCTCACACTAAATTCATCACTTTTTAACAGAGCGATATCGTTAGTCAAGTGACAGACCTGTTTCTTACCACCTTCTCCCCTTCCTACTATATTATTTATCAACACGGCAATATGAGGGTATGTTTCGAGCGTATCGAGGATGTTAACGCAACATTCTACAATTTTACAATTAACAGGAACCATTGAAATATGCTCTCCTGAAAATAGAGCAAACATCTGATTCGCAGTTCTCTTGTAAACACCGTTAATTACAAACGCACCACCGCTGGGACTTGGTGAATTGATAATTGCGTGATTGTTCATATCCAAATCGGTCTGCATTACCATTTTCCTACTCTCCAAAATATAAGGAGTGTCGTAAACACTGGCTGGTACATCTGAGCGGTGTCCTTTTATTCCGTAAATTACAAGGTAAGCTTGAGCTTGTGAAGCTGATGTTGGCGAGCCGCTACATTTTAAATCGACCATAATATACTCCGGTGGTGAAATATGCCATTTATGTAAATTGATTATGCTTCTGGTGTAATTCGTAAAGTTTTCTGTCGATTGTTTATTTATATTGATAGAAGTCGATTCAACATCGACGCTGACACTTCTCATCGTAGAGGGATAAATTCAATACAAACGGTATATTCTCCCTCTGGTAATTTATACATATTAAAACCGATTCTTGATGCGTAGCTATTTAGTAGGTGTTTGTGTAATAAAATACTGTAGACTTTTTTGTTTAACGTATGCGGCGACTCAACCAAATCGACTATACCGGTGACTGTTATATCATGTTCTGAACTTGATTGATTCACGTCTTCTATTATGTACCTAAAATCACCGGCGATCAGGTGATCCACGTATCTTTTATTGGCTCCTTGGTCGGCGACCGTCGGGTCTTTCACATTATAAACCGTATTGTTTCCCATATCCAAACTAGTTTCCATCGGAAACGTCTCTTTGCGGGATAAGAAAATATTCCTAACATTGTTGTAAGAGACTAGATTGTTATAATTTGCCCCTAAATCGTGATAAGTCTGTTGTTTCGATTGGACAACATTGAAACGTTCTTTCAGATCGATATTTTTCACAACCTCATGTGTAGGCTCAGGAGCGTTAGGATGAAATTTTTTCAGTCACCATATTGACGGCGGACAGATCGTTATCTTCGTCCGTGTCTAAATTTGTGATTAGTTTTCTATTCATATCGATCTCTCCGGGAAGAATCAATCTGTTTCCTCTGAGATCTAAATCACCGGTCATATGAGTGGATCCATCAACAAGAATAACATCTGTTGGATTTGGTTTTGTTGATAGCGCATTTTCCATCTGATGTTTTGTTATCGCATCATCATTATCAACTCCTTCATCAACATTTACAAGACGTTTTTGTTGAATGTCGTAATTGTTATTGACATATAATTTCAAACCGGTTCCTTGTTGTACTTGTTGATTAAAATTTTTTATATATTCAGATATTTCATAATTAGTGAATCTTCTGATATTATTAAAAATACCCATACTCTGTTATACAATCTATATAATTTTTAAAAAGTCTCATCAAAGTTTTTAGTAACACTTTTCTTTTCTTTGTCTAAAAATAAGAATTCATATGGACCAAGTTTATCAAAAAGAACCGGATCTATTAGATTTTCTTGCGCAATCAAATTTAAATGTTTTTTAGTCGTTGGTGGATACAAAATCATGTGGGAACAGTTCTGCCGTAGTTTCTGAGGAACATCATAGTAGGACTGGGACAGATAGATCGGGGAAATTTTATGATGTCGACCGTCTGTATAATGATTGGCAATTTTGTTTTGAACTGCTTGGGGAGCGTTAATAAGATCTTCAAAAACCACCACTTTTCTATTATCGATCGGATAGTCTGTTGTGTCCATAATATCATCTTCTCCAAGAAGTTCTAAAACATTATATCCAACTCTTTGACTGGCGTTTTCCATTAATTTTTGCAAGTCTTGAATTTTATCCTGATGTTGATTTGGTGAGTATAGATAAATCTTATCATAATAAATTAGCGGTTTTCTAAGAATATGCATTAAGGTGTTTGTTTTTCCACATCGAGTTTGACCAGTTATTAACATACGAAAATCTTCATTAAGAAAATAATTTAGTGAACGATTATTATCGTTATTTTTATAACATCATAATTTGGTATTTTCATTTTATTTAATAAGGTTGATAAACATTTTAAACTTAAATGTTTATTTTACAGATATTTTTAAATAACTTAAATGTTTATTTTACAGATAAATTAAATAATCTATTTTAATAAATTATGGATCTTGATAAGATCAAAAAATATGCAGATTCAGAATTTGAAGGATTTAAAATTGCTAAAGCAGTTACTGAATTACAGAATGAGGTTAAAAATAAAGAACAAGTTCGCGATGTTGCGATGAGTGATTATTTTAAAACTCTGAGAGAACCGCTAATTGAACAACAGAAAAAAACAGATGAAAAACAGGACAAAGTAACTCAGCAATTAAAAGAAAATCAATTGGCTTTGACCAGCGGTTTCAAAGACTTGGTTGAAACCAATAAAGATATTTTAACATTGAATAAAGAATTGCCATTTCCTGGCGGTGATGAACAAGGTATACCGCTACCAATACCTGCACCACCGAAGGGCGAAATAATAACTGCTGAACCAAATAAGATGTTCACAGAAAGCGAATTAGAATTTTTAAAAGAAACTTTTCATGAACCTAATGAGCTACTTAAAATGAATGAAGACGAGTTATCTGAAACTTATAATGAAGCTAAAGATGAAAACAAAAGTATCGGAATAAAAATAGGTGGTTTGAAAAGGAGAAAACCAAAGACAGAAGAAGATAAACAAAAACTCGATTATGATCTGAAAATATATGAAAGAACAAGAGATATATTAGACAGATATTTAACAACAATTAAAAATGTAAAAATTTTACCGCAATATACAAAACAAAAACAAGGTGAAGGGGTACGCAAGTACAAACAACCAAGACGAAATGCTTATAAAATTCAAAAAAATAATCAATATGGAGGACTATTGATTGACATACCTAAATTAATGAACGATCTGAAATTAAACGCTTATCGTGGTGGAAAATTAATTTCTCAAGCTGATGCTGATAAATCTCTGATTAATTTACTAACAAAAAGATATAATCCTAAAACAAAATATAGTATGAACGCTATAAAAGTTTTTAACGATTTAAATATGTTGAGTAATTTACCTCCTCATAAATCATCTGGTAAATCGAAGTTTACTGGGGTCGGTTCAAGTATAGTTTATTATAATGAAACAATCCAATTGGCAGATAGAATGAAGATAATAATCGGTTCAATGGCCGCTGGTAATAATTCTCCTGTTTTGAAAAATGATTTATCGCAAATAAATGATGAATTGTTAAGAATAGGAGCAATCGATAAAACAATTCATGAGAAATTATATAAAAAATATTTAATGTAAATAAAATGGATGTTAACCGAACATTAGTTTTCAAATCTATAGATGCAAGAAACCAAAATCCAGCTAATAAACCAGGAAATTTTACTGTAAGGTTTACTCCTGAGTTGAAATTAAGCGATAATAAAGAATGTTATTTAGCATTGGATCATCTTAGTATGACTGCGAGTTGGCACAACATTCGCCCTGAATATAATAACGACAAACTAAAAATATCAAAAGATAACACTGGACGAAAAAACGGATTTTCCTGTATAGCAAATGTGCAGCAAACGTATGGCAAATTCCACATTTGCTCACATTTGCTCAAATTTACTTCAAGACAACGATCTGATTTTGCCCCAATTTTGCTATCATGGCAAAGCTGGTAAATTCCATATTTGCTTTAAATTTACTCCCATGCATAAAAATAGTGTAAAGTTTGTTTTTTTCTAGGCATTTGCCAGGGTAGCAAATACGATATCAAAAGTGACATTTTGTATGTACTTTGCCTGAAGTGGAAATTTGATCAAAGTATCATTTTTGAACATAATTTGCCCAGGGTGGTAAATGTGTTCAAAGAATCATTTTTTCCACGGATTTGCTCAGGGTGGTAAATGTGTTCAAAGAATTATTTTTCCACTTATTTGCTCAGGTGGTAAATGTGTTCAAAGAGTCATTTTTCCACGTGTTTGCTCAGGGTGGTAAATGTGATCAAAGAATCATTTTTCCACGTATTTGCTCAGGGTGGTAAATGTGTTCAAAGAATCATTTTTCCACGTATTTGCTCAGGGTGGTAAATATGTTCAAAGAATCATTTTTCCACGTGTTTGCTCAGGGTGGTAAATGTGATCAAAGAATCATTTTTCCACGTATTTGCTCAGGGTGGTAAATGTGTTCAAAGAATCATTTTTCCACACGTATTTGCTCAGGGTGGTAAATGTGTTCAAAGAATCATTTTTCAACGTATTTGCCCAGGGTGGTAAAAGTGATCAAAGACTTCGGCATTTTCCACGTATTTGCTCAGGATGGTAAATGTGATCAAAGAATCATTTTTCCACTTTTATGCTCTAGAAATGGGATGAAAATGTTTTCCCTAGGGCAGTAAATGTGATCGGTGAGTCAGTTTTCGAAATATATTTTTGCTCAATTAATGTCTACACCACACTGCAGTAACAATAAATTCAAGTCATAAATGAAATTACTTTAATTAATTCAATAACTATCTAACTAAACCAAATCACGTTGTCAACCGTATTTACAATGTCGAATCACGTTGAGAATAGATCAACTACGAAATACACTGTTACAAAATAATTCTTTTACACGATTTAACTGGGTGGTAAAATGCTACATGTTACATGAGCTCAATTCAATCAGGAATCATTTCAACAGGTGCACACAAAAAGCCCTAAATACAGGTTATTCTTCAATTTGAACACACAGTAAAAACTCTATAAGCCCCTGGGGCTTATGTAATTCGGGGGGCTTAAAAGAGAGGAGTTGGGAGGGGGAAGTTAAAAAAAACTGATCTGTGCACATATACTCAAAGGAGATTACTTTCTTCCTGGCATGCACTGCAAACAAACTACATGCGACCCACAAGCAGCTCTTATTACAGGTACTCAGCAGCTCTTTTTTACCAGGTCAGTTCCTTGTATTGGAAACATTTGCTGAAGAAATCCATGATATTCTCTAAATGTAGGCAGAGTTAATAAGGCTTAAGGCTTATTATTTTCCAAACGGCAGATTGAATGTATGAAAGCCTTGTATTTCAGTTCAACCAGTGTTGTGTGGTACAATCACTTATTTTACAGCTTTAGTTTATGTTGTGACCAAAATAGCATTTCAAACCATCCACAAATGCAAATAAAATTAATCGTCTCACAAAAGACGTGCTGCATGTAGTCTGCAGATTCATTAACACTTCAATTCAATGCGGATAAATACAAATAGTTGCTGAAAAGTAGGTTTATTGATCCCAAGAATCTGAAGATCAAACTGAAATGTGAGGCTTATGATCGGTTTGCAAAGTTAACCAGACTTAAGAACAAATTGCAAATATAACTGAAATGGAAGATATTATTTTTGATAATTGGTTTTGTTTGCGGTGCATGCATGCAAGATACTAAGTGCCTTGTTTCTCTGCATACCTGTTTGATAATTATGTAATTGGAAGACTGCTACTTGGAAGCCAAAAATAATTGGGGGGGGGGGGGTGCATAAAGGGCCTATCTTGATGAAAATGTAATTTGGTGTGAATGTTTGTTTGGATTTGCCTCACTTTTTGCATGTGGCCTTGAGAAACAAATACCCATGTTTTTTTTTATCCCTGAGTTCTGTTGGCATTTAGAAGATAAGTTCCATAGGATTCTTTCACTATAAAACCACATCTACTTATGACATATCTCATAACCTTGTCCAAACAAAAAGAAACCACAAAGCAGTATGGTGAAATAGGAATGTTTCTTGAGTAAAATGGAGTGCAAAAAACAAGGCTATTCCTAGTGAAACTGAAATAGAACCTATGAAAGTGTACACTGGCCTTTTATGCACCAAATCCCATAATTGTCGAAGGAGCAGGTCATGGAAAATTCATGCAAATGGAAGCTTAATGTACGTGTAGTCTGTAAAGTCAAACTCTTGTTTGCTCTGTAGACAATTTAGTCATCATTAATTTTACTGAGCTTTCTCAGGAACTCATTACCCGGAGCATGCGACTGCCATACTGCGCCTGTGAAATGGCATTTTTGCAAGATGGTTTATTTTTAGACTATAAGCCTTTCCCGCAATTTGGTTTTGGAATTGAAAGCCAATCACAAGAAATTGCATTGATAATAAACGTTTACCGTAAATGTAATACATAACTATGACAACTCGTCCACATAAGAATCAGAAACAATTATTTTTGCGGGAAAGGGAAAAGCTTATCTCAAAATAAACCTACTGGTAAAAATGCCATTGCACAAATTTATGGCATTTGTATGCCCCTGGTAATGGGCTCCTGGCTTTCTAGAGTTTGAACACCAATAAACCAAACCTGTGTTTGTGTAGGAGACTGTGCTTTTAAATGGCTGTGTCAGTTATGAATAATATTTAGCTGTTCAAAATGCAATATCAATTAGCACTTTTTAAAGATTACAATAAAACAAAAACACTCAAAAACATGAATACTTTGTTTGTGTTTGTTTTGTTGATTTAAAGTTTGCAACAGCGGTTTTAGAAACTTGAAGTTTGACAGAGTGAAAGTCAAACTTCAAAGTTTTAAACATTGTATTCATGTGTTTGAGTGTTTTTGTTTCATGATTTTAACCATTAAAAAAGCACTACATGTAAATGTTGCATTTAGAAATTGAATTCATAACCGACACAGCCATTTAAAAACACAGTCCCCCACACAAACACAGGATAGAGATGCTCCTGTGAAACAATGATTAAAGTGGTTTGCATTCTATTTCATGACCCAGTTCCTTAACTGAGGAGTGCTGACAATGCAAAGTCAGGGGCATCTTCTGGTTTCTCCCAGGTTGATGATGACCCTTGACTCGTTTCAAAAACCATGTTTGCATGGTCCCCCTATACTTCTTCGGCACTTAGTTATACGGTCAAGGCTCTTCATCAAATCATCAAGTTCTGTGCTCCTACAAGGGAGGGGTCTGACACACATGTTTATACCGTTTGTTTTCTACATCTAAACCCGATGTGCTGCCATTGGTTTCACCCTCAGGCTCCGAAATGGACTCCCCAGATGACATATAGTCCATCGTCAGGCAGACGTTATATTTTTCTTTATCTTCTTGTTGCATCGATGTCCATTCCTTTAATGCTTTTACCCGCTTAATTCATTTCTGTAAAAGATGAAAATCTAAAATTAACTAAGCACAAATAAGTAACTGAACAATAAAATTACAGTGTTACTGTGAAACCCACAACCCAAGACGATGAATGAATATATTGCACAACAATTTATGAGCCATTACTCATAAGGTTGTTTACAGACAATTTTTTTTACTTCTAGATAAATGTGTATAACAGGGTGCATATAAAAATCAGTTTTTACAACTACAAAGGTCTTTCTTGCTAGTCCAAATTAAATAAAAATTTTTCGGGAAGAGGGCAAGGGTGGCTGATCTACATGTGTATGTACAATGTAGTGATTAATAATTTTACCTTAGACTGTAAAGGGATGGTTGAAAATGATTACAAGGTTGTGATATTGATTTATCATTAAAATAATATATGTTTATTTTTTTGTTGCATCGCAGCAGTCCATACTACTAAATCCTTGAATTTGATTGGTTAAGGACACACTATCTAGAGGTCCTGATATTCCCATCTGGACCCCATATACAGACTGTTCCGAATTTTTAGAATGTACAGCTACAAAATTTTTGTACCTAAAATGTAAAACACTTAACAATGTAAAAAGAAATATTATTAAGCAATAATGACTTCGGTTTTACTGTTAGAGTTCACATTTCTGCCAGACATATGGCTTTTACAAGTATGTACAAATTAAACCAATATTCCCACAGAGAAAAATTATTATGTTACTTGCTGGCCTACAGCGTAGGTCGGGCCATATTGGGAAAAAACTGCCCTTGGGTCCAGTTTTTCCCAGTACAGACCTCCCAGCCAGCAAATTGTATATGACACAGTAGGTAATAGCGGAGCACTTGCCAGGCCGAAGGCCTGGCTGCGCAGCTCCATACTCATAGAACCATGCCCGTCATTTTTCATGGTCATGGCTAGCGGAATGTTTCGCGGGCGCGCGTGTGCCCGTCCACCGCCCTCCGCCGTCGCGCAGGACTTGCTTGCCTTTGCGCAGGACTAGCTCGCGGGCGCGTATGACGTCGCAAAACATGCGCGTACGACGTCATGTTGAAACCAAAGCGAGGCTTTGTTTTTCGCGCGGTTACACGGCCGAATGTCACGTCAGCTAGAAAAACACTTTGATGTTTTGCTGTGAATTTACTAAGCGGAGAAAACCGTTGAAATTAAAGGCGTTATTTCCCTTAATATTTCGCGTTTGCTACTCAAGACAAGGATACTAATTAAGGGATACTCAGAAGCCGCTTTAGTGGAAAAAGACGAGCTTTCAGGGATGAAATCTTGCTTCGAGGAACTTCATGTATTAAGCTTACGTTTTTATCAATGCGGGAAGCAAGCGAGGGACTTAAAGGTAAAACAGATTAAGTTTTCGATGAGAATTTATGTTGATATCAATCTGTGAGTGACTTTTTATTGGTGTTATTGTTAGTTTTGGAGAATTGATTTTAAAACGTGGTTAAATTCAGTTGTATCGATCTCTTGAATTTCATCGAAGAAAGCTTGAACTCGATGAGCTATAATTAAGCTTAAATGGTACGCGTTTTGCTTTTAATCAACGTAAACTAATGGAGATTTGAATAAATTTTTTCGAAATAAGATTGTGTTGTCCATTTTTATGTGTTTGTTCATTCATTAGATAGTTTGAAAAGCGATTTTATGTAAACAAAACAAGACTGATTTTATAGTACAGTTCTAACTTCACTCGCATCGCCTTATGCAAATATGTTTGTGTATTTTTGCAATTTTTGATTTTCAAATCAGTTTCTCGGGCAAGTTTTGACAAACAAAAACTGTATTTTATTCTGAAACTGGTGGTACTAGTTATTCTAGACAGAGAAAAGTTGTTTTTGTGAACTTTTGTACGGTCTATAAAAATGTACTGTGCAGACGGTCGCGTAATACTGTTTTTGAGAATTGCTAAAATTGAAAATTTCCCGTTCGTCAATCTTAATTCTTGTGCTTCCAACCTTTCACCTTAGTTAAGTTTCACCTTCCTTAATTAAGCTTGTTCAAAGTGCGACGCTGTTAGGCTTGGGCTATCTATATATATTATTAATTTACCCATTTCAAAATAAAAATGTTTGAGGACAAACCGGCAATGTATAACTGGAGTGTTCACAGTAAAAAAAATTGTGTTTACTGCAGGCATTAAACATCTTTTGCTTACCGTATTCTTTCTACTTCTCTTCCGCTGCTCCTGCAACACTAATACTTCTGCTTCTTTTTGTCAACATTTTTCTGCTGCCTCATTTTAGTACGCAAATGGACTCGCATCACAGCTGTTTGAAATGGAAAAGTGTTAGAACATGTTAGTTACATGCATTGTACACTGTAGTTCAATTTTCATTTTCCTGTGTTTTTATTTTCATTCATTACCATATATATTGTATATTAACAAAGAAATAATATTATTATTATTTATTGTATTATTATTAGAAATCCAGCAAGGAAGAGATTTAAAATGCATGTCAAATTCAACTGTATGTACATGCATACACTGTATGTTATCACTGCACTATTGAAAAATCAAACCCTAAAACTGTTGGCACTACTCAATTTTGGACATGGAAATTTCACTCTTAATTTATAACATATTGTTATAAGTTGATGCACATGATACAAGGTCTGACAAAAGTGCCATCACTCATGGAATGTTACCTCAAAACATGTTTACCACATGATCAAGGACCACATACATGTACATTTAGTGTCCTAAAGCAGTTGACACAGCTAAACTATGAACATGGCAATTTCAAGGCAAAATCACTCTTTATTTGGAACAATATGTGGTCCTTCATTACAGTACACAGTCATGCCTTGAGGTCTAACAAGGCTATTGTCGCTTTCAGAATCTACTAGAACTAAGATCTCACAAAATCAAACCTAAAAACAGCCGACACAGAGCAATTATAATCATGGCAATTTCAGGGGGCAAACAACTCGATTTTTAGGACAGTGTGGTCACTCGTCATGGTACACATGCTTCAAGATCTGACTAAACTGCCGTCACTCACAGAATGTACCAGAGCTAAGATCTCACAAATTCAAACCCAAAAACAGCCAACACAGTGCAATTATAATCATGGTAATTTCAAGGCCAAACAACACAATGCAATTATAATCATGGCAATTTCAGGGGGCAAACAACTCTCAATTTTTTAGGACAATGTGGTCACTCGTCATGGTACACATGCTTCAAGATCTGACTAAACTGCCGTCACTCACAGAATGTACCAGAGCTAAGACCTCACAAATTCAAACCCAAAAACAGCCAACACAGTGCAATTATAATCATGGTAATTTCAAGGCCAAACAACACAGTGCAATTATAATCATGGCAATTTCAGGGGGCAAACAACTCTCAATTTTTTAGGACAATGTGGTCACTCGTCATGGTACACATGCTTCAAGATCTGGCTAAACTGCCGTCACTCACAGAATGTACCAGAGCTAAGATCTCACAAAATCAAACCCAAAAACAGCCAACACAGTGCAATTATAATCATGGTAATTTCAAGGCCAAACAACTCTTAACTTTTTAGGACAATGTGGTCATTCGGTATGGTGGGCATGCTTCAAGATCTGACAAAATTATAACTGCCATCACTCACAGAATGTACCAGACCTACATGTAAGATCTTACAAAATCAAACCTAAAAACAGCCGACACAGTGCAATTATAATCATGGCAATTTCAAGGCCAAACAACTGTTAATCTTTTAGGACAATTGTGATCACTCGTCATGGTGCACATGCTTCAAGATTCGACAAAACTTCCATCACTCACATAATGTACCAGAATTAAGATATCACAAAATCAAACACTTATTAAAACAGTTGACACAGCTCAACTATGAACATGGCAATTTCAAGACAAAATCACTTTTAATTTGGAACAATATGTGTTCTTCTAGCAAGACACCTCACAAAATCAAACCCAAAAACAGCTGACACAGTGCAATTATAATCATGGCAATTTCAAGGCCAAACAACTCTAAATTTTTTAGAACAATTATGGTCACAATTATGGTCACACAATAAAAATAAAACTCCATCCATGATGGCTTTATTGACAATTTTGTTAGATGGATCAGAGAAGCTACAATGTGTAGAAAATAATAATCATTACAATCTTGAAGGACTGGAGTTGAATCATTTTACTCTTTGGTCACTCAATGGAATTATCGTCCTATACTTGACAGTTGACTCCATTTTAAGAGATGATTATTTTGGTTTAAAACTGTCTGAAATGTTTGGGTTTGAATTTTTCTTTAGTTTAAAAATTTTCAAAGCAAAAAAGAATGTTGAACCACATACATATACAATTAAATTAAATAACACTTGTTATTTGAAAACTATATCAGCAAGAAGGCTTACCGACAACAGTTTTGGCAATCGCTTGCTTTCTCGTGGTCTTTCCCGCTCTTTTTCGGCCGCTTCTTTTTCTAGCCGTTCGGCCGTTCTTGCTTGGACATACAGCTCAGCTGTAAAATCATCACCACTAGCATCTTCTCGATTGATCGCTGAGGCCAGGTCGAGACCTTCTTTCAGTGTCTAGCGGAGAGCTTGGAATCAGGGGAATCAGGAATCAGGGAAGGCGAAGAAAACGGATAATTTACAGTCTGCACTCGTACTGCCAGGAGAACATTCCGAATATCCAGACCTACTAGCTGCCCTAGTTTCCCTTTCTGGCGTGGATTCTTCAACCGAACTTTGTGGCGCCAAAACCATCGCGCGGTCGAATTTACCGAATAAAAACTCCCAGGGTTGCGCCCAGTCGAAGATTCGCTAGACAGATTTGTTGTCTTTGGTGCTTGGCGTCCCAGAATGATCGAAGCGAATTTATTCAAACGTCGCAGAACGGAAAGAACGAAAATATCGACCGCGTGAATTCAAATCCACCAGGGAAGAATAGAAAGCTCTTTTGCTGTCAACAGCTCAAACCTGAGCCAATACAAGGCTAAAATATTATTAGCATTCTTCCCAATTGGCTCCAACTGGAAGGGTGTCGATTGACATGAACCAAATGCGAGAGAGAGTCTGGGAGTCTTCGTTGAAAATGGTCAGCGTCGTTCTTTGTTACGTGGTGTATGGGGACATATAGTGTACCGCCTTGCAAAGTTACGTATTTGCTCCTTATCAAATGTGAGCAAAATTAAAGTAATCGTTTTTGTTTGACATCAATGCAAAATTATAGCAAATAAACAGCTTCGCTTATTTTGCAAATAAGAGTAAATTAAACGCAAATGTACTGATTTGTCCCGTAAGTAAATGTTAGGAAACAGATCAGTGTAAACAAATTGTTTTGCACCGCATTTGCCTGGATTTCCAACACCAGTAAACGTGATATTTTTGCGCAGGAAGCAAATGTTTGGTAATTGTATGTGAAAGTTAGAAATTTGCCTCGGTAGCAAAAGTGAGGCAAATTTGATGCAAATATCAACATTTACGTCCCATTTGCACGTGAATTCAACCGGAACAAATATTTATGTTCACGTTAAGTTTACACCAAGCGCAAATTCGGTTCAAATTTGGAGCCCCAAATTTGCTACATATTTGCTCAACTTGCAAACCTGAGTAAATCCATTTTTTCGTCCAGTGTAAAGGTAAAACATATGAAACGATTACTTTTCCATCAGGGATTTATGATTACGAAGATATAAATGATTTTATCCACAAAACGATTGGAAAAATACCCAACACGGCCGAATATGGAATTAGCGTATTATTTGATCTTACAACTTACAAGGTATTCATTCAACTAAATGAAAATTATCGCATCGATTTTAGTTCGAGTGGAAATTTTAATATTTTACTCGGATTCGATTCGAAAGTTTTAACGAGCAGCGGTTATGGGAAAAATTTCCCTAACATCACAGTAATCAGATAATCTTTACCTAAAATGTAGTTTGTTGAGCGATTCGATCGTTTCAGGAAAGCGAAGCAATGTTTTATTCACGTTTTCAACAAATACAAAAACAAGGTCTTTACCTTTTGAAATCTACCCAAGAGTGAATTATTTGTGGCATAAAATAAATAAAAAAGATATATCTGAAGTAACATTTTACTTAACTGATGATGAAGATAGAAAAGTTGATCTGAATGATATCGATATTTCCATAACTGTGGTATTAAAAGAAGTATAATTTTATTTATATAAATTTAAAACTTACGTATGGAAGAACAAAGAAGAATAAGAAATTTTGATACAGGAGAAATTTCTTATATTAACTCTGTAGATCACTCTGTAGAGTGTGGTAGCGGTTTCTTTGACATATTTACAAAAATCGGTTCCAAATTAACAGGAAAAACAGCGAGTAAATTAGCCAGTAAAGCAGCAGAAAAACTTATTGAAAAAGGTGTTGAAAAGGTTGGAGAAAAAACTGGTGAAGTTCTTGGTGAAAAAATTTATGACAAGTTTTCATCTAAAGGTAAAAAAGAGCCACCACGAATATCAGGCGAAACAAAAGGAGTTGAAATTATTAAATTTTTAAAAGAAAAGGAGAAAAAAGAAGACAAATATCAATATATTAGAAACATCGTAAATGATTTGATTTAATTTTAAAAATAATTTCTTATTATAATTCATAATAAGAATGAGTTTTAGAAATCCAGAATTGGTCAAACGATATGAATACGTGGCCTTCGATTTGGAAACACCGCTAATCGATAATGTCGCAAATGATAATAGACAGGTTAAGGATAATTATCGATTCACAGTTGATAATTCATCAGAAGCAAATCCGATCGATTGGTATAATACATATTTGGAAGTAGATTTCAAACTTGTTACACTTGCTGATAGTGCAACCGGTATAACAGCAGGACCAAATAATGGTAATCAAGATTGTACTACAACTAATGGCCATACATTTATAAAACAGATACAAGTTGAATGCAACGGGATAACAGTTTATAATAACTCAAGAGCTAATGAAACATCAAACGTACTTTCCCTCTTAAAATATACAAAAAGTTATGCAGATACGATCAGTAACGATCAATTTTTATATTTAGATTCATCCATAGGAACAACAGAAGCACGACCCACTCAAGCGCTATATAATGAAGGTTTTGCTAGAAGAAAAATTTTAACAGATGCTGCAGCTGTTAACAAAATATCGATTCCTCTAAATTTATACAGTTATTTTGCAGCTTTCAAAAATAATCTTCACCCAAATATTAAGACAAATCTTCTTATAGAACTTGAAAGCGACAACAATATAATTTTCAGAAAAGGAGCTGCTCCAGATAGTAAAGTAATTCTAACAAAATTAAGATTGTGGTGTCCAAAAATTATTTTTAATGGCTTAGGTATGAAACAATATCTTGAAAATTATTTAAAACCAAAAAAATGGACTTATTTGAGAGAACATAGCGAAATATTTCAAACAACATCTAATATATATAGATAGGCTTAGCCTAACAGCGGAGCTCTCTGAACAGAAACGATGATAATAAGCTTAACTTAGGTGAAAGGTCGGAAGCACAAGAAAAATTAGAATTAAGATTGACGACCAGGCTACTTTTCAATTTTAGCAATTCTCAAAAACAGTAAGCTTATTACGCGACCATCTGCACAGTACATTTAGACTGCACAAATTCCACAAAAGCTCACTGTTTGAGAAATGTGAAACCTCTCTTGAGTAGCAAACCGCGAAATAAAGCAGGGAAAAACGATTTTGCAAACCATTTTCTCCGCTAAACACAACAAAAGTGTTTTTTTTCTTTTAAAATGTTTTATTTATCAATAACAAATCCCTAAAGTTTACAATATTATCCTGAGAGGCTAGTCATTTCCGGTAACAAGGCATCCTGAGTTAAGGCTAGTCATTTCCGTTTCCAATAATACAAGGTCAGTTCCGGTTTACAGTCACTTGAAAGTCTAGTCCATACGGGATTATTTATAAAGTTCATTTCCGGTCATTTGGTCCACTTGAAAGTCCATTCTGGTTTGCACATGATTACTTTAGTCATTTCTGGCAATGAATGAGTTCCCAGTAGCTAAATTATTAGAGTCACAAGCTTTGACTGTTGTATTTCACAAATATTCGGATGACACCACAAAGCAGAAAATTTCTGTTTGGGGGGGGGGGGGGGGGGGTACTCCCATATATGAGCTATATAGGTATGTGCCGCTGTGAAGGGTATGGTTTTCAGGCAGTTTAGTCTGGGATAGGGTATAGTAATCAGAGATTTTTGGTCTAGAATAGGGTATCATTTTCCGCGAAACTGATCGGATGGTTGAAGAATTTAGTCTGGACGAGGTTTACTGACAAATGGCATTTAATAATCGGTAAGGCGTGCTGTACGACATTTTTACTGACCCCTGGTATCTTAGACTGTGATAGTAAATGAGTTTCTGCAAAATAGTGAGTCTAGAAAACGTCTAGGATAGGGTAGGATTTTTCGGTGTTTAGTCTAGAATAGGGTTGCAAAATGCAGCTAAAATGGTCTAGTATACACTGTAGGTTAAGGGTCTCAGAGTCCCAGCAGCACACCCCCGCCCAAAAATTTGCAAAGTACCTCCCGGTCATTTTGCAACTGTGTTGTGATGTCATTCCTTATGTCCCTTACAGTGGCCCGAGAGTTCTCGGTGCCATTGTGAAAAGTTGCTTTTAATATTTCGAAAAACCCATATACCATAAAGTATGGTCTTAATGAAAAAGCGTGCTCGCATGTTATTCTCGTCGTCAGCAGAAGTCCATTAGGTAACCAGTTATCCGGTTCCACATTTGCAGTACCATTGCTAAACCAGACACCCAAGATTCGCATTCTTGACACCCACGTCAGGCCATAAGGTGTGTCCGGACGTGAGCACCAAGCTCCTAACTTCATGGCTTCTGTACTCTTTGCCACATTTAATTTAGTCCCTGTACCTGTCTCGTAATTGTGAAGTAAGGTAAACAATTTGTCTAAAGAAAAAATGTTGTTTGCAAAACATGTGGAGTCATCCGCATATTGGTGAATCCTCAGGCTTCTGGAAGGAGAAAACCTTCAATAGTATCATCCTTTCTTATACTGGTAGCCAAAACTTCTGCACATAAAATGTACAAAAGTGGAGACCAGGGATCTCCCTGCCTCACCCCACACTCGAGTGGAATTTCTATAATTTTCATATTTGCTTGACAGTATAATGTAGAAATCCACCGCTGGAAATTAGGGCAAAATCCAAAACGACTTAAAACATTGGTAAAAAGTTTACCAATGTTTTTCTACCCTGTCAAAGGCTTTCTCTTGATCAATATTGACAGCAAGATACCAGTTTCATTGGTATATATTTATATAATCTAGAGTGTCACGCAAGAGAAATAAATTCTCAAAAATCGTCCTACCTGGGACGGAACAAGTTTGATCTTCTTGAAATAATCGAGGGTAACACTTTTGAAAGTCTGTTTGTAAGAGCGTTTTAACAAATTTTGTAATCAACGTACATTGAGTAGCGAAATGGCCGGGCCACCAATTTTTGAGGTTTTTCTTATCATCTTTCTTGTAAAGTAATCTAGTCACGCTTCCTTGCATTGAATCATTGAGAGAATTATTTTCCAAACTAAATTTATAATTTCGAACAGAATAGGGCCTGAAAGATCCCAGAATTTAGCGAAAAATTCTTGAGGTAATCCTTCTGATCCGGGGGTTTTCCCTGAAGAAAGTCCACGCATTGCGTGGGTAATTTCAGCCAAAGATAAAAATCCTTTGCAGGATAAAATTTCGCTCTCACTTAATCTGTTTTCAAGTTTGTTCAAAAATTCGGTTTGGACTGTTAAATTAACAGGTTCTTGCAAGTACAAATTACGGTAAAAATCGAAATGAGCCGGAGTCTTGTGAAAAGACTTCAACACCGGTGGAGTTATAAATAGATTGAACAGTATTTTTCTGAGCACGTAAAAAAGAATTTGGTTGGTTTTTCACTTTCTTCAAGCCATTTGACTCTGCTTCGAATTTGGCTTCCTCTCATTTGGGATAAATTAATGACCCGAATTTCTCTTTCAAGCGTTTCTATGGTGGTTTTCACTGAGTTATCTCCTTCAATGAGAGCCCGTTTAGCTTCGATCAAAGAATGTATAGTTGCGTGGCCTTTTAATATCGCGATTTAACTTAATGTGCCTTGTTTACTTCGACCAAAATAGATAGCAACTAATTTTATAGATTCTTTAAGAAAATCCCACCAAGCTTGAATGGAAGTAAATGTTTTCCGGTGCAATACATGTTTCTTAATAATTTCTGAGATATTAAATTCTAAGTTTAGCCTCCAAAGTCCTGGTCCACGGGAAAATGCATTATGCAAATTGGGGCTTAAATCAACAGAATCATGATCGGAAAAAACACAAGGCAAAATTTCACATTTTAAAAAGGAATTATACAAGTCCTGAGCAATAAAAAAATTATCCAAACGTGTACCGATAGTTTTATCCGCATTAAACCATGTGCATTGTATTTTTCAGTCGGCCGTGTTTTTTTGCGCCAGATATTAATATAAAACGACGAACACTGTGCAGATCTTTCAAAGGCATGGAAATTGTAGGATTTCCTCCAAACTTATCAGAAACGTTTTCAATGCAGTTAAAATCGCCAGCAATAATTTTAAAAGAGTTCGGAAAAAGTATTCATGAATTGTGTCATAAAAGTACGTTCATTTGGATTCGTGGGTGCATAGGTATAAAACCAAATTAATTTTCGTGTCGTCGAGTTCAGTTAAAACACTAACAATTCTACCAGAAGAATCTTTTTTCCATTGTAAACATTTGAAATCAGTATTTTCAGCGACAAGAATGGAAACGCCGCCTTGTTTACCAAGAGCGGGCAACCAGAAACTTTTACCGCGCCATTTAACTGTCTGAGAATTTATCGCATTTTGTCTTGTCGCTAAAGTTTCTTGTAAACAAATAAAATCAGAACGGGAATTTTTCGCAAAATCAAAAACAGAGCGTTGTTTGGATTCATTGCCAAAACCACGGATATTCAAAGTTGTAAATTTAGCTCTGAATGCAAAAACTTAGAGAACATTCTTCTGGTAAAATTACATAACTCATAAGCTTAGTCTTAACTAAACAATTTTTGCAAATCACATTTTAAGACAGTTACTTGCTTTTCTGTTTATGTTTGTTTGTCCGATGTCCAGTGTTTCTCCTCTTCGGCAAAGGTTGTTCGCCGTCATATTCAGAACGTTCAGAGAGTTTTAGTGTCCGTTTTCTCCGATCCTTTGGTACTGGAATCCGTAATCAAACATCTCCCCGCATTGAAAAATGTATGAAGTTCCCCGAAGCTCTTCTTTTTCCACTAAAGCGGCTTCTGAGTATCCCTTAATTAGTATCCCTGTCTTGAGTAGCAAACCGCGAAAAAATGCAGGGAAATAACGACTTTACTTCTCCGCTAAAAACTGATCGACCAGCGAAAGATCCAAACTCTTTTAAAACATGTTCACCGAGCTGACGGCTGTGTAGCCGCGCGAAAAACAAAGCCTCAAAGATCCCGGATGTTGAGCGTACGGCGGGCGTTCGGCGTACGGCGGCGGGCACACAACGCGCCCGCGAAACATTCCGCTAGCCATGACCATGAAAAATGACGGACATGGGTTCTATGAGTATGGAGCTGCGCAGCCGGGCCTTCGGCCCGGCGAGTGCTCCGCTATAAATAGCTCCTTTCGAATAAGTACAGGTATTAGGAGACCGAGACATGTTTTCATTTGGGTTGTTCCCGAAGCAAGTTATAGTAATCAGGAACAAAATATATTTACTTTCAAAACATTTAGAATTGGAGCAAATAATCGATATTTTTCTAGAGCACATTTGGTAATAAATAATAGCATCCAATATCCTCAATTAGAATTGACATCAGATGAGGAGTCAAGACTTTACAGAGCTTTGTTATCCTACAGTTCCGCTTACAATGACTTTTTAAGCGGAACAATAATAGACCGAGCAAATTTCAGATATCTTTTTGGAATTATATACTTTAATCTTAGAAACCAAGAAGAAGATGTAAAAGATGGTGTAGTTTCACTTACTTTTAATTATGAATTAAACGGAGCAAATCCAACAAATTATAAATTAAATGCTTTAGTTTTACATGAAAAAGAAATAGAGTTATACACATCATCTGGAAAATTATTAATAAAAGCGTAAATCTAATTAAAATTATATTTTATAAAATAAAAATGGCAACAACGTATTATGCATATGGATTAAATTTGTCTCAAGGACAATTACAAAAGTTAAAAAAAGCATATGACGATAATTCAGAAATTACGATAAGGTTAAGTAAGAATAATTTAAAAGGGTCACATGAGTTGATGTTGACAAAAACCCAGATTAATAAGATTAATAAAGCGCTAAAAATAAAAGGTGGAAGTTTGTGGACTTCTTTGTTATCACTCGGTACAAAGTTGTTACCTTTTGCTACAAAAGCAGCTACAAAAGTAGTACCTCATTTAGCTACAGGAGCGTTAAGCGCTTTGGGAAGTCTCGGTATCGATAAGATTTTTGGTAAAGGAATTACGATACCGTTTAATTTTCTTCCTCAACTTGCCAAATTAAAAGAATTAACACAAGGACAAATAAATTTATTGAAAAAAGGTATGCAAAGCGGTAGCGGTATAACATTTAAACCTACTCAAAGACAGATAAATGGAGTATTTTTAGGAACACTTGCTGCAATCGGAATTCCTATGGCTATCGAATTAGCTTCAAAACGTTTTGGAAAAGGGTTACAGATATCTCCTGCAACGGCCGTTGGTGGCGGAGGATTACAAGTACCAAAACCCGTTGGTGGAAACGGATTACAGATATCTCCAAAACCAACGGGTTTTGGTGGTGTAAACAATATGTATCCATACATTCCTCCACCTTTTATCGGATTATGGGGTGTTAAAAAACCAAATTTAAAGATATACCGCTAAGTAATTTTGACCTCCTTGAATGGATAAATTATTTAAAAATACCTGATTTCAAAGGTATTTTTTCGAGAGATCAAACGGTAAATCATATACATAAAACAGGTTGTTGTATAATTAATCTTGATGATAAGATAGGGAACGGTACACATTGGGTAGCAACATTTGTTAAAAATAAAAATCTTACATATTATTTTGATTCATTTTGTTTACCGCCACCACAAGATTTCATTGATTATGCTAATAAATTACGTATGGAATATCAATATAATATCGGTTACCCGTTTCAAGCTATAAAATCAGTAAGATGCGGCTATTATTGTTTATATTTTCTTGATAATATTTATAAAAAATCATTTTATGATTGCTTAAGTAAATTCAAAATTGATAATCAAAACTATAATGAAAAATTTATTAAAATATATTTTATGTAAACACCACAGACATGACTGTCTGGTGTTTTAAAATTAGAAATTTTATTATACAGATCGTATAATAAAATGGAAGCACCAGCACAAAAAATATATTGTGTCAAGGAGAAAATAAAAACAAACAACGTTGAACCATCCGGTTATGAGATAGCCACCAACGGCAGGCCTTATTTTTGGTGTAAGTGCGCTACTTGTGGAATCAAGAAAACCCGTTTCGTTAAGAGTTCGGAAAACTAGTTGGGCCCGCCTCGGGGGCGGGCTTTGGCGAAATGGCTATGGAAGGATTAACAATGCATGCGTTACCTTGGTTAGGAAAGAAAGCTGTTGAAATGGGCCGTTATGGAGCAAGTGAGCTGCTGAGAAATAAAAATATGCAAACCAAGGCGGTTAATTTCGCTCTTGACAAAGCAAAACCATTCATTGAAAATACTGCCTCTCAAATGCTGAATTAGCTAAGTACCAAGATTAGACCTGATAAAAAATATAAAACGGATAGAAAAGATTTAGATGGTGGTAAATTAGATGTTCATTCATTAATAGGAAAGCTGCCAAGACCAAAGAAAGGATTCACTCCTGGGAAATATAAGTATATGGGGCCTTATAATCCCCTGGATAAACAGTTAGATTACGATGATGAAACGGGAGAAATTCAAGAATGGTATGAGCAACCGTATAACAAAGTGGATGAAATATCAGCTCGGCATGACGTTTGTTATGATCGCGTTAAAACAGGTAAAACCAACAAGGGAGATTGTGACCGGCAGATGGTTTCTGAACTTGATCAGATTCCCTACGGAGAAATGCCAAAATGGGGGCAAGTGGCGAGATTTATTATCAACACGAAGCAAAAACTTGGGTTGGGAAACGGATAAAGCCGCCGAGTAGTAGAAACGTAGAGACGTGGCAAGAAAAGCTAGCAGATGAGTTGCATAAACCCATAAGACGAAAGTTTACTCGGCGGCGTGTTATTGTAAACGGTATCGATGAGATATGGTGCTCCGATCTTCTCAAGTAGTTTAAGGCCTGGGTCAAGGGCTTTGACCAGGAAAAAACGGTTTATTCGTAATAACTTTTACAAACGGAATGGAACTGAATCGAAAATTGGCACATAGGAAGATATTATTGTCCTTAACATTTTTAAGTATAATAAGCTTTGGCATAGGTCACGTGACATGTCACGTGGCCATTTTTCTTAAAATAGCAAATATTTGACGAATTGGTGACGGGTTTAAGAGAAAACATCAAATAAAAATGCTTTTCTGATGCAGATTAAATATCTCCAGCCCTTTACGTTTGGAATGAGTGACCATTAATCTCTAAAAAAAATTATGAGGACAAAGGTCATTTTTCAGTCCAAAATTCAACCTATAATTATTTATAACTGTAATTTAAAGACTTGAGGACAATCATTCCAAACGTAGAAGGTTAAATATGTTAAACCTCCATCGGAAAAGCTAATTTATTTAACTATACAAAGTAAATTCGCTACCAAATCGCCGATTTAGGTAATTTTAAAATTTTGATCACGTGACATGTCACGTGACCAAACTTTTGCGTTAAGGCAAAAGAAAACATCAAGATTAACATTCAGGGAAAATGTCATTTTGATCTAGGTTTTCTCGGTGAAGATATTAAGTGTCAACCATATTTTCCGAACACACTTTAAACCCAGGCCTTAAACTGCTTGAGTTGTCGAGATGCAGAAACATAGTAAGTGGAATAAGGGATATCGATATCTTCTCATGGTGTTAGATGTTTTCAGTAAATACGGTTGGATTGTACCGCTGAAGAATAAAAAAGGAGAGAGTGTCGCAGAAGCGTTCAAATCGCTATTCAAGAAAGGAAGAAAACCGAAAATGCTGTGGGTGGATAAGGGAAAAGAGTATTACAATAAGAATATGAAAGAACTGTTGGATAAAAATAAGATACATCTATATTCGACAGAGAATGAAGAAAAATCTAGTGTTTGTGAAAGATGGAACCGTACGATAAAAGAGAAAATGTTTAAACAATTTACCGTTCAAAACAATACAAAATATCTTGACGTGTTACCGAGGCTGGTGGCAGAATACAATAATTCAAAACACCGAAGCATCGGTATGACACCTGTGGAAGCGTCGAAGAAAAAGAACGAAAGTGCTGTTTATTTAAATATTTACGGTAAGATGAAACGGAGATAACGGGTTCTTTTTATAAGGAAGAGCTGCAGAAGGCTAAGCAGACCATCTTTCGTATTGAGAAGGTGATTCGACGAGACACTCGAAAAGGTAAGGCGTTAGTAAAGTGGAGAGGGTATAGCGATAAATTCAACTCTTGGGTAGATCTAAAAGAACTGAAAGATCTGCGGTGAAAAAATTTTGAAATTTGAAAGATCTTTTTTCATTTCATGAACGTGAAATAAAAATTAAAAATGGTATTAAAAAAATCTTGAACATGATGTAGTTAAGATGGATTCAAAAACTGTTCAACAGCTTAGGACAATTGCACGTGAAAATGGAATGAAAAGTTATTCACGTTTGAGGAAGGCGGAGCTGATCAACCTTATCGAAAGTAGTATAGATGTTCCATCTGCGAGCAAGCGAGCACCGACACCTCCCCCACCACGCGGTATCGTTAATTTTATAGATGAACCTTCACCATCTCCACAACCGTCCCGAAGAAGGAAAAAAAGACAACCCTCTCCATCTCCACCCCGAAGAAGGAAAAAAAGACAACCCTCTCCACAACCTTTAGACCGTAAAGAAGATACTCATCAATCAGACATACCGCTAGGCAATGAACGTAAACGAAATAAGAAGAGACAAAAGAAACAAAAGACCCGACAAACAAAGAAGGATAAGAAATTGGAAGAGACCGTAAATAGATCTGAAAGTTCTGTTACTAGATCTGAAAGATCTGAAGATGAACAAATTTCGACAAATAATAAGAAGAGACAAAAGAAACTAAAGAGGGAGGCTGCCCGTCTAACAAAGAAAATCAACCGTGCGCAAAACAAACGTGGCGCACTGTTCTTACAAGAAAAACTAAACCAAGTTTTGAAAAAGATCGATAATTACAGATTACCATATGAGATAATCAAGATAGGTGAGAATACAAGTAACAAGTTCAAATCGTTTTTCGACATATTCAAAGTTAAAATAGTAAACCCTCGTGAAATATTCGATGTTGATAAATTACTGTTAGAAATAGGGCTCAGAGTAATAAAAGAGAGAGGGTTACAAAACGGTGACAAGATTCGATGGATACTTAGTCATACGAGTTGGCAAAAACCGGTTAGTACAAAACGAATCACAATCACAGATCAGCTTGGGACGGATCTGGTCGAAGAGATAGCTACATTCATTGAATACAAGGATGTGCCGCTCCCCGAGGTCAAAATAGAAATCCAGTCGATGAAGGTTCCCCGAGGTAAGGGCCGATTACGTGTAACAAAATTAAATGCCAGCGATAAAAAGAGTATAATCACAATCAAAAATAATGACTCAATCTGCCTTGCACGAGCAATAGTGACGGCTCGTGCAAACATAAATAAATGTAGATGGACAAAATCTCAGCTACAGGATGGGTTCAATAGGTCGAGAAAACGGCAGAAAGACGAAGCTATCAAACTTCATAAAGAAGCTGGAGTCGAAATTAACGAGGAAACCGGTTCAACCATCGAAGATGTAAAGAGATTCGCGGAACATCTTAAGGTTCAGATAAACATTGTAGACGGTGATCAGTTCAATGATCTGATTTTCACTACTGAAAATGAGTATGATGGACAGATGATATACCTTTACAAAAACAAAAACCACTTCGACGTTATCACAAGTATGCCAGCGTTCTTGAGTAAAGATTATTATTGTCACACCTGCAAAAAAGCGTATACAAAACGCGATTGTCATAGATGCCCCGCAAAGTGTACAGCATGCTTCAAGTACTTTCCACACGGAGTGAAAAAGTGCTCTTATCCGCCAATTCCATGCGATAAGTGTAATAGGTCTTTCTTCGGAGTAGATTGTTTTATGGAGCATCTACGTGACAGATCCTTATGGGGTAATAAAGACATTGTGTGTGAAAAAGTAGGTAAATGTTTGAAATGCGAGCGTATAATTACAACTTCTGAAACTGGTGGCCTAAAGAATCACATCTGTGGATATTCGGAGTGTTATAATTGTGGGAAGTACTGTGATATGAATGAACATCTTTGTTACATGTCTAAAACGAAATGTAAGGGTGGAAAATGTCAAGGTTACGGATGTAGTCCTGAAAATATGTGTTATTCTTGTCAGACAAGAACTGATAAATACGCTTTCTATGATTTCGAAGCAGTTCAGGAGACCGGTGTTCATGAGGTCAATTTAGTCGTCTGTCACGATTTTTATGGAAATAAAAATACATTTGAAACGCTCGACGAATTTTGTAAATTTATTTTTAACAATGAGCATGAAGGGTATACCTTCGTAGCTCACAATGCAAAAAGTTACGATGCTCAGTTTATTCGAAATTGGTGTATAGAGAACAGAGTGAAACCTGATATTATTTACAACGGAACAAAGATTATGTCTATGAAGGCTGAGGGTGTTAGATTTATTGATTCTATAAACTTTAACGCTGGTCCACTATCATCATTCCCAAAGACATTTGGTTTGACAGAGTTGAAAAAAGGGTATTTTCCACATTTATTCAACAAAAAGTGTAACCAAAACTATGTAGGGCCGATTCCTAGTAAGAAACACTATTGTTATGATCAGATGAAATCTTCAGCAAGAAAGGAATTCTTAAAATGGTACCAAGCGCGGGTTGATTAAAACTATGTGTTTGACATGAAGAAGGAGCTGAGAGATTACTGTGATAGTGATGTAGACATCCTCAGAAGAGGTATGTTGATTTTTCGAGAACAGTATATCGAGTTAGGTAACATCGACCCTCTTCAATATATAACCATCGCTTCTGTATGCATGACCATGTACAGAAGTAACCACATGCCTTGTAAAACGATCGGTGTTGTAAAGGAAATTACACGTGGAGAGACCTACAGTAAAAGTAGCATCGCATGGTTAGATTGGATTTCTCAGAGAGATGGCGTTAACATAAAACACGCTCTGAACGGTGGTGAAGAAACTTTACCAGATATCGGAAAGGTTGATGGGTTTTGCAGGAATACGGTCTACGAATTTCAAGGATGTTTTTGGCACGGTTGTGAGAAGTGCTATACATGCGACACAATCAACACAAAAAATCAGATGGATATGTTAACTCTAAGAAAGAGGACGGTAGCGAAAAACGATAAAATTAGAGCTGCCGGGTATGAACTGGTTGAGGTTTACGAATGTGAACTGAAAAAGGAGAAAAAGTTTAGTAAATTTCGTACGTTTCTAAAAACGTGGAATCGGGAATTTGTAGGACCTCTTAATCCTAGGGACGCATTTTTTGGTGGACGAACAAATGTAACAAAACCGACCTACACATTCAAAAAAGGTGAGAAAGGTAAATATGTCGACTTTGTTAGTTTATATTCAACGGTTCAATTCTACAAGGATTATCCAGTAGGTCATCCTACAAAGATATTTGATCCTCCTCAAGAGTACGATAAGAATTGGTTTGGTTTTGTGAAATGTAAAGTTTTACCTCCAAGAGGTCTTTATCATCCTGTGTTACCGGTAAAAATAAAATGCGATAAGGCTTTAAAGCTGCTATTTCCGCTCTGTAGAGTGTGCGCTGAAAATAAGATTCAGAAATGTACACATACAGATGATGAACGCTCGTTCATCGGAACATGGTGCACAAATGAATTGAATGTGGCGATTTGTAAAGGGTACAAGGTACTGAACATATACGAGGTGTGGCATTTCGAGGCTAAAACCGCTAACCTTTTCAAGAGTTATGTAAGAAAATTCATGAAAATCAAGATGGAATCCAGTGAACTGAAGACCGGTCAAGGTTGTACATATAAGAGTGTTGATGAGTACCGGTCAATTGTTGAATCAAAGTTAGGAATCGAGCTTGGTGAAATTAAGTACAATCCTGGAAGGAGGGCAATCTCAAAGTTGTCTCTGTGTAGTTTATGGGGAAAGTTTGGTCAGCGTAATAACTTGAATCAGACTGTGTACGTCACTGAACCACCTAAATTTTACAAGATCTTGCTAGATGAAAGCATAGACGATCTGAACATTCAATTCTTAAACGAAGAGATGGTTGAAATGACTTACAACTTGAAAGACTAGTTCGTTGACAATAGTAATAACACAAACATATTTATTGCTGCTTTCACAACCAGCCACGCTAGAATGATGCTGTATGAAGTGTTAGATAAACTCGGTGATCAGGTTCTCGGTTTTGACACAGACAGCTGTTGGTATATCGAGCGTGAGGGAGGACAGCGTATCGAAACAGGTGACAGCCTCGGTGATCTAACCGATGAGTTAAACGGACATTATATTACCAATTGGTGCGGTTCTGGTCCAAAATCATACAGTTATAGTACAAGTGATGGGAAGATGGAATGTAAGGTCAAAGGTTTCACTCTGAATCACAAATATAGTCAATATATAAATCAAAAAACGATGAAACAAATCATCGAAGGTCAAAAACAACGAATATCAATCGTAAACGAACGAGCGATAACTCGGGATCCTTTAACAAAACAGGTTGTAAATAAATACCAGAAAAAAGACTTTCGGATGTGTTACGATAAACGGTGTATGGTGAAGACTGAATCAGGTATCGAGACGTTTCCATATGGATATTAATGAGTGACGATAAATTATTGTGTTATCAATGAGTATCGATTAAGTATATACCGTATAGTATGGAGTGACGACAAATCATTATCGACATTTCGTCAATAATATAACATGTGTCACTAAATTATAATGTTTTATCGATAAAGTATAAAAGTGAGCTATGGTGGGTTACATGAATTAAAAGTTATCGATAAATCACCATAATTTAGCGGCAGCCATTTATATTATGGTGTTTTATCGATAAAGTATAAAAGTGCGCTATGGTGGGTTACATGAATTAAAAATTAACGACAAAACACTATAATGTTAGCGGCAGCCGTTAAAATTATAGTGTTTTATCGTTAATTTTTAAAAAGTGCCGTATAGTGCCTTACATAACTACTCATACAAGTCATTGCTCATGACTTTTATTGATTTGGTGGCTTCTAAAAGAGCCCTTAAGTCCTCTATGACTGCAATGTCTAACTCCATGATTAGACCTACAGGTATTTTCAATCTTTTTCTCAATGTTCTCTATCCTGCCAATACCCATATCCAGTTGACTGGTGCGACTCGCATTTTGTCCTTCTGCTATACTGAATAAACACAGGCAGCAAGTCGCCTCGTCTTACCCCACCCGATGTAGCCACAAAGCCATTGTATACTACATCTGTATGCTATACCTCGTATAAATACGAAACAGACAATTCGTAAACAAGTTATATTATATATATGACGCAACTGTCAAAACAAAACACGCGCGAAGACATACAGGTCAAACCCATTCGTGTCCATTCAGAAGTGATGCTACTTTACCCGCTAAAAAACATCAACTTCAATAGTCCATTTAGCAACTTTAAACATATTACCTATCACATCTTGACTATATTTACCTATCAAAGGCACCCAACTTTTCCAATTCTTCTTGTTTTTTTTTTATTACCTTACGTTCTCTCGCATTAACGAGATGGCTTTAAGAGCCCTTTGATTGTTGTCCATAGGTTGATGCATTCCAAGTAAAAAAAACCTAAACAATCTTATGTGGGGAAAGCGAAATGCCGCGGAACAATAGAGCATTGCCTAGTTCTTACACACATTGTTACTTAAACTACTTTGAAATTGTTCCAAATTGTTTACTTTGCCAAATGTTACTGGAATTGTTCAAAAGCTGAATTGGTAAGGACGACTTTCAAGTTCAAATAGAGAAAGGAAAATTAACCGTCGCGTGTTCACGTTTTCTAAAAAAAAACGCTACAATTATTGGTCATTTGACGTTATTGTTTTGCAGGGAACGGCAAAGAAATGTACCAAATGAAAAACGCACATGCAGAGGCATTGTTTTCGCTCATTAAACCTATTGTTTTGTGTTACTCTCACTGCTGTTGCGGTGAGACGGCAACGCGAAAGAAAACAGTACGCCATTCCAAGCGTTTTCTTTAACATTCCTTGTTGGGTTCCCTGTAAAGACAATAAAATGATGCGGAAAACAGTACGCCATTCCAACCGTTTTCTTTAACATTCCTTGTTGGGTTCCCTGTAAAGGCACTAAAATGACATGGAAAACAGTACAACGCCATTCCAAGCGTTTTCCTTAACATTCCTTGTTGGGTTCCCTGTAAAGGCACTAAAATTACATGGAAAACAGTACAACGCCATTCCAAGCGTTTTCTTTAACATTCCTTGTTGGGTTCCCTGTAAAGGCACTAAAATGATATGGAAAACAGTACAACGCCATTCCAAGCGTTTTCTTTAACATTCCTTGTTGGGTTCCCTGTAAAGGCACTAAAATGACATGTAAAACAGTACAACGCCATTCCAAGCGTTTTCTTTAATATTCCTTGTTGAGTTCCCTGTAAAGACAATGAAATGATGTGGAAAACAGTACAACGCCATTCTAAGCGTTTTCTTTAACATCCCTTGTTGGGTTCCCTGTAAAGGCACTAAAATGATATGGAAAACAGTACTACGCCATTCCAAGCGTTTTTCTAAACATTCCTCCTTGGGTAATAATAATAATAATTAAAATAATATATTATAATTATAATAAAAACCTTCCCAGCACCCTTTGCATCAGAAAAAAATTTCCATGCCAAATAACTCTGTCAATTTTGAGTGAATGAGGATACAACACCACATGCTATTTACACCTACCATAAAATACCTATTTTTATTGACTAAGTGCGATGACGTCATCAGTCACGTGACTATGCCCCCAAGTACCTTTTTAACGTTTTCTAGGAACATGCTTTGATAAATGCAAATACAGTCAACGTGGCAAGGAAGGCATTCACTTGCATCATTTTGTCATGCCCGGTATGGTTCTGGATTTTCAAAATTAAGGGGGCTATACACATGAGCAAATAGGGGTCTGGGGACAAGTATCTTTGTATACGATGTATCTTTGTAAGGGTGAAATGCAAAGTTAACAAATTTTGTAGGGGGTAGATATAAGTATAAAAATCAAAGGCTCCTTAGAGCCAACCCGTGAATTTGAAATGCTAACGCATAACGCAATATTGCGGTAAGCTTATGTTTTCACTGTCACGGTTCAATATATATATATTTTTAATTAAACTTAAGGATTTTTGACAAACGCAAAAAATAAAAATACGGTATATCACTTTCATAATGTTCAGTCCGAAGAAGAAAGAAAAAAAAAAAGAAAAAAAACATGGGCCCGAGCGAGATTCGAACCTGGGCCTTTTGGTTGTAAGTCCGCGCTTCACACCACTCGACCACTGACTTGAAATGGGATAAATTTTATTACTTGAAGATAGATAACTATCAAAACGCGTGTCTCGGTTTAAAAGTCCTTTTAGATCGATTTTAACGTTGCATTAAAGACTCCAAATGCAAAACATCTTTAAGCTTATTGTTGTTTATATTCGCTTTCACCAATTTAGTTATTGTTATCGCTGGATTCACGCTGTTCTTGTTACAAAACGCATTCGTAACAAAGCATTACGTCACTAAGTTTACAGCTGATGGAAGGAGTGAGCGAGTGAGTGACTCATTTGCATGTCTGTCGCCGTTACCGATAACCCGTTCATTACGCATGCGCGTATATTCACGGGTCTTTATCAACGTCATTAGTATGACGTCATGAATCACGTAACCAGAACGCATGGAAGTTGACTGATTTTTGGTCCGGTTCCGGTTCCAGTTCTGGTTTTATTAACTTAAATAAATCCCCGTTTTTCCACCCAGTTAAAAGTTATGACATTTTTGTGTATAAAAAAGGCCATTATAATTTCTCCAGTGGTGAAAATGAGTAAAAATGAAGGTGACGAAAAAAGTTTTACATGTTGGAAATCCATCCTTTCCTGATCCGGTTCAGCGACTTTTCAGTTTAAAACTATAAACAAATTTGCATAAGTGGTTTTTATCTTACCTCTTACCAATGGCGTTGGCAGTTTTTCTGTAGCATTTTTCATTCATACCGATCAGGGGTTAGATTTTTTTATTCCCCCCACCCCACTCCCCTCGGTCCACTTTCCCTCCCCCGCTCGGGTTTGTAGGACACGGTCAGCGGGAGGACTGGTTTGAGTTTTCACGACAACCACCATTCGCAACACGTTCTCCGGTCTAAATTCAGGATAATCATGAATTGTCACATGGCCATGAATTCGCCGATATAATGAATACAAGACATCAGTTGAAACAGAGTAATGCCTGGGGTCGAGTTTGCGAATGATGGCCGCTCTACTGCATTCAAAATGGCGGACGAAGGCGAAGGTAAGAATGCCTTTTTTTTAGACTTTTTAGAGGCAATTTCCGCCTCAATTTATACTCGAGGGGTTAAATTTGCTTTACAGGGCTGTCATTAAGAAGCGGGGGCCGGGGATTTCCCCCGTTTTCTATGAGCATGAACCCCGGCTACTTGCATAGGAAACAGAATAAAAATAAAACCAAAAGAACTTCCTAGCTGTTGAATTCCCCGCCTAATAATTGCATATACCCAGCAACTTGCAATCTTAGTGACAGCCCTGCTTTATAAGACTTTTTCAAATCGCCTTCTCATTCTTTTGTCCTTTCCTTCAATGGCTGATTACTGTTTAATAAGACATATTAAAGAGCAAAGATTTCGGCTCTGTCCTGGGGCTCTCCTAGTGCATGTATGGGTTCACAAGTGAATAGATCACAACATTTTTAGCGTATTGAATGGAGTATTTGTATTTGAAAATCCCGGAAAGTGTTTCTCATGGTATAAGCTTAATACCATTCATCATTGTTCTGAATATTAACTAGAAATAAATGTCTCCCAGAACCTCGCGAAGCTCGTGGGAGAATGCACTGCAAAAGTTTAGCGATGTGGGAGGAAGAGATGGAATTTCTAATTTAAATGAAGAGGTTGGGTTGCTTGCTGGCAATCCCAACCTCTCCATTTAAATCAGAAATTCCATCTCTTCCTCCCACATCGCCAAACTTTTGCAGTGCATTAAATAAGCAAGCTACATTTATTGACAATATATTAGAGTGAGCTGTGTACTTTGCATGCTGCTGAATTATTTGTTTGAGAAGTTTAGAGAAAGTCAACCTAATTCCAAACTGTTTAATACCCCATGTTAACGTGCTAATGCAAGGATGTAGATAATAGCCGGGAACCGAGGAAATTACCGGGCTGTGAACTTCATTTTTCCGGCTATAAAAGCCAAGTGCAGCTATATAAGAACTATATTTTTCTCGTTTTTGACCGGCTGTCAGTTCTTTATTTCCAGCTGTTAAAAACTGAATCTACATCCCTGCAATGTATCAGTCAATTGGAAGTGAGATCATCCCCTCCTTCCCCCAGGGCATTTGACCCCTATTCTGAGTCATGAGTGAATAGTGGGGAATTTGACGCTAACAGAAGCCTGGACAGTTGGGCATTTGATCTTCGACAAAATGTTAGTCAGCAATAAAGGTTAAAAGGGATCTTGTGCTTCATATAACACGTCATAACTCCACATGGTCTGCGATCAGCCACGTGTCTTAAATAGGGCCCATGTTGCCAGTTAGTTTCTTTTGTGTGTGTGTGTGTGTGTGTGTGTGTGTGTGTGTGTGTGTGTGTAAATGTTGCATTAATGTAAAGTAGGTTTAACATATCTTTTCCTATTAAAATTGGTTTAATTTGAAAGGTATGAGTGTTTATTTTTATATAGATCTAGTGTACACAAGAACTTTTCAGCCCCAGCCAGTGGGGCATTTGACCTTGCAACTAGCTCACATAGTGGGGAATTTGATCAGACATTTTGAAAAAAGTCAAATGCCCAGGGGTTTTTGTAGGATTGTACATAAAATCAAGTTTAATATTACTAGTATTACAAACATTGAGACCCACATAGAGCGCACACGTGAGGAATAAGGAGGCAGCCCTTGGGAAAGTTAAAATAAGGGACTGCATTGCTTTCTTACTAAAAAAAGGGGCCGCCCAGCACTCTGGTGCTGGAGCAATTTTATTGGTTGGTTTGCAAAGTGATGCCCCTTTTGTTCCAATGAGCTGTCATTTGTCACTTTAATGAAAATTTGAGATCACAATGCACAGAAAACTAGGCAAACAAACAATGTCTTGCCATGATGTTTAAGATGTCTTGAAGCATGCTTGTGATGATACATGTACTTTGCTATAGGAATCACCTTAAAACAAGAACAGCTGGAAGAACAGGAAGATGCTGTGCTTGCCCTACTTTGAGAGCAAGATGTTTTTGCAGTTTTGCCAACCGGTTTGTACATGTATACATGTATAAATGTATATCACATGTATGATTAGAGTGAAGGTTGTTCTTCACCGTTGCTTATTGACACATGGAAAATGTTCTCCCAGATTTTGTAAGATGGCTTGCTCAGTCATTCATCAGGGGTGCTCCTCCTATTAAAATTTACTGTTAATGGTTTGAAACAACACTCGTACAAATGACAGATATCACTCAGGGATTGATCGCTGCCATTTTTAGCTTTGCTTGGCACAGTTTTCATTGATGTACAGTCGCTGAATCATTTCACATTGCTGCTTCGAATACCACACAACAGAAAACCAAAATTTATGTTGATGCCGACTATGGATTTGCGGCAACCCTGGTTATGTGTCAAATATAGGCAGACTTGTCAATAAAATATTGATCCATATGACAAGTGTGCGCTCGCTTTTTCTAAGAAAACAGTGCAGTCCCTTTCTTTCACGTGGTTACTTGCGGCTGACAGCTTTGCAGTTTGTGTGCGCATTACTTGACTAACTAAAATGAGATCTTTTTCTATTTTTTTTAGATCAAATGATTGCCTGCATGTTACATGGAGTGGTTCATGCTGCAGGACAACTTCACCCAGATCAGAATGTCATACATGGTCATAAGGTGCCATCTGACTATGTATGTGTAATGGTGACAGTCTACTACAAAACAGTGTGTAAGGGACCACTACTAAAATTCCTTTTTGGAGCAAGACCAATGTTTTACACCTCCAAAGAGGTTTCTTTACAGGCCTTGTGTTACACAAATAAGTCTATTCAGTTAGTGCCTTCACAGTAAACTTGTATGGTTGACTCCCTCTCAAGTGACCAATCTGGTAGGCGACCACTCCCTTCAGCAACTTTTTATCAGAAATCTCAACTGATCCACTTCTCAGTTAAAAGCTGTTATTATAGACTCGAGGGCGACCATCTTAAATAATTGATCACCTTTCCAGTTCCCTAGTAGTTTAGCCACTTATGAGAGAGTTAATGATATTTTTATATTTTCCTCTTGTTGTATCACTTGGTCTCATAATATTGCTTTACACATCTTTAGGGAAGTAATTCCATGGTGATATAAATTGAAGGCCTCCCGGCAAGAATGTCCTACAGTGTAGGTAGCTTTTTGGAAAATTGTCACTGGAATCTTGGATGTTTGGCCTCAAAAGGGACTCACTTGCCAAAATTATGACTGGATCATGTAAATATGACTGAAATAAATCTTTTATCTTCGAACAGAATAAAATTAATCTTGAAAAGATATATAGTCCTATATATGTCCTAAGGCCCAAAACATTTTCTCAAAGATGTGGATTTTCTTCCCCATTTTGGATCTATTTTAAGTGCCTTAACAACAGTAAATCATTAATTTGACAAAACTGTGCTTTTAAAGGCCTAAAACATTAATATAGTGAAAGTTGCCAAAACATACTTAAGATATTCTTGCCAGGAGGCCTTCAACTATACATGTAGGCACTAAGCAGGGTTATAATAGACCATAACACCTGTTATGACTTAGTACACTTGATGGGTCCTTAATGCTAAGCTCAGCATTAATGTTGTCTCTCTTAGGTTCCATTAATTGACATAAAGAAATTGCAAGTTAAATAAGTGTATTTAGATCAATGTAACACATACATGTTCCTACAAAAAAGAAACACTGTCTTAATAACAACCCTGGCTGCTATAAAGCTAGCCTGTTCCAGGCTCTCAGAGAGTGGGGGTGAGCGAAAAATGTTGGTAGCAAAGAAAAAACGAGTACAGGCTAGTATAAAGCTAAAGTGTGTGCAGACATGTTTTGTCCAAGTCTTTTCTATATTTTTTTTTACATAGTGCAATAAAGAATTAGTAATGTTTACAAAATTTTCATCTGGATTGAGTAAAATCCACAAATAATATATGATTATTGAAGGGCTGAGGGTATAACCACCTGATGTCCAATTTTGGCATTGTTCACCTAAACAAATTAATTTGTGTTTTTTATAAAGTAATGGCAGGTTCATGTAAGTTAAAGTAAAAGATTCAATCAGGCCAAAACATCCCCTGTATTTCCCTCCCCCCAAAAAATACAAAATACATTTTGGCTAATGAGCATGCTATTTGATTTTTCATGTCAAAACATTTCTTTTCACAGAAGTGGGATTTTTGGGTCTTATAATGCATCTTATAATGCATTTACATCGACTAACATTAATCTGCCATCATTTTAGAAGCACAATGCTTTTTTGGGCTCAAAACACACTTTGTAAGTGAAAACTGCCAAAATTCAACATACATTGCAAAGCAGTTATGGCCTCTGCACAGCCCTTAAATTTTGATGCAATTTATTCTTACTGCACCTACCAGTATGTACATGTAATGTCAATTTTTGATACTACATATTCTTTTTTTATTAAAGTATTTAACATGACATTTATCAGTTACTGAGAAGTAACTTAAGTTGTGTTTCCTATTAAAGATTTTTTTAGGCAAAATAGTAATAAAGCAAATAATTTGCATTTAAACAAAATATTTCCAAAATGCCCTTTTATATTATTTTAAAACAGCCAGCCATTAAAATAATGATTGTCCTTTACTTTGCAATCATTATTACAATGGCCTGCTATGGTCTCTATGTTTGGAGCACATAGACCACCTTTGTTATAGTCGTGGACCATAATTTTGCGTTTGATTTTGTCTCTTCGATTTTTCCAGAAAAAATTAAAGATGCTCGAATTAACAGCTTGAACCAATTGTGTTGGAAAATCGAGTGTTGAAAGTGGGTGGACTAGCTGTGAGATGCCAAGAGATTTCGTTATAAGACACTTGCCAAAAAGTGTGAGGTTCCTAGAGTTCCATATACCAAGAATGGTGTCAAGTTTATGCATCTTTCCTTTAAAATTGAATTCCTCGTTTTGTTTCTCATCGTATGAAATATAGGTTCCAAGGACTCTAAGCGGTTCTTTGGGCCACCTAAAGTTAAATGGTTTATCCTTGCGATTTCTTAATGACCCTAACCAAAGCGCTTTGGTTTTTGACGGATTTAGCTTAAGGCCAGATAGATTTCCAAAGGAATTGAGAACCGTGATAGCTCGATTGACCGAATTACAATCATTGCATAGAAGAGTTGTATCGTCGGCAAACTGGCTTAATTTGAGCTCTTTTTGAAAGACTGTTATTCATTTTATTGTTTTGTCTTGTCTGATTTTGCACGCTAAAATTTCCGCCCCTACGATAAATAAATAAGGGGACAAAGGGCAGCCTTGCCTCACTCCCCTCGACAGTTTAAAGAAATTTGTGCAAAATCCATTGTTAAGAACAGCGCTCTCCGAATTATTATAGAAAGTCGAGACCCATTGTTGTATACTGTCTCCAAAATTAAAGAGTGCGAGGCTTCTTTTAATGAAGCTCCATTCGATAGTATCAAAAGCTTTACAAAAATCAAGCTGTACAAGAATACCTGGAATATTTTGTATTTTTGTTTGTTCTACTACGTCGTTGACCAATCTAATATTTTGCCCAATGTATCGACCTTTCAGAAAGCCTGTTTGGTCAGGGCTTATTAAGAGATCCAAAACCTTTTCAAATCTCGTGGCTATGACTTTTGATGTAATTTTATAGTCAACATTTAGTAACGTGATCGGACGCCAATTTGCAAGCTTTAGGAGATTGGCGTCTTCTTTTGGGAGGAGAGATATTACACCTCTTCTCTGCGAAACTGACATTTCGCCTTTCACATATGCCTCATTGAAACAGTTTATTAAGTGCTGTCCTAGTAGATCAAAGAAAAAATTGTAAAACTCCCATGTAAAGCCGTCCTCGCCTGGTGATTTCCCGTTACTGAAAGTCCGTAATACTACTTTGCACTCCGCCAGTGTAATTTCGCCTTCTAATTCGTTTCTCTGTTGGTCTTGGAGCTTAGGAGTTTTTAGACCTTGTACAAACAAATCGAATGAGTCGTTTTCGTCTAATCCGGAGTTATACAATTGTTTATAAAAAGTTTCAATTTCTTTTAATATTTCGTCCTCATTAGTCAAGGTTGTACCTTCTGATCCCTCCAGCTTTTTAATTGACTTACGATTGTAATTCCTTTTCTCTAGGTTGAAAAAGAAAGCGGTCGGCTTTTCACCTCGTTCAATCCATTTACATTTGGAACGTATAATACTATCTTTACCCTTCTTTTGATAAATAAGATCGATTTCTTCTTTTAAATTAATATATTCGTTTATTTCATTCTTAATACAGTCTGTATTAGGACTGTTAGAAATGACTCTGTCAAGCACTTGTAGTCTATTTTGAATGTCCCTTTCTTTTTGGTGTAACTGTTTAGCTTTATTTTTAGAGAAAGGAATAGTAATGCCACGTATTTCCATCTTAATGAGTTCCCATTTCAGCCTTTTGTCTTCGATTCTTCGATGATGGTGATGATGTGAATCTCCTACGACTGAGCCCGTGATATGACCAGTGACTTTCCGAATACCGGTCGAATTATGCTGAGCCAAGACATAACACATAATTTGGAGCTTTGACCCGCATCAAAGTTAAGAGTTTTTATGCTTGCCTAATGATTATCCTTATTTGCGATTGACAGTTAACCAAATTATTTGACATCGCCAGAAATTTCTAATCGACATGCGTAGTTGAAGCCTCTGTTTTGATCTCATTACAAAAAAAATACAGGGAAATAATGTTCAAAGTTACGACGATTGAAATGTGTTAGAATTCCGAAGCTGCCCCGTATCTAGTATTGATCAGACCTTTGCAATGTTTGGTTGGAAGCTTCGCTCGGCTTAAAACCTTTCAATTTCGCGGCGGTTTTTAGAATTTATTTTACAAAGCTACATTTTGCGACTCCATTACTCTCACTAACTCACTAAGTGAGCGGCGGTATGCTCAAAATCAATGGTCTGTTACACCAGTGTAGTATATGAGTGATGTTCACCTTACCTTGTATCCAGTTGAAAAGTTCCAACATTCGTGTGTTTCATTTCAAAATGTGGCTTTGTTTCTTAACATCCTGGCGGCGGTTTTGTTCATCAAATTTATACAACATTACAGCGCCTAGTAAGCTCTCTAAAACACCATTAGAGGCCCGAAAAATCTCACCGAATTAGTTGTTTTCAAGCTTATCGTGGCCACCATTTTTAAAAATTTTGCCCAGGTGCTCCTTCAAACTCATAAAGACTGGAACCTAGCAATTTTCCTTACCGTGGGGGTCTATGTTTGCTGAATTTTGGCGGACTTTTGAAGTTTACCGGATAGATGACGGCAAAACACATTACGTGACCTCTGTCTGTTGATTCCATTCCGGAGTATTTTCCCTCCTTCTGGTGTTAAGTTCTACCTTCGTTACGTGTTCTTTCCTCGCGAAGCGAGGTTAATAAATTTGTCGTCCCTCGGGAGCTGAGCCGCGCGAATTCGAGTGAAATATATATATATATATATATATATATATATATATATATATATATATATATATATATACCCGTTTTCAAAAAGGTTTTCATATAGAGAGATATATAGATAGATATATACTTTTGTTTTCTTGCACGTGCGCCCGTGCGAATTTTTCACTTGTCATTGTCCTACATGTGAAAACTCTCGTTTCAATGACAAATTTTCTTTCTGTCGTGTCCTTTATTTGAATTTGTGAAAAAAGAAAAGAATGTACAAATCCTGTCAAAAATTATTTTCATTTGCATACTCTAGGAAATAAAAGAATGGAGAATTGGGTCCGTTATAGCAGGTTTTAGGTCATCTGTTTTTTGTATGTTACACGATGAGCTTTCTCACGACAATTTGTATTTACAACGATTCCTCCGATAAAAGAACGTTTGAGCGGCAAATCATTCAAGACTTTAGCATTTACGACAACGCCGTTGAAATGAAAAGAAGTGTAAAACTTTTTTCGTCACCTTCATTTTTACTCATTTTCACTGGAGAAATCATAATGGCCTTTTTTATACACAAAAAATGTCATAACTTTTAACTGGGTGGAAAAACGGGGATTTATTTAAGTTAATAAAACCAGAACTGGAACCGGAACCGGACCAAAAATCAGTCAACTTCCGTGCGTTCTGGTTACGTGATTCATGACGTCATACTAATGACGTTGATAAAGGACTTATTAACCCGTGAATATACGCGCATGCGTAATGAACGGGTTATCGGTAACGGCGACAGACATGCAAATGAGTCACTCACTCGCTCACTCCTTCCATCAGCTGTAAACTTAGTGACGTAATGCTTTGTTACGAATGCGTTTTGTAACAAGAACAGCGTGAATCCAGCGATAACAATAACTAAATTGGTGAAAGCGAATATAAACAACAATAAGCTTAAAGATGTTTCGCATTTGGAGTCTTTAATGCAACGTTAAAATCGATCTAAAAGGAATTTTAAACCGAGACACGCGCTTTGATGGTTATCTATCTTCAAGTAATAAAATTTATCCCATTTCAAGTCAGTGGTCGAGTGGTGTGAAGCGCGGACTTACAACCAAAAGGCCCAGGTTCGAATCTCACTCGGGCCGTTCTTTTCTTTTTTCTTTTTTTTTTTCTTCTTCGGACTGAACATTATGAAAGTGATGTACCGTATTTTTATTTTTTGCATTTGTCAAAAATCCTTACGTTTAATTTAAAAAAAATATATATTGAACCGTGACAGTGAAAACATAAGCTTACCGCAATATTGCGTTATGCGTTAGCATTTCAAATTCACGGGTTGGCTCTAAGGAGCCTTTGATTTTTATACTTATATCTACCCCCTACAAAATTTGTAGGGGGTAGATATAAGAAGGAAGGAACCGGAGAGATATTTTGAGGGACACAGAATCCTTTAACACGAAAGTTTCACCGGCACCTGATGATAACCCGCCACAAGAAAATCAAACCCATGGAAACAAGCCACAAGAAAACCAAACCCACGGAAACCAGCCACAGGATAACCAAGTTCAGGTTACCCAACTACCAGATACTCGCCCACCAAGTGATCAACCTCGGACAACTAGATCGGGAAGGATCATTCGTACCCCAGCAAAACTGAAGGACTAATTCACGGCTGTGGAACATTTGCATTTAATATGAACCGGACTGGACATAAGTGATTAGTTTTTTTAGTGATTAGTGATTATTTAATCCTCGAGAAAGGGAGATGTCGTGATCTAGTTAATTATTACCTAGTCACGCGGCTTTGCTATTAGGCAACACCCGCTTAAAGAATTGTGTACGGTTCCGATTACATTAGAATAAAAATCACTTGGACTTGAACTAATGTCTGTTCCTATGTGTTGGTCTTCTAAACATAACACATATCTTCTCTACATGTATATCAACCAGTGGACACTATCTATTCTATCTATTCTGTATAATCTGGGGATGATTAAATCGTACATGTACATGTATGTAACCAATTCACTAAGAAGAATGTTCTATCCATCAAGTGATCTAAATCACTTTGACAGCTCTTCACTTTTTTTATTACTTTAATTTACCATTTTTTTTGTTTTCATGTTTTAAGAAAGAAAGAAATCCAGTTTGCCAATGTTTCAATATACATGTACCTCAATACAACCTTAAATTTTTGCAATAATCACTTGGTGGCCATTTTCGCAACACCCAAAAATGGCCACAAACAGAACCTCAGAAAGCAATGTACCCTGGTTGAGAATGACCCTTTAATGATTTAAAGGGAAGGTCAGATAATTACACTACAACGCTTTTTGCAAACAGACAGTATCATTAATATATATACATAGCCGAAGCCTAACAGCGTCGCACTTTGAACAAGCTTAACTAAGGTGAAACTTAACCAAGGTGAAACTTAACTAAGGTGAAAGGTTGGAAGCACAAGAATTAAGATTGACGAACGGGCTATTTTCAATTTTAGCAATTCTCAAAAACAGTAAGCTTATTACGCGACCGTCTGCACAGTACATTTTATAGACCGTACAAAAGTTCACAAAAACAACTTTTCTCTGTCTAGAATAACTAGTACCGCTAGTTTCCGAATAAAATACAGTTTATGTTTGTCAAAAATTGCCCGAGAAACTGATTTTAAAATCAAAAATTGCAAAAATACACAAACATAAGCTTATTTGCATAAGGCGATGCGAGTGAAGATAGAACTGTACTATAAAATCAGTCTTGTTTTGTTTACATAAAATCGCTTTTCAATCTATCTAATGAATGAACCAACACATAAAAATGGACAACACAATCTTCTTTCGAAAAAATTTATTCAAATCTCCATTAGTTTACGTTTAAAAGCAAAACGCGTACCATTTAATTATAGCTCATCGAGTTCAAGCTTATTCTCAAAAACAGTAAGCTTAAGCTTAAGCTTATTACGCGACCGTCTGCATAGTACATTTTTATAGACCGTACAAAAGTTCACAAAAACAACTTTTCCCTGTCTAGAATAACTAGTACCACTAGTTTCCGAATAAAATACAGTTTATGTTTGTCAAAAATTGCCCGAGAAACTGATTTGAAAATCCAAAATTGCAAAAATACACAAACATAAGCTTATTTGCATAAGGCGATGCGAGTGAAGATAGAACTGTACTATAAAATCAAAGTCTTGTTTTGTTTACATAAAATCGCTTTTCAATCTATCTAATGAATGAACAAACACATAAAAATGGACAACACAATCTTCTTTCGAAAATTTTTTTTCAAATCTCCATTAGTTTACGTTTAAAAGCAAAACACGTACCATTTATTTATAGCTCATCGAGTTCAAGCTTTCTTCGATGAAATTCAAGACATCGATACAATTGAATTTAAGCACGTTTTAAAATCAATTCTCTAAAACTTACAATAACAATAATAAAAAGTCACTCACAGATTGATATCAACATAAATTCTCATCGAAAACTGTAATCTGTTTTACCTTTAAGTCCTCGCTTGCTTGGAAATTCAAATCTCCGCTTCTGGTTCTGAAATCCGTAGAAAACAAACTACTCCCGTATTGATAAAAACGTAATACATGAAGTTCCTCGTTGAAGCAAGATTTTATCCCTGAAAGCTCGTCTTTTCCCACTAAAGCGGCTTCTGAGTATACCTTAATTAGTATCCCTGTCTTAATTCTCCGCTAGACACAACAAAACAACTAAAGTGTTTACCGAGCTCACGGCTGTGTGGCCGCGCGAAAAACAAAGCCTTGCTTTCAAGATCCCGGATGTTGTTCCAACACGGCGGGCGGGCAGAGGCGGGCGGACGGACACACGCCCGCGAAACATTCCGCTAGCCATGACCATGAAAAATCACGGCACAGGTTCTATGAGTATGGAGCTGTGCAGCCAGGCCTTCGGCCTGGCAAGTGCTCCGCTATTAATTGAAAATATTTTAGTCATTGTAAAAAATTCCATTCACTGTTTCAGTCGTTGTAGAAAATCCACCTTACGTTTATACTGAATATACCAAGGGATGCCTCTTCAACAGTCTGTTGAAATAGAAAACTCTTAATTTAAGCATGTTCGCACTTGTTGTTTATGTGCATCCTTTCTACACATACAGTTTGTCACAATGCCATGCTACATCATGCAACTCAGCCCGTGCAAAGAGGAAGAAAACTAACCAAATGAACGGCTGGTAGCCATTGCATTAACTTTGCTAAATAAAAGTTGGTATCACCTCCATTTTTTGCATTCATTTTTTTTAATTCATTTATTTATCCGGGGACATCTGATTAGCGTAAACACACACTGTGGCTAGTTTAAACACTACCCTGGCCCTCACATGAGTTACTTATTACCAAGCCAACATAGCAAAAGTATTACAAAAAAATCAGTGTTAGAAAATTTTTGGCCAAACCCCCCCAAGGGCCATAAATATTCAGTTTTCTTCATTAAGAACCATCTTCCTAAGAAGTCATGAATCAAAACGTTTTTGCTGAATGAAATTGGCAATGCAATTCCTATCACAATGCAATGAAAGAGACAATAAAAGTTCTTGCAAGTTATCTTCTGAGCCTGTGTAGTCCATATAATAGGCATAGTATAACTAATCAACAGTATAACTAAACAATAGTAATTCTTAACACTGTGCTGGAGCAGTCGTACAGTATGCATGAAGTGTAGTGGTGTAATTAATTGATTTGTCGATTAATTGCGATTATGACCATTCGGTTCGATTCACAATTCTTTGCTTCCACGTTTCGATTTAGGTTCTATTTTTGCATACCTTTTCCTGGGTGCTCTCAATGAGTTATAATAATTATTGTGAAATCAGAATTCAGACCTCTTTAAAATCTGTTTTTGATTGACCAACAAAGGCGTTTGCAGTTGCAGGCGTTTTGTGTTGCCTGGTGAAATTGCTGCCCTTCTACCATGTTCTCAAACATGGCGACGAACGACCAAGCAATCGAGAATCTGCCTGCATATTTTAGATCACCTGTGTAGAAATTTAATATTTATATGCGATTCATTTATAATTAATCATTTACCTACATATAATTGGGTATTTTTTTAAGACACTGACAAGAGCGCGCATTCACAATTTACACAATATGACATTTGTCAGTGGTTTGTTTTACAAAAGTTTCAATTTGCAATTTCGGAAATATAAACATTTTGATGTCCGGTCGATGCATTATAATAATTTTATGAAAACAAGCGTGTCTTGGGCATTAAAGTTGGAAGGCCGTAACATATGACCATTCCAATTAATCTATATTGAAGCAGAACTTTCCTGTGGTTCTGCTCATTATATTCTACAAGGTGATCCTCCGATATTTTGTGATTATACAGCCGGCTCATATTGCACGCCAGCGCTGAGGGCATTCAACCGCCGATTTGCTTCAGTTGGCCAAAAGTATTCCTGAAACCCCAACTGTTAGGGAGAACCGAACGCTCTTGATATCAGTGGTGAAAAAACAGTTTTGGAACAGCTCTTTGGTTTAGTTTTGGTGATTGTACTGAACGTCTACTGAATAGTCTTCCCTTTAGTAGATTCCTGCTGTTTCACAGGGGAGTATCCTCTGTTTTGAGCAGATTACACCGTTTCTATCATGACAACGTATTCTGCACTGCGAATAACACTGATCTGGTACGATGTAATGAGCGATTTTTCAAGACGCCTTTGTGGTTCTTCTGATCATGAACAAATGGAAACCAAAAAGACCACATTTTTCTCGGCTACTTCATATACCTCAATACAAGCATTACTTATCATTTCGCGTGAAAAATGCTCAGTTAATGGCTTTCATTAACATTACTGATCTGCACGTACATAAATCATCGACAAAAGACAGTCTAGTTTTTATTTTTTTGTTAATCCATATTTTGATTTCCTAGAAATAGCGCACCTTAAAGTTCTTATATCTACACCCTTCTATCCGTCTCTGCACAGCAGATAGTCCGTTTCAAATAATCCGTTGCGACCAGATAATCCCTTTTTTAAAGTTTAGTGAACTCGGATTTCAAATCCGATCCAATCATAAATCCGATCCAAGCTCATAGCTCAAATTATTGCTTGTTTTTAACAATATACTAGAAACATTTTAAGGAAACAAAATATGAACCATTTTCTGGGATTACAAAGCGTATGTTTAAACAAATCAGCCAGGCGGTCCTTTCATGTGCTCATGGAATCATTGTCTAATGTTGTAGACAGGATTTCATACTGAGAAGGAAATGTCGGTGTCTCATTATAGTATAATCCTCAGAGAAGAAATATAATCAATGGCTCTTATTCAGTCTTGCTATCAAGGCCTTCCAGGTTCTTTCACTAAGACTACAAAATAAATCATACAAGGAAATCAGATAAGAGACGCGAATTAAAACCTTTCGAACATGCTGTATAAGTTGATATCAAAGTCCACGTATTAATATGCAACTCTGACAGGAATCATAGAAGTTAATCACTGGAAGTTAAAACTGATTTAAGTTTTCAAGTCCAGTATTAAAAGAGATTTCTTAAAACATAAAACTGTAAAAACGAACGATAAAATCCGACGTTTCGGAGTAGTCATGACTCCATTATCAAGGAAAATATAAAAAGATCATGCAAATTACAGCATTTAAAGCGATTTTGACGCGAAGAATAACATAAGAGGGTGTGAATTTCGCACGAATGGAGTCTGATTGCACGTTGAGATTTGGCTTTGAAAGAAAAATAGAATTTATAAGTGATAAATGTATAAAAACAACTTCTATAAAATTGCCTACCTTTTCATATTCGTCTTGAATAAACGAACACGAAAAATTGCTATAGCTTCCTGTAGGTAAATTATAATTGATCTTCATATGCATTGCATTAAATCAGTCTTAACGTGCCTAGCTTTGATTTAGCACGATGTGATTGACAACAGTTTATAGTTCACAATTTACACAACATGACATTTTCCAGTGGTTGTTTTTCAAAAGTTTCAATTTGCAATTTCAGACATATAAACATTTTTATGTCTTTGCCGATGCATTATAATAATTTTATGAAAAGACGTTTCTTTGAATTGGGCATGGAAAACAGCTAGAACTCGAATATGCCACAACTGTTTATAAAATAAATTATTAGTCTCCGTTTGGTGAGATATCTAATAGAACCCTATCTCTCCTAGAATTGAACTTTTACTGTTATAGTGTAGTTCCAATTTCCGAGTCTGAGGAAGAAACCCTAAAGTTACCATGCATTCAAATGAAAGTTACCGTAACCGAGCAGTACTTTCTTATACAAAAAAGTTATTCTCGTCTCTCGTCTCTCGCGGTCGCTTGGTCGAGAGCCGATTTATTTTACCCTTAATTCATGCCTGTTCACACTTAGGCTAGCTAAAAATCCCAGATACCACGCAGCTCTTTACAACCTCTAATTTCATTGGACCTGTTTTTCATGCAGCTCTATTGTTTTTAGGTCTAGGGTCTATTGTTAGCCATTGTCGTGTTGTTTGTTCTATTGTTTTCTCAGCAAATCAGAGAAGACCTTGTAAGAGCTGCGTACTGCCCCAAAAATCCAATCCTTTGCGCATCAAAATCTGCACTTCGGCTGTAAATGCAGTGCAGAATAAGGTACGCATTTGAGTAGGTGAAAATGTTTCCCTCAGAGCACCTGCGAGATGAGTTTCCACTTGGGAATGAAAATGGCCCAGGGCTTGGAATAGGTCTTGTAAAAGACGGAGTCGTGGTCGTAATGGCCATGTTATTAAGCACCAAAGCCATCGTTTCTGTCCTTTTGGAGCGTCGAGTGTCTTGCAGCTTAGCAGTCCGTAGCTATGCAAACTCAATTTGCATTGGTAATTAATACCCTGGGGATTATGTTCATGAGACTATAAAAGAAGTTACATGTGCCCCACCCCATCACTCTACTCGAGGCCGCAAAAGTGAATAGTTTGGCGTTTCTGTTTTCAACCCCGACTTACTCGATGGCCGACGTGGAACAAGTTCCTCGCGTTGTGGTAGATGAAGCAATAGCAGCGCTAATAAGCTCTCCAGCCGATGCGGCAGTTCACAGCGGCTGAAGTTTGACCGGCTGTACAGGCGAATGAGATACGGTATCGTATGAGTTGTCCGTTTATCAGGTTTGGAACGTTACACGTGTTTTGCTCTTCGCGTGCCTGGTTTGTTGTTTAATTCTTGCACTGATAATTGCCTGTGAGGTCTGCGGCGTTAATGCTAGGGAATCTTCTCTGCGTGAAAAAAAATTTTGTATTGATGTATACCTGTGAGGCTCGCCGTCGTGGCGAATTTGCCTGTGTGACTTGCCTGTGTGGCGGCATTGAAGTAATATTGCCTGTGTGGCTTGCCTGTGCGGCGAATTTGTACTGATAATTGCCTGTGAGGTCTGCCTGCGTGGCGAACGTTTTGCTCTGTTATTGCCTGGGAGGCTTCTCTGCGTTATTAAATCTTTTGTATTGATGTATGCCTGTGAGGCTCGCCGGTGTGGCGAATTTGTTTTGGATAATTTATGCCTGTGAGGCTTGCCTGTGTGGCGGGATTGAATTGATATTGCCTGTGTGGCTCGCCTGCGCGGTGAATTTGTACTGATAATTGCCTGCGTGGCGAATTTTTTGGTCTGTTATCGCATGGGAGGCTTTTCTGCGTGATTTCTTCCATTGTTGTGTGCCCGTGAGGCTCGCCGGCTTGGCAAATTTATTTGGAGCAACCGAAGTTGTGAGACGAGATAGGAACACTGAATGTAACAGGATGGCTGGATGAATAATGTACTCTTCAGAATGCTTTATTTAATAACCATCCCTGGCATAATTGTTGTCGTAGCCTTGTAGACTTTATTTTATTTTCCCCGCCGTGTTTCTTCGGCTGTATTTTTTATAGCTCCTGTTCAGGGTGAGTGACTCCTGTTGGTATACCGTATGTCTCGGTAGCCACCAGACGTTCTGATTTCAGACGTGTTGAAGTCGCTCCCTCCTGGTCAGGAACCCCGATACCACTAGACGTGTTTGTTTTCCATACATCTTATCGATCGGTTGGACAATAGGTGACGTCCCTTTTTAAGCCTTTCTTTTATTTAGATGGTGGGTCGTAAGAGAAAGACCATGATATCCGGTGAAGGGTTTCCGAAACAAGCAAGTTACTAGGTAGAGTTTCGGAATTAGGTTAAGGGAATCAAGCCGAGACTCTGTATGACCTAGGTGGATATAAACGGGGTTCCTGACCAGGAGGGAGCGACAGAGGTAGTTAACTTTTTGAAGTGGCATGCTCTCGTCGGGCGAGTCTCCTGAGTTAGAGGCATTACAATTGAGCTTGGACATTGCTAGCTAAATCAACAGTTGTCAGGTGTTATTTGTGTTACAGTATTATCATATTAGTCTTCTCATAGGTTTGTTACGAGTTACATTAGGTTATATTACATAATATATATAGATAGCCCAAGCCTAACAGCGTCGCACTTTGAACAAGCTTAACTAAGGTGAAACTTAACTAAGGTGAAACTTAACTAAGGTGAAAGGTTGGAAGCACAAGAATTAAGATTGTTCAATTTTAACAAGTCTCAAAAACAGTATTACGCGACCGTCTGCACAGTACATTTTTATAGACCGTACAAAAGTTCACAAAAACAACTTTTCTCTGTCTAGAATAACTAGTACCACTAGTTTCCGAATAAAATACAGTTTTTGTTTGTCAAAAATTGCCCGAGAAACTGATTTGAAAATCAAAAATTGCAAAAATACACAAACATATTTGCATAAGGCGATGCGAGTGAAGATAGAACTGTACTATAAAATCAAAGTCTTGTTTTGTTTACATAAAATCGCTTTTCAAACTATCTAATGAATGAACAAACACATAAAAATGGACAACACAATCTTCTTTCGGAAAAAATTATTCAAATCTCCATTAGTTTACGTTTAAAAGCAAAACGCGTACCATTTAATTATAGCTCATCGAGTTCAAGCTTTCTTCGATGAATTTCAAGAGATCGATCACCTGGATCGATACAACTGAATTTAAGCACGTTTTAAAATCATTTCTCCAAAACTAACAATAACACCAATAAAAAGTCACTCAGATTGATATCAACATAAATTCTCATCGAAAACTGTAATCTGTTTTACCTTTAAGTCCCTCGCTTGCTTGGAAATTCAAATCTCCGCTTCTGGTTCTGAAATTCGTAGAATACAAACATCTCCTGCATTTGATAAAAACGTAATACATGAAGTTCCTCGAAGCAAGATTTTATCCCTGAAAGCTCGTCTTTTTCCACTAAAGCGGCTTCTGAGTATCCCTTAATTAGTATCCTTGTCTTGAGTAGCAAACCGCGTAATATTCAGGGAAATAACGCCTTTAATTTAAACGGTTTTCTCCGCTTAGTAAATTCACAGCAAAACATCAAAGTGTTTTTCTAGCTGACGTGACATTCGGCCGTGTAACCGCGCGAAAAACAAAGCCTCGCTTTGGTTTCAACATGACGTCGTACGCGCATGTTTTGCGACGTCATACGCGCCCGCGAGCTAGTCCTGCGCGACGGCGGAGCTACAGTAGTACAGTAGTCCGGTCCTGTGCGACGGCGGAGGCCACACGCGGGCGGAGGGCACACGCGCGCCCGCGAAACATTCCGCTAGCCATGACCATGAAAAAAGACGGCACAGGTTCTGGTTCTATGAGTATGGGGCTGCGCAGCCAGGCCTTCGGCCTGGCAAGTGCTCCGCTATTAAGGATAAGTAAGAGTAGGGGTGAGGATAGGGAAGAGTAACGATTGGGAAGAGTAAGGATTGGGAAGAGTAAGGTCATGTTTGTGTTATGAACTTCCTGTGGTGTCGAAAAGATGAGATTGGAAGTGAGCTTGGGGAATGCCAGAGCGATTCTCCATATCTTATTACCATGTCATTAATAGCGGAGTCTCGCCGGGCCGAAGGCCCGGCTGCGCAGCTCCATACTCATAGAACCAAAGAACCATAGAACCCATGGCCATCATTTTTCATGGTCATGGCTAGCGGAATGTTTCGCGGGCGCGTTGTGTGCCCGCCGACGCCGACGCCGTCGCTTAGGGTTAACTCGCGGGCGCGTAGACCGTCGCAAAACATGCGCGTATGACGCCACACAACAACCGGGATCTTTGCAATTTTCACGTGAAATGGGAAAACACTGCTGTGTTTAGCGGAGAAAACCGTTTAAGTTAAAGTCGTTATTCTCCTAAATTTTTTCGCGGTTTGCTACTCAAGACAGGGATACTAATTAAGGGATACTCAAAAGCCGCTATAGTGGAAATAGAAGAGCTTTCAGAGATAAAATCTTGCTTCGAGGATGGGAGCAATGCGGGAAGATGTTTGTCACTTTGGGTTTCAGAACTGAAGAAGCGGAGATTTAAACAATTTCCAAGCAGTGGAGGACTTAAAGGTAAAACAAAATACATTTTTCGATGGGATTTATGTTGATATCAATCTGTGATTGACTTTTTTGTGTTCTCGCTAGTTTTCGGGAGAATTGTTTATAACGCGCTCAATTAAATTCAGTTGTTTTGATTTCTTTCATCGGAGACATCTCGGCCTCGACGAGCTCTTAATGGTTCGCGTTTTGCTTTTAAACATAAACTTTTGGAGATTTGAATAAAATTTTTCGAAAGAAGATTGTGTTGTCCATTTTTATGTGTTTGTTCATTCATTACATAGATTGAAAAGCGATTTTATGTAAACAAAACAAGACTTAGATTTTCTGTCTTCACTCGCGTCGCCTTATGCAAATCTGTTTGTGTATTTTTGCAATTTTGATTTCCAAATCAGTTTCTCGGGCAATTTTTGACAAACAAAAACTGTATTTTATTCGGAAACTAGTCGTACTAGTTATTCTAGAAAGAGAACAGTTGTTTTTGTGAACTTTTCTACGGTCTAAATGTACTGTGCAGACTGTCGGGTAATACTGTTTTTTTTTAGAATTGCTAAATTTGAAAAATAGCCCGGTCGTCAATCTTAATTCTTGTGCTTCCGACCTTTCACCTTAGTTACCTGTAAGTTTCACCTTTAATATATTAAGCTCGTTCCTTTTCTCCGGCTCATTTTGATTTTTACCGTAATTTGTACTTGCAAGAACCTGTTAATTTAACAGTCCAAACCGAATTTTTGAACAAACTTGAAAACAGATTAAGTGAGAGTGAAATTTTATCCTGCGAAGGATTTTTATCTTTGGCTGAAATTATCCACGCAATGCGTGGACTTTCTTCAGGGAAAACCTCCGGTTCAGACGGATTACCTCAAGAATTTTACGCTAAATTCTGGGATCTTTTAGGCCCTATTCTGTTCGAAATTATAAATTTAGTTTGGAAAATAATTCTCTCAGTGATTCAATGCAAGGAAGCGTGACTAGATAACTTTACAAGAAAGATGATAAGAAAAATCTCAAAAATTGTTGGCCCGGCCATTTCGCTACTCAATGTTCATTACAAAATTTGTTCAAAAGCTCTTACAAACAGAGTTTCAAAAGGGTTACCTTCGATTATTTCAAGAAGATCAAACTTGTTCCGTCCCAGGTAGGACGATTTTTGAGAATTTATTTCTCTTGCGTGACACTCTAGATTCATCATCATCATCATCTAGGCCTATTGCGCCAATGAGGCGCACAGGGCCTGCACATGGGTTTTCCACTGAAGCCTGTCTTGTGCGGCGGTTCGCACCTCACACCAGGACTGCCACCCTGCTTTTGTCCTCTCTCTCTCTACTGTGCGCCGCCAGGTTGTTTTTGGCCGACCTCTCCTTCTCTTCCCCTCAGGAGCCCATGTCAGGGCTGTAACACAGTCGTTATCCGGATGTTTTCTAAGGATGTGTCCAATGAAACGCCATCTCCTTCTTCTTACTTCCTCGCTCAGCCTGTCTACGTTTGCCCTTTCCAGTAGCTCCTTGTTAGTAACCTTATCCTGCCATTTGATCTTCAATATCCTCCTCAGGCAACGATTTTGGAACACATTGATCTTTTGTGCATAACCTTCATTCATTTTCCATGTCTCGCATCCATACATTAAAACGGGTTTAACCAGCGTCTTGTATAACTTGATCTTTGTTTTCTTCGTCACACACTCTAGATTATATAAATATTACCAATGAAACTGGTATCTTGCTGAATATTGATCAAGAGAAAGCCTTTGACAGGGTAGAAAAAACATTGGTAAACTTTTTACCAATGTTTTAAGTCGTTTTGGATTTTGCTGTAATTTCCAGCGGTGGATTTCTACATTATACTGTCAAGCAAATATGAAAATTATAGTTAATGTTTTTTACTAAAGAAATTTCACTCGAGTGAGGTGTGAGGCAGGGAGATTCCCGGTCTCCACTTTTGTACATTTTATGCACAGAAGTTTTGGCTACCAGTATAAAAAAGGATGATACTATTGAAGGTTTTCTCCTTCCAGAAGCCTGAGGAAAGCGTTTTAAAATTCGCCAATATGCGGATGACTCCATATGTTTTGTAAACGACATTTTTTTCTTTAGACAAATTGTTTACCTTACTTCACAAATACGAGACAGGTACAGGGACTAAATTAAATGTGGCAAAGAGTACAGAAGTCATGAAGTTAGGAGCCTGGTGCTCACGTCCGGACACTCCTTATGGCCTGACGTGGGTGTCTGGTTTAGCAATGGTACTGCAAATGTGAAACCAGATTTGTCTGATAACTGGTTACCACGCCTTTCCAAGCTAGATTAAAATTTGAACCTGTGGAAGGGTGTGGGGTGTTTTCACTCCCACCGTATCGGCACTACTCAATACTAGGTTTTCAGTTAATGTTAAGAATATTTTCTTTTACCTAATGGACTTCTGCTGAAGATGAGAATGACATGCGAGCACGCTTTTTCATTAAGACCATACTTTATGGTATATGGGTTTTTCGAAATAAAGCAACTTTTCACAATGGCACCGAGAACTCTCCGGCCACTGTAAGGGACATAAGGAATGACATCTCACAACACAGTTGCAAATTGACCGGGGGGGGGGCTACTTTGCAAATTTTTGGGCGGGGGTGTGCCGCTGGGACTCTGAGACCCTTAACCTATACTAGACCATTTTAGCTGCATTTTGCAACCCTATTCTAGACTAAACACTGAAAAATCCTACCCTATCCTAGACCTTTTCTAGACTCGCTATTTTGCAGAAACTCATTCACTATCACAGTCTAAGATACCAGGGGTCAGTAAAAATGTCGTACAGCACACCTTGCCGATTATTAAATTCCATTTGCTAGTATATAGCGTCTAGACTAAATTCTTCATGCAACTGATCAGTTTTGTGGAAAATGATACTCTATTCTAGACTAAAAATCTCTGATTACTATACCCTATCCCAGACTAAACTGCCTGAAAACCATACCCTTAATTCACAGCGGCACATACCTACAGTGTATATAGCTCATATATGGGAGTACCCCCCGCCCCCTCCCTCCCCCCCCCCCCCCCGACCGGAAATGAACTTTATAAATAATCCCTTATGGACTAGACTTTTAAGTGACTGTAAACCGGAACTGACCTTGTATTATTGTAACCGGAAATGACTAGCTTTAACTCAGGATGCCTTGTATTGTAAACTTTAGGGATTTCTTATTGATAAATAAAACATTTTAAAAGAAAAAAAACACTTTTGTTGTGTTTAGCGGAGAAAACGGTTTGCAAAATCGTTTTTCCCTGCTTTTTTTTCGCGATTTGCTACTCAAGAGAGGTTTCACATTTCTCAAACAGTGAGCTTTTGTGAAATTTGTGCAGTCTAAATGTACTAGCTGTGCAGACGGTCGCGTTATAAGCTTACTGTTTTTGAGAATTGCTAAAATTGAAAAATAGCCTGGTCGTCAATCTTAATTCTAATTTTTCTTGTGCTTCCGACCTTTCACCTAAGTTAAGCTTGTCATCATCGTTTCTGTTCAGAGAGCTCCGCTGTTAGGCTAAGCCTATCTATATATATTAACAATACCTAGGGTAGAATATTACACTATGCAAACCCAATTTGCATTGGTAATTAATACCCTGGGGATTATGTTAATGAGACTATAAAAGAAGTTACATGTGCCCCACCCCATCACTCTACTCGAGGCAACATGATCTCGAGACCAGAATAACGATTATCATTAAATCTTAAATCGCTTTGAAATAATGATTATCATTAACGCCCGACACATTATGGAGAAAGAGTAATTCCTGGGGTCGAGTTTGTCTCGGGCCGCACCACTGCATTCAAAATGGCGGACGGAGGCGAAGGTAATGCACTAGTCAAGTGAAACCCCCACCCCCCCGACCCCCGGGATAGGGCGAGGAATTTAACATTTATGAAGTGTTTAATTTTGCTATTTTACCCAGTCACCGGGGAATCATTCATTGTTAAAACCCCGTATATCCCCCCATATCCTCGGTCGCTTGTCAAGGCCCCAGTGTTTTTTTGGCTGATTTATGCAATAAACACAAATTAGATTTTGGCCTTTTTTAAACAGTTTATTAGCAAGTAGATTATAGATTGAAGCACTCATCATTCATACAATTTTCACTCCAACGTCGACTGTTTAGAAGGAAATTGTGATGTTGCTCTGCCTTGAAGAATTATCAAAACGTGGACTGCTATGCTTTTTGACACAAGCTATTAGTATTACAACTCACACATAGGCTTGTATCATATGAACAGCGAAACTTCATTTGTTTTTGTTTACAAATATCAATGAAAGTGATATGTTAAGTGATACGGTTCTAAAAGTTTTTCAGTGGTCCTAAATCATTTAACACTTCCTAAATAATTCAAAAGTGACCAATAAACCGTTGCAAAATGATGTTTCCTTGCTCTTCGGGAATACAAAAGTCTCCTCGGACTACATGAAGTAATTCAGCTCGAGTTTCATCTCTGACATCTCTCGCCTTCCGTCTCTCTTCAAACTGGAAAAGAATCTACAATACAAAACAAACTCGTTATTAAACTATGCAGAAAGCAAAACTAATATTAACGTTGCTAATGTCTATAAATTTGCATTTCACATTAATACCATGAAAATCGAAATAAATGCAAACAAATTCTAAACTGTAGAATATTAAATTCTCACAGAAGGGCACTAAATTCAGAGGATGGCCTGGTTTACTAAAAGATTCCGAAATAATGAAGCATATAAATACCTTTCTCACAGCGTCCGCCATGTTATTGTTGTTTCTCCTTTTCTTTCACGTGTTGGAGAGATTTGGTTCCAGTCCACCGCAGAGACCGAACTTCTGGTACTGTGTTAAAATCCCCGCTAAAATGCCCCGCTATTTGAAGGTAAGTGTTAAATTCCCCGCCCACCCGTGACTCCACGCTGTTAAATACGCGTTAAATCCCCGGTATAGTCGCGTTAATTCCCCGCCCTATCCCGGGGGTCGGGGGGTGGGGGTTTCAATTGACTAGTGCATAAGAACGCTTTTTTTGGACCTTTTATAATCAATTTCCGCTTCAATTTATACTCGAAGAGTTAAATTTACGGCTAAACTACAGAATATAGGGCCACTTTTTACCGTATACCAAACGGCTCGTTTGCTCTTTAGTTTATATGCACTGCCGAGCCAAACGAGCCTGACCAAATATATTAGACCCTGTGCACTGCCGAGGCAAACGAGCCATCAAAAACATAGACCCAACACTGTGGCGAGCAAAAGGAAGTGTCCTTCAATGCCTGAACTGTTTTATAAGTGCGAAGATTTCGGTTTATCCTAGTACAGTGTACCAATTCACAAGGGATTTCACATATTTGTATTCACCAGGACGGAACCAAGATTTCCGTCTAACCCCATACGTTAGTTATGCATACCGAAACAAACGAGAAAACAACAGAACGCCAAAAAAGAAAAAAACAACAACAACAATGGTGCATACATATACATAATAAATGTATGGGGTTATAGAGAAATCTTACCTTCCTAGAAAAGACTTGCAAAAAGGCTCCAATGGCATGAGGCAACTCGTAAATATGAAATGCTGCTCTTATACAGAGTGGATGACAGACCAATTTCACTAATCGTAGCATCGTATTTAGTATGATAAAGGTGCACTTTTTTATATGTAAAGAATGTGAAGTAATTCATGAACAACAAAAATGCAAGTGGGTTATGTATACAAGGAGAATATGAATTATTCCCCTTGCATTTTATTATATAATCCCCTTCATTTTAATTACTTATTCTTCAGCCCCATTGTTCCCTACGAGAAATCAATGCTGCATCCGGCTTTTCAGACAGTTGATTGCGGGGTTATGAGATATATTCCCCTGAGAAAGATCAAAGGAATTCGAGCCAAAGTGAAAATTAGAGTGCAAGAAAAGCCTCTAGCATGCAGGGTATCAAAGAATCGATGAGTAAACAATTTTAAAACATGTTACCGAGTTCCCGATGCATATTTGTGTCACACTAGGACTTGTTTTTGATTTTAAATCATTTTAGAAACAAAATTTGGTTTATGCTCAAGCCAGAGAACTTTCTCTTGATTTATATTGATTCTTTGATTAGCTTTCCAATGATCGATTTTCATTGATTAATTACGCCGGGTGGTAGTGGTAGTGGTAGTGCGGATTAAAAAAAAAACATTTATTGTGCTGTAGTATTTTCCTAAGTCTTGAAAAATCTGTTTGAAGTCGGCAGATTGGGTTTTAATTTCCATACTGAGGGGCTTAAAGAGGCTCTACCCAGCCAAAGTCATTCTACATTTTCTGTAAACAGTAGTGCTCCAGTGACTGGAACTGTAGAAAGTGTTAAATCACATTTATGTGATGAGGAGTATCAGGTAACTTCATCAGTGAAGATTAACCACCCATACCCTTGGTCTGCACAGGGCTCATAAAAATCTAAAATTTAAACTTGCCTTGTGTGAAATCAAATCTAAAGTTTTACTTGTTGGACAAGTTTTTATAAATAATAATTGTTACTCAAGCTTAATTCACAGGTGATTTGTCCATATCCTTACCCGTTGGGCTAGTGAGTGGAGAAAGTTACTTTCCCCATGCAAAAAAAATGAAATTTTTCACTTCTAGGCTTTGTGGGGTGGGTGATGGCAGGAGGGGGCAGTAGCAACAACTGGAGAGGAAGTAGAGAATATCAACAGCCAGTTTTCAAGATTTGGTAGTTGTACAAAGCACATGCTTCTGGAAGGTATTAAAGTATCTTTCAACGATTGCATGTTTAACTCTAAGTTATATCTTGGTGATGAAGTACATAAGAGTAACTAATTGAGTTTAACTGTGTTTGTCTTGTTTTAACAGGGACCCATTTAAAATTTACTCTTTTGAACTCAAGAATCTGGGAAGCTGGTATACATGTAGTCGTATCTAATGTATACAGACAGGGAAAATTACAAAATGCTGTCACAATAAAGCTGTTACTGAAAAAATGCATTGGTGCATATATTTCGGACATTGTTGCTATTGTTGTTGTTGTTAAAGCCATTATTAGTAGGTATTGTTGGTGTTTTATTTTTAGAGGAAGACGTCTCATATAATGAAAAACACCAACTGTTGCCAGCAGGGGAGGCTTTTCTGTGTCACTTGCTGGCTTTAGATATGTGTACTCCCAAGCAGGGAAGCTGCACAGGATTGTTGAGAGTATATTATGGAAAAAAGATCGGAAAACTAATTTTACCAAAGCCTTGTTCCAACTTTGTGGCTGGTGAAGCTGTGTTGATGGAAAAGGCCATACTATATCTAGACCCTCAGATAATGGTCAATATGAAATTTTTAACCTGCTTGAATGGACGGCTACATACACGTAGATTACAATTTCTCTTGTTTCCTTTTAAATAAATGATTTAATTTATGCATCTGCAGTATTAGGCTATAAAAAGACTAATATTATTGGAGACATGGAACTTAAAATTAATACAAATTACAAAAATTAATGTACATAAAAATAAAGAATCATGTTGTTGATGTTGTTCTTTCTGTTGTTAATGTGTTGTTTCATTGATGCTGTAACCTGGCTTATGCCCTTTTTATCTGTTGGTCAGTGGCTCAGTTTCCTCCAGACCAAATGTAATTGCAGTCCAACCTATTTAATACTGACACCAAATGGACAGTGTATGGCGTATTATAGAAGTAAGAGTTATCATCGATTTTAGATCTTTTGGACCAGTGAAACTGTCCAAAGTAAAGAGCTGTTCATGTTAAACAGGTGTCCATAAGATTAGGTGTGACTATGTTGTTTTATCCCTTTAGATGGATCCAAACAATGCCAAAAGTTGCGTACAAAATATCATCAATCATCATCAAGCTTGGGGAAACGGTTGGAAAGTATAACAGACTCGCCGCCGCCAATGATCGCGTCGAAATGAAAGAAGTTGAAAAACGGGAATTTTCCCTGGAAAGGTAAAATTTGAACTGGAGATGGTAAACACACTATTTTCTAAAAAATAATAGCAGGTTTATATCAAGTCGAACTTTACGGTAAAGAGATGAAGTGACCAAGTAATATTAGGCTAGTAAATTGTCGAAATGACCAGTGAGTTTAATGGCTCTGAAAATTTGAAAAAAAATTGAGGAAAGTGTTTATGGAAGGCAAGGCCGTACATTCTAATAATTTTCTCTATACAATTCCTAAAAAGTTTTCAAATATCCACACTATCATAAAAACACAAACCTTATCAAAAGTGGCCTCAAACGTGGCCATTTTCCTAATTTTGCTATTATCTTTTCAAAGCATCAATTAATGGCAATGAAGATGCTGAGCTGACAGGCGACGAGAGCAGTGAAATGGTTAGCGGGAGCGATTCTGGAGACGTTGTCCCGGATGCCCTTGCCAATATAGGTGCAGCCCCGATGTTTACAGCGCCTGCCGAGGAATATAATTTTTCGGTTGGTAAAAGGCGCTACAATGGCCGAAACGGCAGTAACGCATGCAGTTTGATTAGCTTGGTGATCGGTTACGCTTTAAATGTGAGGAAGATCTCGCCCACATTGCTTCTTACCTTTGTCAAGTACCGTCATTGATGTTGTTTGCGGCAACCGGTGTACGACTTATGTCTTGACAGTTTACCCTCAAGGTATCTATCCATTCAAAAAGCTGCCAGCGTGTTAGAAATCTAGTTTGATATTGGCGTGTGAAACATTTGCCAGTACGCCTAAAAGATCAATATGAGCAGTACACTGTTGGCGTTCAGTTACTGTACCAGAAGACATCGCTTCCCGCTCCTCTTTTTTCGGGTGAACTATTTTGAACGAGAAAACCTCTGTTTTTCATCACCAAGGGTTTCATAATGTATGTCGACACCCATTCTCATGACCCTAGCGGCCCGGGTTAGACACAGTTGAAGTAAAGGTCCTTAATGAGATTTGTAGAGCAGTTTAGGAACTTTAGGGGAATGATGAGAAAACCTATGGAAACTTTGTGATCGGCGACTTTTAAATTTAAGAGCGATGATGTTGGAACAGTCCTAAGTGACATAGTTTAGACCGTGATAACTACACTTTGTTTGCCCCCGAAATTTTGCATAAACTATTGTTTTTAAATGCTCTTGGGAGGACTGCATATTCCCAAGAGTATTTCAAAACAACAGTTTATGCAAAATTTGGGGGGGGGGGGGGGCAAACAAAGTGTATTATGGGGAATTGGAAAATAGAGAATAGGTTTTTTACAGGGTTGTAGCCTCTCGTATAGAGACGTTAGTGTATTAGCGATATATTTGTAAGGGCGTATGTTTCGTAAATGGATTTAAAATGCATATGTAGGAATTTCGTCTATGTGCATTATATCAGAAGCTTAGAGTATGTTATGAGCTACTGATTATATAAATAATGTAATTTCGCTATTGCTTGGGTCATAGCTAGGCTTTGTAATTTGCCCCCCAAAAATGTCGCGCCACTTTTTCAACCAATCAGAAGTATTTTTATGTTGTGTGTTGTATCGTTACTGTACTTAAAGTAAATATGAAAAGTGAACTGGAAAAGTGCTTCTTTAGGAGTTTAACGAAGCATGGGGCTTATTATCCCTTATCCTAGCAACAAGTTAATAATGTGAAGTAGTCTTCTCGTTTGCGTACTCTGGTACCTCGGCAACAGCTCATATAGTTATGTCTTTCTTAGCAAACAGTTGTTTGCATTTCGTAACGAATAAAGTGAAGTTGCAAGTGTAATACTTACAATAAAGACACTGTCAAAATTTGTCTTTCTTTCTTTCTTTCTTGACTCCGGAGATCAAATGCTAGTGTAATTTATTAGTATTATATGTTTAAAGCGACTGTTTCACGCTATGTGCATGCCTGTCCATATCTTTTCATTTATCGGTAAAAGGCGACAGGCTTAATTTCGAGTGCGATTGAAACGGATTATAGATACGAATGCTAAACGGAGTTTATTCTTTCGATTCAAAGCATAAATAGTCAACGTACTTTGAGCCTTCATAGGTTTTATGTCTAATTAAACCGTTCTTACCAACACGTGGTTGTTAAAAATTTCACTGGTTCAGCCCTGAAACCTATATACCCCCCACCTTGTGTTAAGATGTGGACCCCAATTTTCATTTAATACTAGAGTCGGTAAAACGAGCTGAGCTGAATATTAAACTCGCCCACTAAATCCATGCTTTAACGTGAAATCATGTAATGAATGATGAGGAAGCCCAAATTCATAAGCTTCTGTAGTTTCCTTAAGCTTAGCTTCCTCGCCAATTTAACTTTAAGATCTAAGTGATTTTTTCAGTTTCGTTTTTTTTTTCTGTTTTATTCTTCTCTGTAATTTGTTCTTGGCAAAAATAAATAAATAGATAAATAAATAAATAAATAAATAACAAGTAAAACAAAAATAAAAACATGAGGAACCAGGTTTTTTATTGATCTGTATCATTTTTGCCCAGAAGTAAAAAAGATTTGGGCAGGCATGCACCTAACTTGAAAAAGTCCCTCTCAGTAAGGCACCCTTCCTAAACCTAATGGCATTACTGCTCAGCGTAGAAAACGCTTAGCTTTGCGATCTGCGTTATGCAGCCAAATGATGATGATGGAAGTCAAGTAAATATACAGAAACTTTTTCTAAAAGTCCGCATTAAAATACCGCGTTTGCAACATCCCGTGCTACGGCTCTCTTGATCCTTACGCAAGGTTTGGGGTATATAGGTTAACCGGCTGAACTAGTAAAATCGACCCCTTTTTACTGACTCTAGTATTGAATAAATGAAAATTGGGGTCAACATCCTAAGGCAAGGTTTGGGGTATATAGGTTAACCGGCTGAACTAGTAAAATCGACCCCGTTTTACCCACTCTGTTATTCAATGTATGAAAATTGAGGTCAACATCCTTACGCAAGGTTTGGGGTATATAGGTTAACCGGCTGAACTAGTAAAATCGACCCCTTTTACCGACTCTAGTATTGAATAAATGAAAATTGGGGTCAACATCCTAAGGCAAGGTTTGGGGTATATAGGTTAACCGGCTGAACTAGTAAAATCGACCCCGTTTTACCCACTCTGTTATTCAATATGAAAATTGAGGTCAACATCCTTACGCAAGGTTTGGGGTATATAGGTTAACCGGCTGAACTAGTAAAATCGACCCTTTTTACCGACTCTAGTATTGAATAAATGAAAATTGGGGTCAACATCCTAACGCAAGGTTTGGGGTATATAGGTTAACCGGTTGAACTAGTAAAATTGTCCCCTTTTTACCGACTCTAGTATTGAATAAATGAAAATTGGGGTCAACATCCTAAGGCAAGGTGGAGGGTGTATATGTTAACCGGCTGAACTATTAAAATCGACCCCGTTTTACCCACTCTAGCTATTATTGAATAAATGAAAATTGGGGTCAACATCCTAAGGCAAGGTGGAGGGTGTGTATGTTAACCGGCTGAACTAGTAAAATTGACCCCGTTTTACCCACTCTGTTATTGAACAAATGAAAATTGGGGTCAACATCCTAATGCAAGGTTTGGGGTATATAGGTTAACCGATTGAACTAGTAAACTCGACGTGACCCCGTTTTACCAACTCTAGTATTGAATAAATAAAAATTGGGGTCAACATCCTAAGGCAAGGTAGCGGGTATATAGCTTATCCGGCTGAAATGTTAAAATCGACTCCGGTGTAGGGTGTATAGGTTTCCCGGTTGAATAATGGACAATAAGTATCAGTTGATCAGATGAGATGGCTTGATTTTGATAGCACTCAAAAGAAGGATACTACAGAAACTACAGAAGCAATGAATTAAAGTTCAACTTGACATTCCAAAGTTAGAAAACAGTTTAAGTAATGCTTCACATAAGAACTATAGTAAACTTCATTGTTCTGCGGCAATGGCTCTTTCCCACATAGAATATATTTGATTTAAGAATAGAGGAGGAGCTGATGGTTCATAATTATATTTCATTATAAAAATACAGAAAATCCATTTGCGTCAAATATATTTTAGAAAATGTTCGTGCTTAACCAATCAGAATAGCAGAAGACAATAGCTACTAATTTTGCTTCTTTGATGAAGTTCCCCAAATACAATATCTTTTAAAAATTGCATGTTGTGCGATTGGGTCTCAAAATACTTGAAACCTTAAAAAATTTAGACTTTATGCACCTTGAACCTTAACTTTTTAGCGGTTTTTGAGTCTAGGCCAATGAGATCACTAGTTGTAACAATGAAAATAGTTGACATTCCATCGTGCATTGCCGTTCAGCACTATCCTTCTTATGCGGATCATTACTTAAATCCATCATTGTCGGTGGAATGCTAACAATGCAAACATTTTCCTTAAATCAGAACTTATTAAAGTGAGCATCCTCAACGTGTCAGTGGAATGCAGTGCACAGCCTTAAGGTGATTCCTCAGTATTGCATTGCGCATCACTACTGCGCATAATTTCTTGCGTCATTAGCGCGCGTAGTCTGAACCAAGAGGGTTTCCTTTGTGGATAAGTTGACCAAATAAAAAAGCGGTTGTTTCCTCCTCAACGAGCATGGTAACCTATCTTTCTTATGCATAATTGTACTGTTAAAATCACCTTCTTTGAGTTGAAAGAGTTTAAAAAGATTTCCTTGTCAGGAAATAAAGTTATCACTAAAACGCGTTCACACCCATTTCCTGGCCGAAAAATTATGACCTAGAGAT